>CM032385.1:4124238-4705541 GCA_019049475.1 Eueides isabella
CAACCATCACTAAAAAATATCTTCTTTCTTTAGATTTTTTTTGTATGATAGATGCACGTGTATCCAATTCCGTTGAAGAGCGAATCCTAGGTGCCATCAATCGAATAAGGAAACCCTTCAACGACGTAATCTTGATCCACTTGAAATCGAAGGCTTACGTTATGAAATCAATCCTTCCTAAGTAAGTTTTTATACCAATATCTTTGTTTTAATTCATGCTGGTGGTGTAAGTCTGATAAGATGGTCACTCATCATATAACATACTTAAATGTATATAACATAAATATAAATGTAACTTTTTAAATAATATTCAATTTGATTACAGTATTTTGAAGTTGAAGCTTTCCTCGAAGTGTGAGCTACAAAGGTCTCAGTAACATCGTTGTTGAGAATTGCAATATGATCCTTCAACCAATAACTTGCTTTCAATATATCAATGCCAGAGACTAGCTTATCATTGGTAATATTTTGAAATATTATTTTTTTAAGCAGACAGAGACAGCGGAGTGTCTTGACTCTAGACACTCCATATTAATTTTTCGCCAGAATTTGAAGCATTGTGTATTAAATGGCGCAATTTAATGTCTCACATTGTTTAACAAGAGCAAAGTAATGAAAATATGGTTGGATTTTATCAGATAATCTCCATTTCTGCAATGTTTTTATATAATTTAGAGATAGCGTGAATTTTACTCATTCTCATTTTGCTCTATCCCAAATATTACATCAACTTAGTCTTTAAAAAAGTGCATAATAAATTAAAAGCTACTTTAAATGCTTTAAAATTCAATTGAATTGAACTCGTTTTACACATGAACAAAACAGTACGTTATACCATTATTTATACATATTGTGTGATACAAGAAAAAAATATTTATTTTAAATCCTACCATAATTATTATTTCGTACAGTTCAATCATAAGACGCGCAACGTCATTATGTCAAGCGTGAAACGAAATGTAAGTGAAATGTCTTAACGCTATAGTTCTCACTGTCTATTTTGTTATAACCAAAAATAGTGCAAACAGCTTTTTTTTCTTAATCCTGCTTTTCGTGAAGTTTGTATGTACAATTATTGCATTTAGTGTTTACTTTACGCTCAATAATTGAAATAAATTAGGCTAATAATAAAAATTCATTACTTTTTTTAGGGTGTTCTGGTGTAAATATAAGTTATTGAATATACCAAGTTAAGCGCGTAGGTAGCACTCTGAGAAATGTTTTTTTTTATATATTTTTTAATTGTATTGAAATCATACTGTATAAATGTGAATGTAAGTTTGTTTGAAACTACCTAACGGATTATCACGTACTTTGTACACAATATTTTTAGATTAATTTAAAAAAAACACAGAATACTTTTTTATAAAAAAAATCTTGTTTTTAAAACTTGTTTTTATTTTGCAGATATCATCGTTTATTATACAATTTTATACCTACCAACTTTTCAAATATTCAAATTTACCTACCAGCGCGGAGAAATGAATTTATTCAATTATTCGAGTCAAAATCATTCTCACAACTATCATATAATAATATAGGTACATACATAAATATCGAAAAATAATATAAACAGATCTACTCAATTAGATATTACTTTGCTATTTACAGTGCTGCTATCAGAGAACTTAGCTTCTTTGGTGACCTCGACTTAACATAGGTGAAGAAATTAGTCTTGGTGACGTCCGGTTAACTTGTACTTCGGGGTTCCGGAGGTAGGTCTTGTAATTGTTACATTAAAAAGAAGACGTTTTCTGTACTCTTACCTTGCACCAAAGACAAAGTACAGTGTGAAGCACAATGAAGAATATAATACCAAATAAGTTACTAGATATACCACTTTAAAAAAATTTTTTTTTTTTGAAATTATAAGATATGATGAATATTGAACAGAATTTTATATATATAATGTAATGTAATGTGTAAAGTTTTAAAATATTAATAAGTCCAAATGTTTATTTAAATTTCAATATTTTATACCATTTTATTACAGGTTATTTCTCCATGAAGCCCTCGCAATGACTACTCGGAATCTGTCAACAGATTACTTCAGAATAGAATACCTTCAATTCTAGAAGAAATAGGGTAAGATGGTCAATTGACTAGATTATATTTGTAACTAGTCCCACTTATCATTAGTGTTACTTAACAAACAAAAAAGCATACATAAAAAATGTATCGTGTTATAAATAATTCATAACACAACAAAATATATTGATAACTCGCATATCACTGCCGGATGGTAAAAAATAATAATCTGCAATGAATTGCTACCTGCGGCCTGTAACGTCAATTCGAGTCGTCTACTGCTTGTCGCGAGATGCAAAAATGCAAGTCAGTGAGTCGAAAATAGCCAACCGTCGCAGATTCATTTTTATGTGCATAAATAATTTATATTGTAAAGACTTAAAAAAAACACTAATCGTCCATAACTTGTAATAACAATCACCACCTATATATATTTATATTTTTATCAAAGCAATGTATAAATAAAATACGAGAAAATGAAAATAATAAGTTCTTTAAACAAGCAGTAGAATTTAAAAAATATTAACGAGCGCGAAAAACTACTAAACTATAATAAAGATTTGTTTTTTTCTTATATATGCTAGGATATTTGTAAAGAGGGTAAATTTAAATAATTATATACACTAATAATCGTATTGAGGAGGGTAGAGACACCTTAGAAAAAGTTCCAGTGTTAGTATTTCTAATGACAATAAGATGTCTAGAGTAGATCATAAAGTATCAAGTAATGCAAGTAAAGTTGCGGAATGGAACTGATTCGTGAAAAAAATGTTGCAATGTTTACCTTTATTATTATTAATATTTTGCTGTTGTTCAAGTGGAACCACTTGTTAACACTCATTGCACACAATTCTTATAACTGTCTACTGATATAAAAACAATGTACGTTCGTTTTCCCTTACATCAACAATTTCTTGAGAAATATATAAAAAAAATAGTAGCAATTCTGCCATAGCTTCAAGAGAAATGTCTTACGGGAACTTAGTGTCTAACCTTTGCCTCCTGGTATATGTGGAAGCGTATTTTGTAATCAATGAACAACTACTAAGTTAAGCTTTCTATTGTTACAGAATGAACTCAACAGAGCTCTTGAAAAAGCCATTCGTTTGATTTTTGAGAGACGGTTCGGAAAACCTTCGTCCTACTAAATAATTGTTTGTGAAATTAATTAACAAACCAAATATTATTAAATAAATTATTATCATCCAACAAGCAGGGCATTTTATTTTAATTTTAGTATGCATTAGAATTAGCTGATTGACATAAGTTTGGATCACTCCACGTGTTTCACTATCCAGATTTAAACATATTTATTTATTTTATCGCTGTGACTGCACTCGCAGTAATTCAAGATTTTTTAGCGTTTCAAAAATATTATTACAATCAATTATTACTAATGATTAATCCATATTATTATACTAATGTAATCAGGTAAATAGTAACCAGATTTTTTTTCCAACTTTGCGTTGTTATAACCATCAATTTACCAACAGTTCACTAAAGTTACTGCCAAACCTGAGAAGAACCGACGAAAGAAACTCTGCGGGACATGTCTCTTTTTTAACCAAATCTTTAGATCATATTATAATAATTGAAAATGTTACATTTGAAATAGCCTGGAGCTAGCATTTTTTATTTCCAATGCGTTCAAATCGTTAATTTAGTAATAATCTTTAACTGGTAGATAGTAATTAGTGAGATAATAATTTATCTTTGAACGTGTCAATTTAATTTGGATTTATTATTTTATTCAGCATACACTCTCTACTCAGCTTCACGCTACATACCGCTATTACAGTGTAGGCAGAGGGAACTTGGAAATCGAGTATTAAGACACTCCGTTCTACTTCCGTTCCCCACTTTTCGCCGAATTTGAGGCATTGCATGTTGAGTAGTGGAACGTAACGCAACGTTTTGCCTTGTACTAGAGCGAAGAAATGAAAATAATAAATATTTGAATTGAAAATATTGAATATTTTTTTTCCTCGAGTGGGGATCGAACCCACAACATCGGTTATAGTCACACGTTTGTGAAGCCGCTGCACGACAAGCTTCAATTTATTGAACGGTTTAAAATAAGACAATAATTAAAATATTTTATTATTTATATTTTACTTGCGGATCAAATAACAAATATTATCATCGTAAGAATGATGATTGCCTTAAATATTTTCATCGTATTATTTTGCGTTCTATGCGGAAGTCTCGATGTTCGCATGATTTATCCATGACAACCGCAACTTCATTTATAGTTAAAACATTGATAATGACTTTGATTTTCGCGATTGTTACACATTTTAATGAACACTTTTAACCAGATTAATTGCGTATATTGAATGGTAGACATTTTTGGGAAACCAACGTTTCGAACACTTTACAGTAGTCCGTGGTCACGGGTAGACTGAGGTCATTTCCTTAGATTCTGTCATTTGATATAATTTTTATATTAAACTACCGCCAACGATTCCTTAGTTACCTCGTTCGCGTACTTTCCTGGATTCTTGCAGAATGAGCTTTCTGTACTGTCCTCTAGTGTGGTGTGCATGAGATTGTAAATCCCTGGTGTGGGAAGTTTCTAATCTTCTCTATTAAAACTAGATGTTTTCGTATTTCAATAGCCTCGCAGATCATTCTAGAGATATATATATTCTCCCAGCGAGTATGTGGGTTTATCAAACTGATGTAATGGTTGGATTTGTTCAATGTATACTCACACACAGCTGACTTTGATAGATGCCCATTCTTGACATCAGAGATGTGTTTCTTCACCCTAATACCGGTGTTTCTCTTTGTTTGGCCTGTATATGATAAGCCACAGTCACATTGAGGTATCTATTAGTGTGCTTGGGTTTTCTATAATCTGTGTGACCTATTGTGCCATTAGAATTCTGTGTCACTCCTTTCTATTTTCTGAAGACTCACTTTGATAACTCCTTAAAGGCCTACCCTAAGCTTAGGTATTTCATCCTGCGTTTACCGTCTGGTTTGTCTCAAGTAGACGTTTCGGGGTCCTCTTTTTATCCACACGTTTAACATGTCTAACCTAACCAACCCAAACAATCTGCTTATTTTGAATTTTTAATCTTAATCCTTTAGATTTTTATTTTTTTAAAGACATTAAAATGTGAAAAATTAAGCAAAATATAACATAAACCTCCATACAATATATATATACAACTCCATATATTATTAAAAGGTTAAAGATCATTTATTCTCAGAAGAATTCATTCACTTATATGAGAATATAAATAAAGTTACACAAAAATAATATTGTTAACACAACATACAGAAGAACCGAAGAATATTGAGGGTAGTGTTACAATTTCTACATAAAGTTACAAGAAATAGACACAACTAGATGGGACTTCGCTTACGTTTATTTTGGTTGACACACGTGCTAGTGAGAGTTTTGTTATTTTATAAAGTTTTTGTCATTTACTGTTGTGAAAAGTTATTAAAAAGATCTATACTAACAAGGATTGGTTAGTGTGTATTTGTGCCGTATTTCATGTTAGAGTATATTAGTTAGGTTATTTTAGGTAAGTTTGATTAGTTTTATTTAAAATGGAGCCGGATCCTCCTCCCGATCCTCCTGATCCAGATGGGAATAAGAATCTCACTCATGGGCGTCTAGAAAACGACAATTGGAGACGCATCCAGCAATAATGAAGGTCTTATTAAAAAGACCATATAAATCCCGCAACCGCGCTACGCCCTCAATCCAACCTGTATGTTCATCCTTCCATAGCAGAAACCGAAATCCTATTTAGATTCCGACAAAGGCCCTTTCATTGTGTATGTGTCAAGGGAAACTCCAGACCCGGCTTTTCGGGTACCTCAAAGCATTAGCCCAGTTCTTACATAGGAATAAGGTAACTGGTATACTAACGATGGTATTAAGAACATTGGCCGCAACAAATAATTTCAATTCTCAACTCCTACTGCAGCGAATGATTTATGTCTAACCCCGTGCTAAGTCTCTGTAAATATGTAGCTATTATTCCTACATTTAACATCACCCGAATGGTAATAAGAGATGTCCCTGTGGACTTTTCCCTTGATGAGCTTGTGGAGTCAATGGTGTTTCCCTCTGGTAGTGGACTAGTATTAAAGCAAGGAGATTGAATAGAAAGAATGTTAGTGAGGGAGTGACTACATGGATCCCGACTCAGTCGGTTGTGTTACTTTCGTGGACTTTTTACGTGGACAGCAGTTGCCTGATAAGGTCTTTTCCTATCATTCCTCGCTTCCTGTGGAACATATAAATTTCCAACAATCCAATGTCTAAACTGCTGCCGTTTTGGGCATGTTAAAGTACAGTGTCGATCAAAGCCCAGGTGTTACAGGTGTTCCCAGGATCACTCTGGTGATTCATGTGACACAACCAAGAATTGCTCAAAATGCTTGTACTGTAGTAGCAAACATTTTGCCATAGACAAGGACTGTCCTGAGTATGCAAGACAACAGTCTATCAAATTGCAATGTCTCAAGAATGTATATCTTACATTGAAGCCTCTTCCCGATTCCCTCCTTTCAAACAATTTTACTCAGATATTGCTAAAATAATGTTTGCACCTTCAAATGCCTCAAATTCTTCCCCCTCATGTCATTCCCCTGCTACTCTCTACTAAGTCCTATCGTAAGACAATTGTTCAATCCCCTCGTCCCCGCGCTCCTGTTGCAAAGGGATACAATAGACAAGCTCACCAATCCATAATTGGTAATTGTTCCTCTCCCTTAATAATGGTTGTGCTCTCAACCAGGATGTTGATAATTCAACAGTGGCTACAAAGGATCTGTTAGGTGCACTAACAGATATCCTTCTGAGCATAATTTCTACCTGTGATGAACTTCCTTTACCGTCCCACTTTGCCTTAAGTCTTTCCAAAATTTATAAAATCCTCCATAATGGCCCCACTGAAATTCCTGCAGTGGAATAGTAAAAGTATTCAGCCTAAAAAGCATGAACTACTTAATATTATTTCACTGTATGAACCTATCATTGTTGCCCTCTCGGAGACATGGCTGTTGCCTGACTCTTCTTTCAGAGTGTCTGGCTTCTCATGTTTAAGGGAGGACAGAAATGATGAGTATGAAGGTAGTGCCATCCTCATCTGGCACTCCTCTTCTTACCCTCGTATCCCTCTCCCAACTCACAGTCAAGAGATAATGCTGTTGCTGTGAGGTCCTTTAATATTTCCTTTCTCTCTGTTTATATCCCCCCCTTCTTCTCCATCGTTTTAGAGCTTAAATCTATTATCTCTTCGCTTCCTGGTCCTGTGCTGGTCCTGGGTGATTTTCCCTCATCACACTTTGGGGGGTGTTATTACTGTGATGGATTTTCTCCTTTGTTGTGGACATGATTGATGATATTGATCTCTGCATTCTCAATGATGGATCACCGACACGTAGGTTAATCCTAATCAGAATCCTAGGACTGCTGTTGATCTTTCTTTATCATCTCCTTCTCTTGCTTCCCAACTATCATGGTCTGTACTCTCTTCCACCATGGTAGTTATCATTTTCCAATTCTGTTATGTCTTAATAATAGGTTTCTCCTATATATAGCCCTTACCCGCTTCCTAATTTAATTTAAAAAAGCTAACTGGAATGAGTATGCCGACTCTGTGGATTGCATGTTGTGCAATCTTCCTGAGTCTGCTAATCATGAGAATATCTTTCTTTCCTATGATTGGTTTGTCTCTGCCATTTTGTCTGCCGCTGATTCACATATCCTTAAGAAACACTCCATTCAGAATTGGGAACATTTCAATCCATGGGGGATCAGGAATGCTCTGATTCTGTCAACCGGCGAATATCTGCCGAGGTGTCATACGCAGCCTATGACAATAGAGAATTGCACTGAGTACAAACGCTGCGATGCGAAATTTAGAAATCTGATCTGGAAAAAAAAAAACTTGGTTGGGTCATTTTTGTGAGTCTCTTAATCCACGCTCCCTCCTCTTCCATTGTCTGGACAAATGTTAAGAGATTTCGCTGGTCACCTCACAATGTCGACAGCCCTAATTCCTATAACCATTCTATTTGGCTTAATGATTTTGCTGACAAATTGGCTCCTCCGTCTATGCCATCCCAAGATCTCCTTATATCCACGCCGGTAGAGTTTTTCAGAGGAAATGGATGCTCCCTTTTCCTCTGAAGAGTTTAAAAATGTTTTAACTAATTTAAAGGACACTAGTCCAGGTGAAGATGGTGTGTACTATTCATTTATTTTAGACTTAATGAAAATTGTAACCACTTTTTAATTTACCTTAATAATATTTTTATCAGGCAATATCCCAATTCATGGAAATCCTAAATTATTATTCCTATCCTTAAACCTGGTAAAATTCATCTAATCCTAGTTCTTATAGACCCATTGCCCTATCTTCAACACTATCAAAAATTACTGAACGGTTTCTCAAAAATCGCCTGGAATGGATAGTGGAAAGCAGAAATATCTTAGCTCCCTCTCAGTTTGGCTTTAGAAAGGGGTTGACTACTACAGATAGTCTCAGCATTTTTACTACAGACATCCGGAGAGCATTTGCCAAGGAAGAATATTTGGTGGGCGTTTTTCTGGATGTTGCATTTGCATATGATAATGTTCTTCTTCCCGTACTCAGGCAGAAGATGCACCAGCTGAGTATTCCGCCGAGGTTGAATCATTTTTATATGTAGTTTGCTAACCGGTAGAACGGTATCTGTTAAACATCCGCTACTTACAATACCTTCCAGACAAGTCTGGAAAGGTCTTCCTCAGGGTTCATCCCTTAGTCCTCTGCTGTATAACATCTACACTCGTGACCTAGAATTGTCTGTAAATAATTTTTTGTAATATCCTTCAGTATGCTGATGATATCGTCCTCTATTACAGCTCAAATTTGTGGAGGACATTACTTATAGATTAAATACTTGCTTTGCACTATCTTAACCAGTGGCTCTCTAATCATGGTCTGGCACTATCTGTAGCGAAGTGTCAGGCGGTGGTGTTTACTAAAAAGAGAGTTATTCAAATTTTAAAATTTCTTATAATAATGAATCCATAATTTGCAGCTAATGTTAAATTTTTAGGCATGATTCTCGACAAACGACTGACGGAATTGCCCATGCTCAATATCTCACAAAAAAATGTGAAAACAGTATTAATGCTTTAAGAGCTGTATCTGGTGTATGGTGGGGTGCACACCTTATACTCAAAACTGCTGTACAATGCTATATCCGTAGTCATATTGATTATGGATTATTCGTTTTAGACCCTTCAATAAAATTGCTACGGAAAAGCTCAATAGAATCCAATACAAGTGTTTAAGAATTATATAGGTGCAATGAAGTCTTCTCCCACCAATGCACTGCAGGTGGAATGCGTAGACCCGCCTTTTCCTAATCCGCCGTCAATTCCTTTCTGACCGATTTGTAGGCAAAATGTTACAGCTGGCCTCCCATCCCAGCCTTACCTACTCATTAGTTTCCTTAAATTTACTTCTCTTCCTCACCCCTTATCTAAGTATCCATCCAACCCTTTATTTTGCACACACTATAAAGCTTTAGTATTTAACCCTCCTGTCATCACTAATCTTGGCGTAACCAAGGGAGCTGGTGACACCAACACAAAATTTCAGACCATAGTAAATGAAAATTGGCCAAATCATGTCCTCATCTATACAGATGCATCGAAGCTTTCTAAGGAAAGCTGTGTTGGTGCAGCTTGCTGGATACCAAAATTCAAAATTATATTACAATTTAAATGTCCCCCCGAATCGACTGTGTTTACAGGAGAGGCTGTTGCTATTTTAGAAGCAATCCTGTTCACATCCTCCCACAATTTCAACAGACTGTATTTGTACTGACTCATTAAGCTGCATACTGGCTATAAAGGTAAACCCGTTTTGTAGTAAATTAAGATCTTCAATTATTTTAGGATTCGAGAAGTATTGTACTCATGTCATCTAAAGGACTTGGATGTTACTTTGGCATGGATTCCAGGTCATTCTGGAATCTGTGGGAATGAATCTGCAGACTCTTGCACAAAATTAGCCATCCAGTGTGGCATTTCAGGTAACTTCTTTATTTCGGCCCAAGACTTGTTGTCTCTTGCATCTTCTCATTTGGATACATCCTGGTCTAAATTCTGGATCTGTCAAAATCTCAGAAAGGTAAGTATTTTGCTTCCATTCAAACTAACATTCCAAGGCGACCTTGGTTTTTTCTCAAAAATTTATTGAACGGAGTGTTATAACTACTATTTGTCGCTTGCGCCTTGGACATGCATGTACTCCTGTTCACCTGGCTATGATCAGGGTCAGGGACCATTCACTTTGTGAATGGTTGCCTAGACACGGTTCCCCATCTCACATCCTTTTCTCCTGCCCTAAGTTAATCCACCCCTTATATGATGTTCTTCCTTATAAAGTTCCCTGTCCCCTTAATGTTCAATGTTTGTTATGTTTGTGTTTAGTCCTTTATGTAAATTTTTATGTAAATATATTAAGTATAACAAAATAAAATTGTAACCTAACATTATTGTAAAATATTGTCTACTACTAACCGTCTATGTTTATTTTTTTTTTGTATAAATTTATTATTTTGTTTTAGGTGATGGTAATACTAAGTAGATCTTTTTTCTTTACATGCATCTCTTATCGTTTAATTTTCTATATATTTTTTTTTACCGTACATTCTCCTTCGTGTGTTCTCCATTCAACGTGACATTGGCGAAGTGATTCTGTGCTCAACTGGCACGCTCGGAAACGCCATAACGAAAGAACTGAACTGAACTGAACTCACAACTAGATGAGACATTATTTGTTTTATTTTATTGTTATTTTTTTAACAAAAATGAATTCTTTACGAGTTTTGGCCTTATCAAGTGCTAACGTTATATTTTTTGAATAAATACATATATTTTATAATGTTATTAATTTCTATTTTTTTTATTTTATTTTTTTTTAAAAAGTAATAGAACTAAAAATAGGTAGTTTAAGAACTATATGATTATACTAAATTTAAATTTAAGTTAGGTATTTTATATCCTAAGTATGTTATAACTTTCTTCTTCTTTCTTAGCTTCACGCTGTATCCCGCACGAGGCAGGGTAGGCAGAGGGAACCCGGGAACTTAGTGTTAAGACACTCCGTTCCACTTCCGTTCCCCACTTTCCGCCGAATTTGAGGCATTGCGTGTTGAGGTGGCGGAACTCAACGCCGCGCTTTGCCTTATTACCAGAGCGAAGAAATGAAACATTAAATTTAAATTGAAAATATTAAATATTTCATTTCCTCGACTGGGGATCGAACCCAGAACCTGTCGGATACAGTCACACGCTTGTGCCGCTGAGCCACGACAGGCCTCTATGGAACAACACTTTAAAAAATAGTATAAATATTAAATAAAATAGTATTCTCTCTTGCCAAACAATAATTCGAGTTGTCTTTAGTTAGCGGAAATGTATAAAATCTTCCTACAGAGATGCTAACAAAACTAGAATAATTTAAGAAATAATTTCGCTTAAGCTTGGTGAGCAGGAATGGCTTAGTTAGTCAGAGCGCTTGAACGGTTTTCAAGAGGCGCGGGTTCAAATCCTGCTTCAAGTTAGTATTTTCTGCCCTAAGTGTGGAATAACACTTTTAAAAAATAATAAAAATAAAAAAAAACTATTATAATTGTATTATTCGATTTATTTATATAACTTTTTAGAGTTTTCCTAAAACTAAGAAGCGTTTTAGCTTCTTTAAACGTCTTTCGGCAATTTATTGTACAGTTGGGCGTCTTCATACATTATACATCTCTTTTCGTAATTAATACGTAGTTTATAAAGTGTAATATCGTTGGCAGATCTTAATTTATTTTTTTTGTATTTTTTGCTTTTTCATGAAAGTTATTTTAGAATGTAAAACTTTATTTAATATTTTACGTATCAATAAGCAAAGAAGACAATTTGGCCATACTTCATATATAGGAGTTTATTTTTTGAATATGTGGTCTCCATGTTAACTATCCAAAATTAACCCTAAATCTATCAATTTATAATATAATAGTATCTAAAATTAACCCTAAATATTTTTCCTGGTCGATTTTTGATATCGATTAATTATTAATTGTCAAAGATAAATTCTGAGATATTTTTTTTATATTTTTGGAGCAAATATGATATATTTAGTTTTTAAGACATTTACGATCAACAAATTAGATTGGAACCAAATATTTAAGACATCCAAACTGTTCTGAGCATTCTTTACAATGGTTTCTAAGTTATTTCCATAATAAAACAAACTAGTGTCGTCTTCATACAACGAGATATTACCTCTAAGATCTAAAGTATTAATGTTGTTTATATGTATATATATATATTATATATATATATATATATATATATATATATATATATATATATATATATATATATATATATATAGAAAAAGCAAAGGACCCAAGATTAACCCCTGGGGGACGCCGCAAGTAAACTTTCGTGGATCACTCTGCGTCTCCCCAATCTTACTACCTGATATGAATTGTAAGATAAGATTTCATTATATCGAACACAGCTCCGGATATGCCAATAGATATAAACTTTTTTAAAAGAAATTTATGACTCACTGTATCGAATGCCTTTCTAAGGTCAATATATATACCCAACGTCACTTGCTTCTTATCGATATGTACTTTAATTTTTGTTACAAGGTCTATAGTAGCCGATAACGTGCTACGTCTTGGTGGGAACCCATACTGTTTAACATAAAAGAAAGAAACTTGTCGTGGCGCCTCGGCACAAGCGTGTGACTGTTGCTGACAGGTTTTGGGTTTAATCTCCAGTCAAGGAAATTAAATATTTAATATTTTCAATTTAAAAATTTAATGTTTCATTTCTTCGCTCTGGCAATAAGGCAAAAGCGCGGTGTTGAGTTCCGCCACTCAACACCTAATGCCTCAAATTCGGCGAAAAGTGGGGAATGAAAATGGAACGAAATGTCTTTACACTAGGTTCCCGGGATCCCTTTATTTACCGTGCCTCGTGCGGGATACAGCGTGAAGCTTAAATAAATAAAAATAAACCAAAAATAAAAGAAATTTTGTTAATTTAGAAAAGACTACTCTCGTATATATAATTCTCGCAAAAAATTTTAGACAAAATGGGGAGCACTGATATGGGACGACTTATGGATAGGAGTAACTAGCTATTTTCAGAGTTGCAGGAAACATTCCATCATCAAAATACTTGTTTATACAGTTCACCAAATCAGAATCGTCCGTCAAAGGTTTGTTTTGATTCTTAAGAGACAGTCAAGGCAATTCTGCGTGCCAAAAATAAAGTAAGTACAGAATCTACTTCGATTTAGTCTGATCAAAGACCTGAGCAACAAAAATATTTGTATCATATTAAAGAACAGCTTAAAAAACAAATCGATGCCGGGCAAAAAAAAATCACGTTAAAATTTATTAAAAATATGCCTACAATTCAAATTTAAATTCAAATTCAAATATTTTTATTCAAAATAAGAAGTTACAAGCTTCGTTTTTTGAACGTCAAGCAATTTACCACCAGTTCACTAAAGTTACTGCCTCAGACCTGAGAAGAACCGGCGAAAGAAACTCAGCGGGACATGTCTTTTTTTTTAATCAAATTTTACATCATATAATCAATTGTGATAATGATACATTTGAAATAGCCTGGAGCGAGCATTTTATTCCCAAGGTGTGTTATCATTTATGAAACCGTTAATTTGGTAATAACCTTTGACACAAAATAACAATTGTTAACTAGTCAACAAAACCTAAAAAATATAAATGAAAACATTACATATTTGTAGTCAAACTATAAAATCTATAAATGATACCACTTACGAACTTGTTAATGATTACATAAAATTTACAAAAAAGTACGCAAATAATTAAATTTTTAAGTAAGTACATCTGATATTAAAGAAATTAAGCATTTTAAAGATTTTACATTGATGCAACCGACACCAGCACTAACGTTATTATTTAAGTTATTGATGATAGTTACAACTTCCTTACTAGTCGCAGGTTCAAATTTAGTAAGAGTTTGTTTGTTCGAACCACTTGCTCATATATCCGTCACATATGATTGGTATGATGATTTAATGAAATTTGTTTAGCTAAATCCGATCCAATATTACAGAAAATAGTATAGCTATTAAAATAGTCACAAATGTCTTTAGAATTTGTTATTACTCCATTTTCAGTTAAAAGTGTACTCATCAAGGAGCAATTTTTCAATTTATTGACTGACAAACTATTTATTAGTTGCTATATCGTTTTTGGTTTTTTATTACAGGCCTTAATGGATTTTAAATAGTAAGTACTTTTAGTCTCTATATTTGTACAGATGTCTCATTTCTTTTCTTATTAAACAATTCTTTCATAGTTACATCATGAGGTTTATTTTTATGTTGAATCCAAAGTTATTCTCTTACAATTGTCTTCAATAACTTTGTTTATCTAATCTTGTCTTGGAGGATTTTGTTAGTAGAAGTTCAAGGAATAAGTTTCAATATAAAGCCATAGATATTGGTTTAAACACACTTCCATTGTGATGTTTTTTAGTTTATTATGAGCGAAAATTGATATACCCACCACCCCTTGCAGTCTCTCTTAAATTATAATAGGGCGTATATTGAGTAATTTGGAATCGTGATGCTTTATCTTCAGACTTCAGCCAAGTTTCAGTCAGAACTATAAAATCAAGATCCGAGCTATGTACTATACATTTTAATTCATCGAATTTTTTGACAATACTTCGAATATTCAATTACAAAAATTTAAGTGATTTTTTTGATTTAGTAAGTTTTATGTAATCATTAACAAGTTCGTAAGTGGTATCATTTATAGATTTATAGTTTGACTACAAATATGTAATGTTTTCATTAATATTTTTTAGGTTTTGTTGACTAGTTAACAATTGTAGGCACATTTTTAATCAATTTTAACGTGATTTTTTTTTGCCGGCATCGATTTGTTTTTTAAGCTGTTCTTTAATATGATACAAATATTTTCGTTGCTCAGGTCTTTGATCAGAATAAATCGAAGTAGATTCTGTACTTAAGAATCAAAACAAACCTTTGACGGACGATTTTTATTTGGTTGATACTTTCCTAATTGGTAGATTTTTTAGGCCTGGAAATCTTCACTGATTTGGTTAATTATTTTTACTACTTCTCGAGTGTCCAAAATTTTCTGTTGTGGTTCATCACTTGTTACTGGTTTTTTAACTCCATTCATTATAATATATTTGTTCCTTGATTCACGTTCTTTAAATCATTTAAAATATCCTCATAACTGAGTTTCATCACTTGAGTTTGGTTTGTTTTAGGTGTTGTAAATCAGATTCTAGACCATTCATTCTAGTCTCCGTAGCCAAACTCTTGTCAACAACATCTGAAATATCTAATTTCATATTATTGACCATTTTTAGGCTGTCAATAGTAACTTTGATATCGCTAAACTGTTTCTTTATATCATCTACATCTTGACTTATTTTTTCTATTAATTGCTGCTTATTGTCTCAAAGTGATATTATTAATATTGTCATCATTTGAGATGCTTGGGTACAAAGTTCAGCAATTTCTTCTTTAAAACCATTATCATTACTAGGAAATTTACGCTTATGACTATGAGCTACCGCCGGAAAGTCGGAAATTTCAAGAAGCTTATTGTAGGTTGACTAATTCGGTTGCGAATCAATACGGCTGCCACTTAGGTCACTTTTGAGTGAAATAAATAATACTAAATTAGGAGCTTGTCTCTCTTCCTCCAGGTAGTAAAGTGCTGTTACCTCGTTTTTTTTATACTGTCACTTACTAATAAAAGTCACAAGTAAACAAAAACTTCCACATGATTTTAGAATGCAATTACTGACATTAAGGGGCAATATAGAATCAATTTAATAGAATATTCAAAATTATCGTAATACACCTCTGTTCTTTGCGACACCCAAGTGATATGATTATAATTATATTATAACAAATATTAAATAAGTAAAGTAAGTCAATATTATAACAAATTAATTTTACCTAAATATTACCTAAAATTACAATCAAAATTAGATTGATGCAAGTACAACAATAATAATAATAGCTTTACTGCATTAGAAATATTTCAGCAAAATCATCACTATGATGAAGGAACGGAGCTAACCGTCATTGCCGTCAAGCTTCTCTCCAACATCTCGAATTGATAACAAAGGTATGTGATGAAGGTTTTCGATGTTTGCCTCAGGCCTGTCTTCATGTTTAATAAATATGGTGCCTTATAAACTTCAACATTCATGGAATCCTCGTGTTTTATGTTTTTTGTCAAGGTTCACGAAAAATCTTGTGATTAGTATTTCTAAAACGTCCGTTATAAAAGACTTTTCTGATTCTTCAGGTACATTAAGTATATAATGTTTCGCTGTGTTGTTGCTACTGTGTTTATTTCATATTATTTAGATCTTCGTAAAAAACGAACAACTAACAGCCTATAAAATTATCTGCCATCTATGGCAGTTGCAGGTTTGCCCTGAGGACCCATACCCAGTCAATGTCATTGCCGTCAAGCTTCTCTCCAACCTGTCGAATTGCTAACATAGGTATGTGATAAAAGTTTTCGTTGTTTGCCTCAAGTATGCGAGACCATTTTAGACATTTTGACTACTACCAGGGATATTTTAGACATTTTGACTACTACCGACTTTCATTGCAAGCAATTGTGGATCTGCCTCGTCAAGAACTATTATGTTCACTCTTTCGTTTACTTTTTCGTTTTACATTTATTCATTTTCTTTAAGTTTTCAAATAGCCATAGCACTTCATGGTATAAAAGGAGGATTGTACACTTAAATGTGTCTAACACTAGAGTGGCGACAAATGGCACACTGTTATTATTCTTTGACAAAACACTTTGTAATTAAATAATGTTTTTTAACCTCATTTTGTATCCTGCACGTGGCAGGGTAAGTAAAGGGAACTTGGAAACCTAAGACACTCCGTTCTGTTCCCCATTTTCCGCCGAATTTGAGGCTTTGCATGTTGAGTGGCGAAAATCAACTTCACTAGAGGCCTCATGGCCAAGGTCTCTTTAGAGATTTACTGTACTGAATATGGAATTTATTAATGTAAAATGTCAAGAGACACAAGACAGACACACTGTCGCAAAATCGTCTGCTAATTCGTATTCAACAGATTTTTTTTCACTATATTTTTTTCGGTTTGCGTTTATAACTAAAATATCCTAATGAAATTATTTACTCACCTTAACTATCTTTTAGTCGATAACTTAAATATAAAACTAAGTTAGGGATATGACCGTTAGCATTTAACAATTTGACTCTCGGCCAAGGACTAAAACAGTGGAATATATATTTTTATTTCTGAAATTATCACAAATCAATATTTACGCGTTAACCGCTCGCGAGCACCTATAGATGTGAAATAACCAAGTATTTTGCATAAAGCGAGATTTGGCTCACTTTGGTTTATTTTGCTAATGCAAATTATTCACTTCACTCAATCGAATGTAGTAAATAAAATGCAAATTATTACCTCATCTAATAAATGGCATATAATTACAATATGAAGTGTATGATATATTGTATAGTTTCCTAAAGAATTATCACATTTCGTATTCGTATTTACGTCATAATAAATAATTTTGATATAGATTATTTTGATCGTTGTTATCAATTAATTCTTTATTGCCATCAAGCTAGCACGTCCTGTGATTTGTTCAATTAGGTCCCAAGCAGTATAATAATTTAAGGTAAATCGTTTGAAAATATCTTATTTGGTATCTTTGATTTTTCTTTATTTTAATGTAAACAATACCTAATACAATTTTTATTAGTGTTAATATTTAATGGGCGCTATTCTTGTTGTTAATACACTTAGACATACATTTACATAATATGTACGTTGTACAAAATTGAAATATGTATATAATTTTAACATTTTAACAGTGTTATTAAGTAAAAAAAGATACACAAAACAGGCAGACAAAAGTGTCTTTATAGGTTTAAACGGGATTGGTCTTATCTAATTATTATTATTGGTATTAAGTTACCAGGTCCCATCTGCCTAGTTCATCTCCTATTTGTGTCATTTTACACCCTTACTTTTACCTTTTAAAAAAATATAAATATGTATATGACCATTAAAATATACATTTTCTTCTCGCTGAGTCGAAGAAGACTAAAATTCTTTTCTAAATTTAAAATAATACTATAAAAATGATAAAATTATTTAATGCTACATAAAAATCTTCTACGTAATAAAAGTTGGTTATATAATAATCAGTATAAATAAGTTACTTTAAAATTGTGTTTTGTAAATATATACTAAATATTAGTTCAGTCAGTTTATAAAATAAATAATTACGAAATTAAGTGACAGCTTAGGTTAAAATTTGATGTTATTTTTGCAGTTTTGCAGTAAGTGCCAATATTAATAGATGCTGTCGCCCAATCAATGGATACATAGATAGATTATTTTTATATTATTTTTTTAAATAAAATATATTATGATTGTTATTTGCGATTGTATAGTGGACATTTGATTTAAATATACCAAAACAGCAGAAAATGACTTCGGGATTTCGAGTCCTCCGAAAACTTCAATTCCCCCGTTATCGAACGTTTGAGAGCATGCTAAAGAACTAAGGACTAATTTGTTTGTCTCACTTCTGAGACATTTATATATTTTTTTTTCATGAATCATTACAAATCATCGCGCCCGCATATTTGACACTTTTCAATGATTAATTACAGGGCTGAAATCAGGTTTTCACGAGGACCGGCAATTTATTCAAAGTCGTTTATGGCTTATGTCTAACGGTGGATGTCAAAATGTTGCTATTATATCTATAAAAATCATAGTACATAAATCTATTACAATGTCTCTTTGAAATATTAAAAAAAAAATAAAGAATTAAAATGACAATACCCTATTCTTATATAAGAACTATACCCTATTTTTATATAAGAACTTTTATTTACTTTATCTTCGTATTTGTTTTATATTATCTGTATCTATTTAAAATTACTGCTGCTTTTCAGGAAATCATGCGACCAGAAGTGTTGCTCGTGGCCTTCCTAGGCTTTGCAAATGCTATACCATTAGAGTCTAAGGAAAATCACAATGCTGCTATGCTAAAAGAGATTTTAGCAGGCACTCGTAAGTACAAGTTTAATTTTATCTTTATTCATCACGATCAAGATATATTTTTTTTTGGTGTGTAAATGTCATGTATTAATTATTATCTACTTTTCAACCCATTTTAGATTAAACGCATATTCTTGTTAAATATTTCAACTAAACACTTCAATTGGCTTTCCCCTCGCGGATTTATTCATGTATATTGCCGTTATAGATTATAAGTAGCTTTCGACCCGAGCTTTACTAACTTTCTTTTACGTGGACCTTAGGACGTAAAATGTAAAATTGCAAAAGAATTTTGGAATATCCTCTCGTAATGGTGCCCTATACGAACACCCAAAGATCAATTAAACAAATTTCATCTTTATACAGTGTCTAGATTTGGGTGTACACACATGTTTGTGAGAGTTTTATGAAAATTAATTCAAATTCAAATATTTTATTCAAAATAAGAAGTTGTAACTTGCTAAACTTATATTTAAAACGCGTATAAAATTTTTGAACGAAGCAGGATTTGAACCCACGCCGTTAGCATCTCTGTAGTGAGATTTTTACAAATTTCCACTACCCAAAGACAACTCGTAAGAATTATCGTTTGGCAAGAGAGAACACTATTTATTTTAAAAATTAAAATACTAAGCTTAAATTTAAAGAGCGTATAAAAAATTTGAACGAAGCAGGATTTGAACCCGCGCCTCTGAAAAACTGTTCCAACGCTCTGACCAACTAAGCCTTTAAATTTAAATGTAGTATTTTCTGTCCTAAGTGTGGAATAACACTTTAAAACATAGTAAAAATATTAAAATAAATAGTATTCTCTCTTGCCAAACGATAATTCTTCTGAGTTGTCTTTGGGTAGCGGAAATTTATAAAAATCTCCCTACATAGCATAGTAGGTCTCACAACATAAATAAGTTGTAACAAGCGTATAAGAATTTCGACGGAGCTTGGTGAGAACGAATGGCTTAGTTGGTCAGAACGCTGGAAGGGTTTTCCAGAGGCACGAGTTCAAATCCTGCTTAGTTCAAAATTTTTATATGCTTTTTAAATTTAAGTTTATTATTTTCTGTCCTAAGTATGGAATAACACTTTAAAACATAGTTAAAATAAAAAAAAGTTGTAACTTCTTGCTTCTTCTTCTTCGGTAAATTATTTGGTTTGAACGTCAAACAATTTACCACGGATTCACTAAAAATCTGACAATGATACCTTTAAAATAGACAGGAGAGAGGATTTCCCTCCCAAGGCGTGTCCAATATTTGCTTTATATTTATAAACTCGTTAATTTAGTAATAATAAATCTTTTTCACACAAACATCTTTTCACAACAAGTTACAGGCACACACACTACCGATTTTATTATATTTTTATTGATATGTTTCTTAACATAGATAACATTTACAAATTTAAAGAATTTTTAAGACCTAAGTTGTAGTTTAGGCGAATAGCTTGCTTCTGTAAGACAAGGATTGACTTAATACCGGCTGCATTACCCCAAAGTAAGATGCTGTAGAACATAATATATGAAGGTAGCTATAGTAAACAAGGCGAGCCGTTTCCTTGTCAAGTAATAATCAGATTTTTTTCCGGGAAAGCTGCGGAGCTCAGTCTATTCGTCAATTTATCAATATGAGGTCCTCACTAATTTGGAGTCAATGGTGATACCGAGAGATAATTGAGCGCACGTCCTCTTATGCCATAATAATGTAGTTTCATGGCCAATGTTGTGTGCTGCACGTAATCAAACAATTGGACAAGTCACCGAGTGTGTACTGTAAATGGCTCGAATTGCTCTTTTTTGAATTACGAATATAGATTCGATATCTGCAGCATTGCTCATAGTAATAATTCGTAGGACAATATGCTATGAAAATAGCTAAAGTAGTAATATCAATATTCAATCTATCTTCCCCTACATACCTCAAAAAAAGATTTAGATTTTTATGTGAATCACATGATTTCTCCCTCCGCTCCAAGCAAACCTTGCCTCTTAAAATCCCTAGCCACTCTTCTTCCGACTATACGAACTACTTTTCTGTAAAAAATCTGTACGCTTGTGGAATTCTTTACCTGTGACAATCAGACAAGCTCAAACTTTAAAGATCTTTAAAAAAAAAGACTTCGTCTTTATTGACAAATTTAATTATTACGTTTACTTTTACTACTATATCCCCATATTTATATTAGATTGTATGTTGTATGTATGTCTTTATGTATCGTGTGTTTATATGTATATATATATATATATATATATATATATATATATATATATATATATATTCATATTTGTATTTATTTATATGTTTAGATGTACTCAGTACACCCTTTCCAATTTAATTTATTCCTGGTTGCCTGGAAGAGATTGAAGAAATTGCTCACTTAGCAATAAGGCTAAGTGAGCAATCTATTCCAGGCAACCAGGAATATATATAATATTGTGCTATTTTATTCATAATTATATACAATCTTGTAATGTTTTTTGTTTTGGTGTACAATAAAGAATATTTCATTTCATTCAATATATAATTTAAAAATAACCGAACATTCATAGAGGGGTAGATTACGTTCTTTCTCGTTACAAATAGACATAGCATTTGTACGCCATGAATATTTTAAGCGTTAGTTAATTGCAATATTGAAAATTTATAAAATAAATATGATATCCTATGTGAAATTATGGAAATTAAAAATTATAGTATTGTAAACATCTAATTTAGTATTAAAAGTAGAAACGTAGATATAGAACAAATATACCCGTACATATCAATTTGTAATTAATAAGATTTTTTGTGTGTTGTGTTTCATTATCAAAATGTTATATTATCTATCAAAATGTCTGTATCAGTGATTTTTATATGCTAGTGTGAAATCAAAAATACCGTGAATGTGATTGCACTGTCTTAAATATTATACTACCAAAAGATCATTGTATTTCAAAGATTACTATTTCAGTCAGTGGTTAAAGTGAGTCTTTACGTAGACAATCTAAAATTAGGCGTAGTCCTCTGCTACCTAGTAAATAAATGTCAAAAGTTTTACAAGAAACATATTAGTAAACAAACCATACCTATAAGTGCTTCTCTAAATCGTTATATTTTCTTAGCAATTCAATTTTATCGAATAAAATCTGTTACACCTGAGCGCTATCTAATCTACATTGCGCACAGTTTTGATTTAGTAATTATGATATATGATATTTATTATATTATTTTGATAAATATTCGGACTCGTATGACTGAAACGTGGAACTATTTAACGTTTTTACGTGATTTAGTGGTTATAATAATAATGATAATGATTTTGAACTGTAGTTATCAAATTAGTATGAACATCGAACTGTAGTTATCAAATTAGTATGAACATCGTTATCATATTTGAATGAACATAGGCTGAGCTGCTGTCGTTGTTAATACATAATATAATAGTTGTAAAGACTTTGTATTTAAATTTATCGGGATTTGAACCCGCACCTCGTGGACAGTTTTCAAGTATTTTTTTTTAATGAATATTATTCTTTCCTAAGTCTGGATTAACACTTTATGAATAAAAAATACGTCGTGACGCAACGGCACAAGCGTGTGACTGGTGGAATTGAAATATTACACTCAATGAAACACACACTGGAGGAAATGAAGTATTTAATGTTTTCAATTTGACGTATTCTCCCGCTTGGCAGAGTACGTCACCTAATAAACAGATATTGAGGTCCTCACGCATCGTAACCATTTTCTTAACATTGTGAGTGGTTAAAACCATTGCCTCGTTCTTTTTAGAAAAAAAAAAACCAGTATACGAGGTGTGTTCAATAAATATTTTGAATTTTAACTTTGAACTTTGAATTTTAACAGGTTACGTATGTTAGAATTTCGATTTCTTTGTGGCGTTATGTTGTTACTAATGTCTTTTACTATGTCGACAATTTTGGCCATTTTGAATGTTTAGTTGGCTGGTGACAGTAGCGTTGATTGCACGTGTTTTGGCTCGTGTTCGTATATCAAAATTATTGTAATATAACCACTCTCTGGGAGTAGATGGTTCACCGACGACCATCACGTTAACATTCAGACTCTGTTACACTGAATTCCTGGATGACTTAAATATATTATATACATATATATATATATATATATATATATATATATATATATATATATATATATATATATATATATATATATATATATATATATATATATATATATAAATATATATATATATATATATATATATATATATATATATATATATATATATATATATATATATATATATATATATATATATATATATATATATATATATATATATATATATATATATATATATGTATGTATATATAAAATGGGATACAACATATGATCTTTAGCTTCGTAATCAAATTACCTAACCCTAAGTTAAACAATAAAAAATACAGATATAATTTACAGAAGAAGGCGCTAGAGTCGGTGTGATAGAAACAGCAATACTAAATGTACTAGAGCAATTGAGGCAACTCATGATAACGGGATCTGAAAACTTTCCGATATTAGATCCTATTAACTTAGAAAAGATACATGTTGGCGAAGAAATTATTAATGTTCCGGAGTAAGTATATTATTTAATACTCATCTTATACATCCTGATATATCTATCTTATGATACCTATCATGACGCAGGGGCACAAGAATATAAAAGCGTAAAAGAATCATTTGACCTGTCCGCTCGTTTACCTTGTCTTTTCCATAAAAAAAAGCAACATGTTTTAGGGTTCAAGCATACTTGAGCAAATAAGATAGGTATTTAATATTTTCATTTATTGGTTCTGTTAACAAGGCGAAGCGCGGCATTATGTTCCGCCACTCAACACGCAATGCCTCAAATTCAGCAGATAGCCATTAAAAGCTTACTTTTTATATTTATATGCTTTGAAGTCGTTTATCCTTAAAACCTTAATCTCGTGGTTGCCCGCGATTATGTTTGAAAATTTCCTAAATGCAGTAAGGTTGTCTAAACGTTGCATTTTTTTATTATATGGAGATATTTTGGACAAAAGCCAAAATATTAACTTTATGAGTAAAAATTGTAGAATTTTAAAATATGTGATATAAGGTGTTTCACGTTTGTGACAAATAAATCAACAAAAAAATCTAAGTTATATATATAATAAAAAAAACCTTAACATAACATGCTTATATGTCCCAATCTATTCTAATAAGCAAGTACTATATATAGACAATTTCCATTTTATGAAACAATTAAAAAAAAGTACAGATTTATCGGAGGTCACTGCTAGTTTGAGGCAGCGCCTATCTGTAAATAAAAGTAGATTGTGGCTGTCCTATTCATTTCGGATATTTATATATCTTCGCTTAGCTAAGTAATGTGTGGAATTGAGTATTGCCACTCAACATGCAACGTCTCAAACTAGGGCGGAAAATACTGTGTACTGATACAAGGTTCTTTCTGCCTTCAGTGTTTTAACACACCTGTACCAACTAAACTAACTAAAATATCTTTCAGGTTGGGTATTGTTATAAAATTTTAAGTTTTTCTTTTCTTTTTTTAGTGCTTATATTACCATAAATGACTTGACCATTCGTGATATCAGTACATTTGAAATGGAACGTATAGAGTTTACTATGGTTTCTTTGTTACTGCAACGCTATAGACTAAATTTTGATCTTTCTATTCCTGCAGTTAATGTAAATTCATGTAAGTATTTTTTTATTAATTTCTTTTTTTTTTGTTATATCCATGCTTTATTTCTAGCAGGGTAAAAAGAGGAAAAGAAGAAACGGTCTCTACTTATTTGTTTCGTCAACTATCAGCATTCTTTTCACATCTCTCCTCGTGCATTTATGTGACGAAATTTTACTCGATCTACGATCTGTTTTCTCTTATATATACTTACTTACTTACTTAGCTTCACGCTATATCCCTAGCGGGGTAGGCAGAGAACAGAACGGAGCGCCAAACGCTACGGTCTCGGCATACCTCTTTCGCCTCGTCCACTGTCATCAGCCTCTTCGTACATGCCCTCCGGGGGGTCCTCATGCTTTTAACGTGTGTAACCTTCCTCCAGTATCGTCGATACTGTGTTTTCGAAAGTCAACTACACTCATTCGCTTGACGTGCCCAAACAACCTGAGCACGTTCTTCTTCATTCTCTCTGTGACATCCACGCTAGTACCTACCATTCTGTGTATCTCTTCATCGGACATGCGATCAGCTAAACTGACTCCGCATATCCGACGAAGAGATCGCATCTCTACAGTATTCATCTTTCTTACATTCTTCTTCTGTAATACCCACATTTCGCTGCCGAATAACCGTGTCGGTACCAACACTGCATTGTGTACGGCCAAGCGCGCAGCTATGCTGACGTTTCGCCGTCTCAACAATGCAGCTAAGGCCCCGTTGACCGGCAGCAATATGCCTTTCCACATCCATTTCGTATATTCCGTCTCTGCTCAACATACTTCCCAGATATACAACCTCATTCAGTTGTTCTATATATATATATATATATATATATATATATATATATATATATATATATATATATATATATATATATATATATATATATAAGAGAAAGATAACACTGATTAATTGAATACATGTTTATTTCATTTAAATATAGTCAAAACATATGGTAAAAGTAAATAATACATATTAATTTAATTATAGATAATTTAAATTAACTTCAAAAAGTAAATCATATAAAAATTAAACTATGTCAAAATTTTAATTTTAAAAATATTACATCCAATAATTTTACTAGTATCAAATGAAATACTATCACAAAAAATAGCAATATTTAAATACATTTAAATTAAATACTACCTTAATATTTTAAACCAAACAATACGATTTGATTTTAAAATAGATTCAGAGTGTCAGAGACACAGGAGCCAGAGGTTCCCGAGGTTCTGAACCGGAGAATGAACACCCGTGGAATTTATAATGCATATGGCACTCAAACCGTTGGACATCTGACAGCAAAACACTGACGTCACGAGTCAATTGACCATCTATTTGAGTTCCCTTTTTCATTCGGCCATTCTGACGAGTGGCGCGCCCCTGCGCCTACTCATTTAATATAACAGTTATCCAAATAATAATTATCCTCATAGTTTCAGCACTAATATTGGCCATGCATCACATCCCGTTGTCACACAATAAATAAACACGTCTGCCTCATAGCCTCAGCGCTAATATTGTCCATGCATTAGGGATCACATCCCATCTACACTCTCGTCACACAACAAATAAACACGTCTGCCTCATAGCCTCAGCGCTAATATTGGCTATGCATCAGGGATCATATCCCGTCTGCACTCTCGTCACAAAACAAATAAACACGTTAGCCTCATAGCCTCTTGAATAATATGCTTTGCCCAACAATATATCTTTAACTTTTACTTTAAATTATTGAAATGGTAAGTCTGTCCCATAAACGTCATGTCCTATAAAAGACCATATAAGAGCAACATAAGTAATCGTTAAATTGAACACGTATTAAGAAGTCTGTCAGTCAAGTGTCAAGTCAAAATTAATTCGTTAAATCAAACACGAATTCAGTGATGTCCTAAAAAGTAATCGGATATAAACACACGATTTGTTTTCGCGTTGTTAAGTTATCCATCAGCTTCGTTAACTTCACCCATAGCCGATACGGCCGCGTCACTCTAAACTAGAAACTTAAGAGTGCTTCTAAAACAATACCTTTTTAACTTCATAGGGTCCTTCATACCTTGGAATTAGTTATTTTAATCGCACAAAACCACCCTTTTGAAAACGTGTTACCTTTGCTCCACACTTATCATAAGATATTTTATATTTTGTTCCTGCTTCGGTCATCCTGTATTAAACTCTTTCATTAATATCGTCTTTAATTGATATTAGTTCAGCTGGTACACAACTATTATTAGCTGTACGAAGCTCAATGACGACAACATCTTACCAGTAGTTGGAATCGTGCCCTTTTATAGCCTACTCGGGTGACGCCACAGCTCCGTCCAGTCACATCAAAGTCAAGTTAGCAATACTTCAATGTAACTTCTATTAGTCGTGAACCGGATACAATATGCAACTTTTCGACAGTCGTGAAACAATCGGATACGACACGGCCATCCTGCGTGACACACGTCCCTGTGTGTCTGGTTACTCTGTATCAAAAACACAAGAGAACAATACCGTTCGGCCATTCCTACCAGAAAAGATTTTTACCGTCATCATTTGAAAATAAAATGTACTACTGTTACCCGTATCTTCATATTAAGATTTCTTAGCCTACACAACAATTACCTTCTGTAATCATAAATCAAGCAGAGAACAGTATTCATAACTATGTATAGCGAATTTAATATTTAGTTTCATTTAATTTGAATTATTATGTCTGAGGCCTATCAACAATGACATCGTGTCACATCAATCACAACAAATCATGACTTTAAAACATATTTCAACAAACTTGATCTGTATGCACTTCCGCTAGGGAATGCCGAGTCGTACCTGACTCTACGGTCTTCGCTAAAAGACTAGATCCGACCACACCACCCAGGGCTACCGCCTACTGCTTGCCCACGGACTACTTCAAAGAGTAGACACCGATTTCTACTAGGCTACAGCTACGATACCCTGGTGCAGTCTCCGACCCAGTGAACCAAAACACTGTACCAATTCACAACTAGACTCTTCAACAAGAGTCCTCAACCACATTTTCATTTTCACCTCCGTCTATTGGTGATTGACCTTCAGGCATTTTACGGATACGATCGTGTGGATATTTGTATGTACGATTGTTAGTAATGACTTTAAGACATAACGATTACCGTCTAGTACTTCAACAATTTGGAAAAGGACCTCTAAATTTTGGCATCTTATTTTGTCCGATTTCTCTCTTCGTTCTCAATAAGAACGAACCTGCCAACCGAAAACTGTTTACTTTATTTTATCGAAACAATCTTTATCATACCGCGCGGATATCTCAATATTATTGGAAGCTACCTGCCTAACCTCATCAAGACATATCGGTTATTATCGTAATTAGCCATTAAATTAAGAGGGCGCGCGACTTTTCCTATTAAAAGCTTCGAATGACTCGTTTGTTACTCTATTGACAGTAAAGTGAAGTACATGCCCTTATAAATCCTGCAACGAGTTATCAAATTCAAATATTTTATATAACAAAAGAAGTTACAAGCTATGTTTTTTTTTTTTTTTGAACGTCAGATAATTTACCACCGGTTCACTAAAGTTACTGCCTCAGACCTGAGAAGAACCGGCGAAAGAAACTCAGCGGGATAAGTCCTTTATTTTAACCAAAGCTTTATATCATATTGTTATCCTTATCAGTTTGAACTGCTGTTAACATTGACCTTAGTACGCTGAATATCCTTTCTACTTTTCGACAAGTGCCTGTGACAATAAGATGAAGGGCGATGTTCTTACCCTCGCAAAACTCTGCTATGATATGTACAGGTGCTCTAAAAAGAGCCACGCTGTCCTTTACTACCCCAGTACTGCTTTTGCTGTCAATATTTTAGTATGATAGAACAATATTTACTTGGTAAATGCGTCGATCAACACGAAGACGTATTTCCTTTGTTCGCTTTTTCACTCAACTTACCGGTAACATCAAATGTGAACAATATGCTAAGGGATAGCTATTGGTATAGTCTGCATTTCAGCTTGTATCTTACGTTTCACAATTGTGCAAGTCACATAATTGTCCACAAATTTAAGTAAACGTAACGTATCTACTCACACCTTTAAATCAGTAGTAGTTGTACAGCTTCTCTAAAGTCTTTTCGTATCCAAGATTGATAATAGACTCGTGAATATTGTTAATGACAGACCACTTCAGTGAACGAGGAACAACGCAAGCATTTTGTTCGCTCGTTTCGCTGTAGCTTACGATGAGGTATACCTGATCTCAACTCTAATGTCTTTCCTCATTGAGACATCGTTAATTTAAGTTAGACATTACCTTCTTTTTTTCCGAATCTCGCTGGTGCTCTGCGAAAAGACAGCTATCCGAAAGCTCACTACCACCAGGTCCACCATCTGTGTACTCTGGGATCTTGTTTTGCGATGTGGTTAACGACGTTGCAATCTGTTAAGACTACGAACTTTCCAATCAATCTATGCAAATAGTGTCTAAAATGTCTTACCGTATTAACTACTGCGAGGGTCTCCAACTCGTAGTGGTATCACAACTCACCCAAAGTCGTGCGTTTACTAAAGTAGTCAAGTGGACGTAACTTACTGCCAACCAATTGTAACAAGATTGTACCGTAGCCATCAACGCTCGCATCTTTATGTAGTTCTCCAGATGCTGAATGGTAGCTTGAAGAAGTGGTAAAGAGGACAGGGCTTCAATTTTACGCTTTTTGGGTTTGGTGTCACCTGCTTCAACTTCAAATCCTAAAAAACTCAATACGTTTTTTAAGAAAGGAACATTTTAATTTAATTTGGGGTGAAACCTGAACTATTGATGACTTCGAGAACTTAATGTAGAGATCTTCAATCCCTGTTTAATGTTCTTTCCGATACTAGTAAAATATTATCGACATATACAATTACGTACCTGTGAGCAAGGTCACCTAATGCATTCATAATAGCTCGCTGTAAGATAGTCCTACCTTCAGTAGTTAAAAACGAATCAAATGAAATCCACTGGCACAGTTTAATTTCGTAAAGTAATTAGCATCGAAGATACACTTCTGAAATTTAATTAAATTGTTTCAATGTTCTTGTTTCTCGACTCAACGCTCCAACACCGGTGCCGCCGCTCCACCGGACCAGCCGCCAGTAGTACAGCGATCACACCGTTATTGATAGGATGCCGCTGGCCGGAGCTCGATGGTGTTGTAAATATTGACGGCTTCTTCTTATCCATAACTTTCTTATAGCATTCAGCTTGTACAAGCTCTTGTTGTTAATGTTGTCTTGTTGTTACCTCCGTCATAAATGCAAATCGTTGTAAACGGGCGTCTATTCGTGAGAAATAAGCAGTTACCAATTATCATAATTAGTTGAGAATCTTTCTTCAAAGAACATGTCAACGGTGACACACCACGACCATGGATCGGCGTCACGCTGTCATGATTCAGGCAAAACATTTTCATTTCTCTAGGTGGGACACTTCATTTTGTATTTCAAAGTATACCCGCCATTGAGTCACTATTTGTCGAATCACTTGCACGATTCGATCCCACTTCTGATGTAAGAGAAAGATAACATTGATTAATTGAATACATGTTTATTTCATTTAAATATAGTCAAAACATATGATAAAAGTAAATAATACATATTAATTTAATTATAGATAATTTAAATTAACTTCAAAAAGTAAGTTATATAAAAATTAAACTATGTCAAAACTTTAATTTTAAAAATATTACATCTAATAATTTTACTAGTATCAAATGAAATATTATCATTACTAATTGAATAATTAGTAAACAAATAGCAAAATTTAAATACATTTAAATTAAATACTTCCTTAATATTTTAAACCAAACAATACAATTTGATTTTAAAATAGATTCAGAGTGTCAGAGACACAGGAGCCAGAGGTTCCCCTCAGTCGGTGGCTGGCTCGCTTCTGAACCGGAGAATTTTTTTTTTTTCTGAGTGACTGAATTGCTGTTGACCTGGGATGGTCTTTACAGCGTCACCGGGCGTGGAGGGGCGAGTGTGTCTCGCCCCTGGAGAAATATATACGAGATTTTATGGATGCTCGTGAAAGAAACAGCGATCGCAGGGGAATGCCCTACTTACGCTAATCAGGGTGGTCTGTGACTGTCTGGCCCCGTCGCGCCGAGGCGCGGACGTGCCGTGAGAAAAGACTGGCCTTGTCGCCTCTTATGGCGACGGCGAATATGTCTTGGGACTGAGGAATGCAACCTGCCTATATACTGGGCGTTTGCGACTGTGATTGGGTCATCGGGGTCTAAGAGGACGCTACGAGGGCGTCAAAGAAGCGGGTGTGGGTCCGGAGCGTATTTACACGCTGAAACAATGAGGGGGTTAGAGTGGTCATCTGCACGCTCATAGTAGCGTTTGGCTAAGCCTTTTAAGAATTCCTTGAGTGACTCTAATTCGAAATCTTTGTGTAGGTCCACGTTGCGTACGTACCAGGGGCATCCGGACGCCATGCGAAGGAATTTATTTTGGACCCTCTGAAGGAGATCTATCTTAGTGTGCGCGAACGCAGCACAAGCATAGGACATGATGGGACGGATGCAAGTTTTGTACAATGTCAGCTTGTTACAAAGCGACATTTTACTCCGCTTGCAAATCAGTGGATATAGCCTGTTCATGACGAATGTTGCTTTGTTTTTAACATACGTGATGTGTGGCCGGAAAGGAGAGTTTCGAATCTAGTACGACGCCTAAGTATTTGACTTCCAGGGGATTGGTTTATTTTGTAGGAAAATAGTCGAGACGGTCTCGTGACGCTTTCGAGGAAAGAGCACGGCAACGCTTTTTTCCGGATTGACCTCAAACCGCCACTTGCTAAACCAATCGCCTAGGGCGTCGGCAGCTTGTTGCAGTCTTTCGGCCAGTATTCAAGCGGAGCAGTCGGTGGTGTAAAGAGCGGTGTCGTCGGCATACATTGCAAGTTCGACTTTATCTGTTCGCAAAATGTCGCTGGTGTAGAGCGCGTAAAGGTTGGTAGATTACGTGGAGCCTTGAGGGCGTCCGGCGCGGACAGGACGAGACGACGATAAGGTCCCTTCTAACCTATATCTAAACGAACGATTCGACAGATATTTACGTATGATGTGCACGAGAGAGTCTGGCAGGGCCATACGACGGAGCTTGAAGAGCAAGCCGTTGTGCCAGACCTTGTCGAAGGCTTTGGCGATATCTAGAAATATGGCGGCCGTGTCGCTACGGATAGACCTATGAGCGCTATATTTCGAAATGTGTTCCGTTAACCGATGAACTTGCTGTATGGGCGAGTGGTGGGATCTAAAGCCGAAGTGTTCGTTAATGAGCAGTTGGTTTGTCTCGACTATTTTTTTTAATCTAATCAAGATTATTCTCTCGTATACTTTCCCTAGGCAGCTAATGAGTCTGATGGGTCTGTAACTAGAGCTCCCCTCTAGTTGGCGGGTTTTGTGGGCTTACGGATTCCTATAACTATTGCTTTCTTCCACTCAGTAGGGAAGGAGCAGCCTACTAGGAGCGCGTAAAATATGTGGACCAACAAAGAGACGAATTGGATCGGGAGATTTTTAAGGATCTTGTTCGATATACTATCCGGCCCCGGGGCTTTTTTGGGATTAAGGTCCTTCAAAATGGACATTACTTCGTCCACGTCGGTTGGGCGAACTGGTTCGCCGGTCGGGGGCATCGAAGCCCATTCTGTAACCTCGGAGTCCACTTCTGACAAGTGATCCGGGTCACATGGCTGACCGCTCGGTGAGCATTGCAACTCTAAACTATCCGCGAGGCATTCCGCTTTATCAGTGTCATCGGCCGCGATTGTGTTGTCGGGTTTAGTGAGAGGAGGCGTAGTCGCCACTTTGTCGGATCGAAAGGTTCTCGACAGCGTCCAGAAAGCCTGGGACGATGGCGTGAGCCCTTCGAGTCGACTATCCCAAGAGCTGTTCAAATTGGGATTTGACACTTCTCCTAATATTATTAAGATTTTTTCGGTTTGCGGCATTCGGGCACACGTCGTGAGCTCTAGTGGCTGCGTTTTTACGTCTTATTAACTCTCTGAACTTCTCTGGGATCTCGAATCTTCCCTCGGGAAGATCTGAGATCTCTTTTGAGCAGCTTTGGAGCGTTTGGTGTATATAGGTCGTGTATTTGGACGCGGCTTCCCTAGCAACATCTACTGAGTCTATAATGCCAGGAATGAGGTCGGTAAGAGGGGAGTCGTCCGCCTTGATGAGTTTGGTGAAGTTTGTCCAATTTGTTACTGTTTTCGTCGGTAGGCCTGAAGGGCTGTCTGTCCCTAGCTAAAAAACTACTGGGCGGTGGTCTGAGTCAATGTCCGATAGTGATTCTATAGAGCGCAACCAGAGGGCGACGTTCTGTAGAACCACTATGTCTAGAACTTCGGGGGAGCCTCTTCTTCCGGTGGGAAACCGGGAGGGCGTCGGGGGACCTATTACTGAAAGGTTATATTTATCTGCGAGGCTTTCTAAAATTAGGCCTCGTGTGCAATTTTTTGTCGAGTTCCAATTGATATGTTTGCAATTGAGATCTCCGGTCAGAAGGACAGAGTCTCCCATGTTAAGTAGCAAACGAAGATCTTTTTCTAGGACTGGCTTCTTCGGTGGAAGGTAAACTGACGCTATGATAATTGGCTGATGGCCTGTTAGGAATATCTGGCATATAGACGCTTCGGTGCTTTTTAAGGCTGCCGGTGGGTCTAGTGGAACGCTGTGGAGGGTCTTTTTGTAATAAATTAGTGTGCCCCCTCCTGAACTAATCAGTCAGTCGTTTCGTACTAGTCTGTAGTTCGGAATTTTCGGATCGCGGATGCTTGGTTTTAGAAATGACTCCTGTACGCACAGGACGTCCAGTTGGGGCGCGGTCGTGAAGTCGCGGATTAGGTCTTTTTGTCCAATGACACTGTTAGCGTTAAACGTCGCGATTGTTAGGGCTCTTGGTTTTAAACGCGCGAGACGCGAATCAGCGGGCAACGGAATATTATTACTTATTACCGCCATTGGAATTTATTAGTAAGCGTGGAAGCCCACGATGGCTTTAATGAGACCGGCGTGTACTTGTGTGGCCTGCATTCTGGCCGACGGATTACCGTTTGAGCGGCGTATTTTTTCGGCAAATAATAAAGTTTGTCGATATCGAAGAGACCTATGAACTCTGAGACTAATTCCGCGTCGGACGAAGAACCGGAGAATGAACACCCGTCGTATTATATATATATATATAAATATATATATATATATATATATATTTGACACAGTGGAAAACCGTCTACAAGTGGAACGGATACGTTTCCTACTCAGGGGATATTAAAATTATTGTGAGCCGCCTCTTCACGTGTAATTTTTTGAAAATTTGGTTTAGGTGGCCTTATATTTTGCAATAATTGTAAATAATACTTTACATTATTGTGTTCATTATTTCAGCCAGCTACGACATGTGGTTCAAAATATTTGGTGGTGAAATCTTTGGAAAAGGTGATATGGGGTAAGTTCTCTTCACGAAACGGTTCACGACGAAATATTTTCGATAGTATAAGTATAAAACTACTGTTTTTATGTGGAATCTGTACTAAAATTTGTAATTAAAAACATTGTACATGGAGGATATATTAAAAAAATCTTACGAGAACGTATATTAACGTAATAAGGCCTAAAATAATACTTTTTTTTTTTATTTTTCTATGTTTTAGCTTACCGCTGTATCCCACACTGGGTAGTCAGACGGAACTTGGGAATCTAGTGTTGAGATACTCCATTCCGTTTCTTTACTTTCCGCTGAATTTGAGATATTGCGTGTTAAGTAGCGGAACTCAACGCTGCGCTTTGCCTTGTTATCAGAGCGAAGAAATAAAAACCTTAAATATTTAATTCTAAAATATTAAATATAACATTTCCTCGAGTGGGGATCGAATCCGCAAATTGTTGCGTGTACAGTCACACGCTTGTACCGTTGCACCACGACAGGCCTTATATTTTGTGTCTGTGCGTGCGAATTAGTAACTAAAATAGTGTAATTGGAGCAGGCGAAGCCAGCCATGGATAGACACTTCCATTTTATTTATTAGTATAGATATAGACAATTTATTTGAAGTACTTTGTTCAAAGCCGGCATAATATTGTGGTAAAGTAAAAAAATAAACAATGTAACAGCGAGAACTGCATAATAAAACACCTGGGGCAGTAAAAATACTGGCTTATTCACAGAGGTCTATGATTCTATTGTTTCCAAAAAAGTTCCTTACTTTAAGAAATATAATATTTTTATGACCGGATTTTCAAAAGTATCCTAATTAGCGGGTTGTTATATCATTCTATTAATTTATGGGCATGTGATATATTAATGTAAATATTTGAGCTGGGCAGTAAAAGTGAGACCTACCAGTGAATTGATAAACATTATCCCATTATTTCCCTCGCACACGCGTTACAACTTAAAAAACACAACGTGTGTGCTCTCAGCAAAGTGCACATCAAATATCAATTAGATAGAAATAAGAAATTAAAGAAAAGTAAATTACCTAAATAATAAATCTGATAAACTTGGTATAACTCAATAATACTAAGAACTACACAACTTTGTAGCACCACAAAAATAATTACGCCCAACGAAGTAAGTAAGTAATCCCTTTATTGTAAGTTATCCCTAAGAGATAAACATATACCATCGTGAACTTTTTTGTAGACCTTTTTAAGGTAAACAATACTTAGTACATTATTTTGATCTATCACGTAGAGTTCAGCCAGCGTTTGCAATGCAAGCGCAAAAAAATATGTTTATTTACGACTTCGCATTAGAAATCGTGAAATTATCAGTGGTTCTCTAATATATGAAGCATGATTTATACATGTAAACCTTCCTCTTGAATCACTCTACTACTACTATTTAAAAAAACCGTATCAAAATCCGTGGCGTAGTTTTAAAGATATAAGCATACATACATACAGACAGACGCGGAAAGCGACTTTGCTTTATAGTATGTAAAGATGACGGAATAATTACTCTAAACAGTCTCAGTGAAGTCAATTGATATCTATTAAAAATAAATAAAAAAGGTAAAATTATATAGTCGAAGCTGTCGTAACGCAACGACACCCATCGTAAAGGACTGTTGTGGTTTGATTCTGTATCAAGAAACAAATTATTTAAATTTTTCCGATAAAAAGATAAAATTCTGGTTTTTTTTTTACAGAATTCAAATAGTAAGACCAAGAGTAAAAGGACATGTAGTTGTTGGATTAAGATTAAGTCTTAACGGCATTTTCCTTTCATTATACGAAAGCCGTATCAGTATAGGATTGGATGAGTTTAAGGTAAGCATAAAATGTTTATAGGTAAATATATATATAATATATACATAATTGGATAATATATATAATATATACATAATTGGGCCTAAGTAATAATCTTGTAGTTACGAGTTATAGTTTATATACGAATTCCCATTAGTTACGAATACTATCTGACAATTGATGCTATCTCACAGATAGTGCCCGCTTATATTTTATTTCTTTTTTACTATCAAATTCCCTTACAACTAATCTGGTAGAAAATAATCAAGGCAATAGGGGACGGACCGACAATAACGCGAAAAATATTACTTGTCTGGCAGATAAGGCTACTCAATACTATATTAGCCAGTGGTGAACTCAGGCCTTAGCGTCCTTATATACACCAATTTTTTTTAAGAAAGAATATAAATGAAAATATTATAATAAATACTCAGTTTTACTATGTTTTAAAGTGTTATTCCACACTTAGGACAGAAAATACTAAACTTAAATTTAAAAAGCATATAAAAATATATAAAAATTTATAAAAATCCTGCTTCGTTCAAAATTTTAATATGCTTTTTAAATTTAAGTTTAATAGATACTCAGTTGTTTTTCATGTTAAAGGCGAAACAAGAGACTATAATTTGTCACCAGCTTTTTCATCAAGCTATTAAAATAAATTCTAGTAAACTATTTTATTTTATTCCAAGATTAGGTTTTTTTTGAAGTACACAACTTTTTTGTTTTTCAACCAATAAATTTCCGGACTTTTCCTATCTGGTAAGGAAATTAAATACAGTATGGAATTCCGCTACTTCACACGTAATGTATCGAATTCAGAAAGACAACAAAGACGTAATTTCTTTCAAGCATATAAAAATTTATAAAAATCCTGCTTCGTTCAAAATTTTTATATGCTTTTTAAATTTAAGTTTAGTAAATACTCAGTTGTTTTTCTTGTTAAAGGCAAAACAAGAGACAATAATTTGTCGCCAGCTTTTTCACCAAGCTATTGAAATAAATTCTAGTAAACTATTTTATTTTATTCCAAGATTAGGTTTTTTTTTGAAGTACACAACTTTTTTGTTTTTCAACCAATAAATTTCCGGACTTTTCCTATCTGGTAAGGAAATTAAATACAGTATGGAATTCCGCTACTTCACACGTAATGTATCGAATTCGGAAAGACAACAAAGACGTAATTTCTTTCAAGCATATAAAAATTTATAAAAATCCTGCTTCGTTCAAAATTTTTATATGCTTTTTAAATTTAAGTTTAGTAAATACTCAGTTGTTTTTCTTGTTAAAGGCAAAACAAGAGACAATAATTTGTCGCCAGCTTTTTCACCAAGCTATTGAAATAAATTCTAGTAAACTATTTTATTTTATTCCAAGATTAGGTTTTTTTTGAAGTACACAACTTTTTGTTTTTCAACCAATAAATTTCCGGACTTTTCCTATCTGGTAAGGAAATTAAATACAGTATGGAATTCCGCTACTTCACACGTAATGTATCGAATTCGGAAAGAGAGCAAAGACGTAATTTTTTTCAAGATTTTTAGATTCTCTGAGGGATAAAAAAATATTAACTAATTGAAGCCTAACGTGTCGCAGCGTCACAAGCGTGTGACTGTAAACTTGAAGTTGTAGGTTCGATCTCCTCTCGAGGAAATCAAATATTTAACATTTTCAAATTAGATATTTGATTTGAAATTTCGTCGCTTTGGTAACAAGGCAAAGCATAGTGTGCAGCTTAACACGCAGTGCACCAGTTTCGGCAGAAAGTGGGCAGCAGATTGGAGTATCTTAACGCTAGGTTCCCAAGTTCCCTCTGCCTTCCCAGCTATATGTGGAATAAGCTGAAGAGAGAAAAAATATATTTCTATTTCAGGTTGGAATAAATGGATTGTTCGACGATACAGGTAGCAGTGATTTTGCTTCTAGATTTTTGAGCAATTTAATACCAGAGATGTTAGAGTTCTTTGAGGTAAGTTTTATGCTAATTTTATAATAGTAGTAAGGAAAGATATAAGGAAAGGCGAAAATAATAATTTTGCTCTATTTTTAACTTTGATTTGTCTTTTATGATATCATAATAATAAATTTGGTTCCTATTTTATTTATTGAACCTAATAGATATGAACTGGGAAGGAGTGCCTTAACACTGGGTTCCCTAGTTTCCCGTGACTGCAGTCATAATGCGTTATTTTAACATTACCGCCAGATTTGCGCAGGGGCACAAGCATGTGACTTTGAATGCGATAACTGTTGGTTCGATCCCCAATCGACGAAATGAAATATTTAACATTTACAAATTAAATATATGATGTTTTCATTTCTTCACCCTGGTACCAATTTCAGCGGAAAGTGGCACACGGAACTGAATTATTCTAGGCTTCTAAGTTCCCTGAAGCTGAAAAAAAATACTGTAGATGAATGGTTCAACTTGATTAGAGTTGTACCAGTTGGTTCTTATCTCATATCAAGTAATATTTTTTTAAAAATCAATTGACACAATTCTGTGTTTGTGTCTTCACAAATTCAGTTCTAAGTACTTGAGGTCACGACGTTGTTTATTGAGCAACTAATAAAATCATAGAAATCGAGAGCTGTTTCTATTATTAAAATATTCGAGGCAGCTTTTACATTAGTATCTGACTTAAGCTTCATAAGGTAGGCAGTCAATCAGTACTCTTAAAAAAGAAACGTTAAAATTATTTTAAAAAATAACATTTTGTTAACAGGATGATATTACCAACATAATAAGCACAATTGTGCTAATCATCGGCAACCTTATCCTCGGTGATTTGGACATCGGGTCTCTTCTGCCCAGTGGAAATGTTTAAACCTATAATTTATTAAGAAAATAAAAAAAAAACATACAAAAGCACTAATAATTCAAAATTTATGAATTTTGTAATATTTTACATTAAATTTTAATTCACGTTTAATTTATTTTAAATGTCAGTCAAGTCCTGTATTTTAAGATACTTAGCAAAACATAGATAGGTAATAGATGACAATAATATAGATAAATGTCATTTTTAAGCACACGTATATAAATATATACATAACAATTTGCTGGTAAATAAATTTATAAAAAGTAGTGTCGATTGTTTTAATTTTCCACCTAAATAAGTTTACGGTCAAAGCTCTGTAAGTACAGAGCTTTTTATAAATTATGAAAAGTTAATTTATGTTTATTTAAATTAGAAATTAAAGTTAGGTTAAGTTGACCTGGCATAAGATCATACTCCTTTCTATAAGATGATGAGGTAGGATGAAGGGTGAATTGTGCCAAAGAAAATATATTGTAAACAGAAAAAGGCAAATGAATTATTTATGTGGGAAATACTGAACTTCTATTCTATTGTACCAGTAACATTATGGCAACGGACACTTATTGTGTGGTGAAAAATGAAGCTAATTCCCAGAGTATGCAATTAAGAGATCGCCTGGGAAATGAGATGATTGATTATTATTAATAATTTTACTTATATAATTGGGTAGAATAATAAATGAGTGTAATTTATGCCAGTAAAAAAAACCGTTTATATCAAAGTATCTGAAATGATTAGTAGTATATTTCAGCTATCAAGTATTTATGTTAACAGTGTGGTAATACTAGGAGTTTGAGTTTTAGCCAGAGGAATGATGTTCGATATACTGTACGAGATATGTTCACGTAAAGAATATGACGAATGAAACAACTCTGCCTCACGCTGTATCCTTCACATGGCAAGGTGGGAAGATGGATATAGGCAACCTAGTGTTAAGACACTCCGTTTCTTTCCCCGGCAATTTGAGGCATTGCGAGTTAAGTGACGATATTCAACGCCGCGCTTTGCCTTGTTACTAGGGCGAAGAAACCAAAATATAAAACAATCAATTCGAAAATACTATTATTTCATTTTTACCTATAAAGAATCAACTATATTTTTAAATATAAAGAATCAACGAACAAAAGATACTACTGTTATACCTTTTAATAATTTTGTAACTATTATACTTACAAATGATTAATTTAACGTAAATTGTTGATATGGCGACTACTATCATCAAACAATCAAATCAAGCAGTAACCAGAAGCAGTATCATCCTCACCATGTGGGTTCCTGGATAGTTGTTATCAAAAACATAATTTACCAAAAAACCCGAGCAAAGCGGTCATTGGGGTAACAATTAATTTTAAAATCAAATAAAAGACAACTAATTTCTTACTAAAATTGAAAGACATATACTTTAATTTTTTAAATAAGGAATAAAGAAACCAGATATTATTATTTATTAAAAATTTTCAAACATCAGAAAACGTTATACTATAATAAAAAAAATGAGCATCCAAATAAAGAGTACTAGACTAGTATTAAAATAAAATAGACAATAACTAATATTTAAAAAACAAAATGACTATTTTGTGGGCTCAACATAGTAGTGGTTGATGGTTTATGAAAAATAAATTATAAGAAGAAATCGATTGAAACAAAAATCGATTATTTTATATTATCTCTAGCTCCGGCAAGCGTGTAAGCGTAACATTAAATGATAAGAACTGACAGGCTTGTACTAAATTTTGACAGACAAGTTTTATAGGTTAGTTTATAACTATTAAAAAAGTCAAAGATTTTGAATCTAAAAATGAATTTGAATATTTCAACTCTCAGCAAATTTGTTTGGAAAACACAGGCAGTGCCTGGATACGGCGTATGTAGTGATACCTGTAAAATACCTTTATATATTACTTCATATACGTGATCGCTATCATTAATATATATTTTTATTTAATTATTTAGTTTCAACAAGTAAGAAATAAATGGGCCAATTGGTTAATGATTAGAGACGTAAAAAGGCGTCGTATGAGCGCCGAACATTTTCTAGAAAGAACTAGAATCAATGCATTAAGAAAAAATGATGTTCTACCACTGGAGATTAGAGAAATTGCTGACAAGGAAATCAATAAATTTGAAATGAACGCAATACCTCTACGTATCAATAACAGATGCGTTATTACATCAAGGTTTCTTTTTAATATATTTTAAAGTTTATTTGAAATACCGATTTGAATGTCAATTACATAGAGCAATTAATATTCCAATTTCTTTGTTATGGAACGACAAAGACAAAGCATAGTATTGAATGCCCTTGACGCTACACACAGTCTCAAAAAAAATAGAAATATAAATTATTTTATATTTTATTTATTTATTATAGTCTCAAAAATTTTATGAAGTGTGAAACATCCTTATTCTATGGTTATCTACATGTTTAAATCATTAAGGATCAGCAAGAGAGAATGGGGTGTGGGGTATTTTTTTATTATTTTTGTCTACATCTCGAGAAAGCATGCATTTTTTAATGTTCAACAATATCACATTTTTGATAATGTATAACAATGACTGCGTCAAAATTAGATGTTTGTCAAAGGATGCATGTTTTATGAATATTAATCCCATTACTGGCATTTGTGTTTCAATATCCATTCTATGTTCATACTTAAAATAATTCTTAGATTTATATTGCTTTGTTTATATCTCCTAAAGTCCTTTAGTTCATTCTTCTTCTTGCATTCTTTATTATTTTTATTACAAGAACCTGTTTTTTAGCAATAAGGCTTGTATAATTATTTTCAAATCTTTTTTAATTAAAAATAATAACCAAAAATCTATTTTCTATTGTTATACAGACCTCGTGGTATAGTAAAGGAATGGAGAATGAGCAGAATAGTATGGAGACATCTTGCCGATTATAATAAGCTTTCTGGAGTTCAACGAGCGATGTGGGGCTAAACAATTTCATAATCATTTTAGCTTTAGTTGTTAAAATTAAAATATTTAGTTATGTATGTTTTGTTTCTATGTTTCAACCTACCCCATTATAAGGAAAGCTTAACAGATAATTAAAATTATATTTAAATAATATTAAAAAAAAACATAAAGACCTGATAGGTTTATTATAACTATAAAAAAAAAAACAATTACTCAGTTATTTTATTTTCCAATTAGTATTGCTGTCACATTTTAACAAAATTATACAGTAAAACCAAATAAACTACTGCCTTTTGTATAAAATACTTTATACTGATATAACTGTTTTATTTATGAACTGGTCAAAAAAAGTACATACTTAATCTGCAATAAATATGTGATAGTAAAAGAACAACAGAAAGACAAAATGTGATAAAACATTTAAACTAATTGCATTGGATTCTTGTATGTCCCCAATAATATTTATTCTCATTCAACTTTTATGTACACTCAGCAATTCATTTACTAAAGTGTAATTAACTTACTTATTTTTTTTTTAAATTTATTATAAGGTGAAAAGACCTACAAAAACCTTAAATACTTCTTCCAAAAAATTATTTTACCAGAATAGATCATTTCTAACAGTGCCATCAAAGTATTTGTATTAAAATTCGAATATAAATAATAGTGTTAAATACTACTAGATAAAATTTCAACTGGAAGACTGTTATCAATGTAATTGTATATTGTTATTAAGATAAACATTAAATAAACTATTAAATTAAAATTACTTTCACTAAGCTTTTGTTTTTACATTGTTTTGAAAACTTTATTGTTACATCCAGTGAAATATTCCGAGACCCTTAATAATAATTAAATGTATAGTAATATAGAATTTGGCATTATTAAATTTTGTAAGTTGGCAAACTACTACTAGTGTTAACTCTTCATAAAACTCCCTAATAAGTAAAAGTGAACACAGCTTGGTTGGTTTGTGATATACCCACTCACTGCATTAAAACACACTCAATATAATGATTACTGTTTATAATGACAAAAAATGCTTGGTCCCTTGAGTTTCGTTATAGTTTACACTGTATGTACTCTTTACATTAAGCTTCATTGATATTTCTAAGGACTAGAGAAAGGAAAGTGGTTTCATTGATGTTTTGAGTTAATAAAATGATAGTTCAAGCATCAGTTTTTATAATTTTTTATATTTTTATTTTCCTTACAACTAAACAAGCTTCATAAAGCTTACAATGGAATACCAAAGCCTTTATAAAAAGCTTTTTAGTCGAAAAGACCTGTAACAAGAAGAAAAAAATGTTTAGAACATTTCTAAATGTATTTTAAATATCACAACATATTGCATATTCTCAGTATAAAAAGTTGTCAATCAGTTATTTTCTGAAGCTAATACATTAGATCAAACATCATTGAGTTATCGTATTCTATTACAGAAAAAAAAATCATCTAAATGTTATTTTAAATAAATGAACAAAGTACTCACCGAAGCCCATGTCATCATCAGATTCTTCAGGCTCTTCTTCCTTCTTTTCTTCCTTGGCGGCTTCAGCGGCGGGTGCAGCGGCTGCTGCGGCGGCGGCGGGTGCGCCACCAGCGGGAGCAGCACCGACTCCAGATCCGATGTTGGTGATCAAGTCACGTACATTGACACCTTCCAAAGCCTTGGCGAACAAGCCAGGCCAGTAAGGCTCGACATCTACTCCGGCCGCCTTCAAGATGGTCGAAATTTTTTCACCCTGTAAACAATGTGTATTACGTTTATTAAGTGTCACCAGAATGCAAATATTAGTGTAATTAAGATTTTTTGGATAAATTAATCTTATATGTATAGATTTCAGTATAATTTCACAAGAGATTGCTAAGATCCGGATGGATAAATATGGAACATAACCTCACACAAATATATTTAATAAGTTATTTGAAGGTAGTACTTACTGTAACGGCGACATCATCATCAACGAGGATGAGAGCAGAGTACACACAAGCTAATTCAGCCTTTGATGCCATTTTTTAGTATATTTAAATATTTAGTGCAAGTCGCCAACTGGCCTTAGCTCTGAGAGAACAAGCACGTTTGACTTCTAAACTTGGAGAGAGATCCGCCAAGCAAAACTGTCAACGACTTGACGTTGACAATAATATCAAACTATCAACATAATAATTTTTTATCTGTTGTTTTTAACAAAGACTCAATGATATCAAATTTAATATATGAACGAAATAAAAAACTATATAAATAAAATAAAAAATGTGGTACAGGTTTTCCATTTTCTTTTTCTATTTGTTCATCATGATTGATTTCTCGAATAAAATAAAGAGTTTGTGCCCACTAAAGGAACTACAATATTTCTACATCATCAAAATTGAGTATTCTATTTATGATGGAGCATAATAAAATAACTTACTTACATTTTTGGTACAGTTATCAACTATACTAATTATTTAAATTTGCTATTAAAACAAGCAAAGTTAAACATTAACAATAAAATGTAAGCTATTATGGCGCAGTGACATATCATGTCGTCATTAGTAAACGCAATGGTATAAGGTTTAATCTCTAGTCGAAGAAATAAATTATTTTTATTTCGTTCAGAAAATCTAAAATCCCAGATAGTGGATGCGGACCACGCCTTCAGAAAAATCTGATGACACTTTCAAGTGCTTAGAAGTTGTACTGGGGCAACCCGCTAGTCTTCACAGGTAAGCATTCGACTCCTTGCACTCGTTCAGCCACCCTGATGCAAACGCAACTACTAACCTTGTAACGTAACGTTCTGTTTGTTCACTGATGCAGAAAAAATGCTGCTAGTGGCTTAGGCCACTGTTTTGCTTGCCAGCGCTCGAAAATGCAGAGTCATGAGTCATCTTTAGGTCCTTTACCTTCGACGCGGTTCCAACAAATCCTTATGAACCTGATTGGTCTACTACCGCCAGCAAGTGATGGATTTTCGCGAAGACTGGGAGCTGTTGCTATAACCGACATCACTGTTGAAACCTTCTTTTAGAAAGATGTGTATGTTTTTTGTCCGTAGACACGGCCTCTGGAGAGGAATGACGTAGGGAAGTATTATTTATATTTATTGTTCATTAAGTATTCACAATATTTATGTATAACAAATAAGAACAATATTTTTTTTATATATATTCACGCTGTATCCCGCACTAGGCAGGGTAGGCAGAGGGAACTTGGGAACCTAGTGTAAAGACACTCCGTTCCACTTCCGTTCCCCACTTTCCGCCGAATTTGAGGCATTGCGTGTTGAGTGGCGGAATTCAACGCCGCGCTTTGCCTTATTACCAGAGCGAAGAAATGAAACATTCAATATTTAAATTGAAAATATTAAATATTTCATTTCCTCGACTGGGATCGAACCCAGAACCTGTCGGTTACAGTCACACTCTTGTGCCGCTGCGCCACGACAGGCCTATAATATATTTAATTACAATATATTTAATTACTATAATTTATTTAATTCAACAATATCATTCAATTTATTCTATACTATTATATAAAATTTATATATTTTATATAAGGGTGTTTATACACTTCTGATGTCTTGCCAAGCTTTCAAAAGCCAAGACGCAAGCAGGGTGTAAACATAGGGATGTTTAGACACCCCGCTTGTGTCTTGGCTTGTGATGGCTTGCGAGAGGCTTATCGCCAATATGTAAACAAGAGTAGGGTTGTATTCAATTTCGCTCACTAATTGAATTGAACGCACGTGTGTCACTGCTCTAATGTATGTATGCGTCTGTGTAATTTATGTTAATACAACCAGCTTTTTATAAAAACATATTATTTTATTAGATAATAATGTATAAAGAGTGAAGGCCTGTCGTGGCGCAGCGGCACAAGAGTGTGACTGTAACCGACAGGTTCTGGGTTCGATCCCCAGTCGAGGAAATGAAATATTTAATATTTTCAATTTAAATATTTAATGTTTCATTTCTTCGTTCTGGTAATAAGGCAAAGCGCGGCGGTGAGTTCCGCCACTCAACACGCAATGCCTCAAATTCGGCGGAAAGTGGGGAACGGAAGTGAAACGGAGTGTCATAACACTAGGTTTCACTTCCATTCCCTCTGCCTACCCTGCCTAGTGCGGGATACAGCGTGAAGCTGAAAAATGTTAAAGTGGACTAGATTTATTATCATTCTTTTATTGACATAAAACATGGCGAGCGTGAAATATATTATGACATCGACAAGTGTCACGCTTGCAGGTCAGGAACACAGTAACGCTATTATAAGCGCTCATGGGAGCTGGGAGTAAACGCTTCTGAAGGCTCTGGGCCTGTGGGCGTCATCACTAGCATAATCGGCCTAATCGACCTTTACAAGTAACCGTATGTAGTTTATTTATGTTTGAAAAATGTCAATACCGCCGACTGGACCGGAATGATGTTTCCAGTATGAATCTACCCTTAGTAAATCGTACATTTTATAAATATTAATCGATGCTTGCCACTCGATATATTTTCCTTCCTATTTAATTCGTTATGGTTCTTTTCTTCCCTTATTTTCTCATATTATTATCGTGTTTTATTTTATATTTACGTTAGTTTGTGCACTAATCATATCTTGTATTATTATTTATGTTATTATCAAAAGAACATTTAACGTAGGGTTGAATATATTTAATGCTAAACGTGAGTAAAGATTCGTTCATCAGTCAATACTACGCTCCGTTGAAGCGTGCTCGTATACGCTTGGCAACAGTGTAAGCGGAAGAGGAATGGAGGACAAGAAGGCTGGTCTGCGCCCATTAGAAAATTAGTAATATTAAAATTGTTAAAAAGACAATACAAGAATAAGCTATGTATTGAAAAAAAAAGAAACCATATTATGAGATCATAAGATAAATTTTATTTTATTTGAAACAACATTCACATTATAACATAAAAAGCTAGTAAAATAGTATTATTTAAAAATTTAAGGCAGAGTTCAAGACAATAAATAATTATAAATAACTAATACACTATATACAACAATTATATCAAATTAAACTTAATAGTTAATAAAATGTAATTTTTCATGAAACAACTAAATAACTTATTTATCACATATAAAGGCAAAAAAGTAGAATTATGTTGATATGGGTATTAGGTACTTAGTATTTTTATAATTATTAGCAATGAACATTAGTAATTAAACTAGAAAATTATGCAAAACAGTTTATAAGTACATATTCTTTGGGGTGCAAATATATAGCTTTCTCTTTAGTAAGTGTTGAGGTACATTAAAATGGGTGCTAAGGCTTTTGCAATCTCTACAGGTCCCAAGAAAATAAGTGATGCTTGACCAGCATATCCCTGACACCTTCTTTGAGGGGCTGATTTTGTGTATCCTTCTTAAGCGGGAGTTCCCAATCAGGATTTAGGTTAAAACCAAACTTGAGACAATATCCTTAGTTCACATTTGATCTGAACCCAGCCAGGTGAATTGATGAAAGACCAAGGATGATACCACTTTTGTACTACATCCACACAGGAACATAGCACCTCTAACCATAAGTGCAAAGCCTCTTCATTCAACCCCATACAAATTAAGGTCCTTAACTTTACATCCATCTGAGCATGAGCATTGTCGTGGGAGAGATTAATTGCTTGCACACATCTGTATAATAATTCTTCTGGTGTAAGCACTTTACCATCTTCATCTAATCTGTAAGTTTTACACAAAACCAAGCGGCTGTATACAGAGTTGAAATCTTTCTCAACTTCTCTTGATGATGCCTCTTCTATAAATAACCAAGGGTGACAAGGACCATCTAAGAAACTAGGTTTTTTAATACCATGTAGCAAAACTCTCTTAAAAGCCGGCGCTAAAACACCCCTGACTAGATGAGCAGCTTTTTCTGTAACTGAGTCATCACCTGCTCTGCTATATTTAACACCTTTTTCATCTAATAATTTTACAAATCGAGCAGGAAACCAGCCTCTCAAACCATTTAATTCACCAATCCAGCAATGTTCATCTCTAGAGCTAATAACTTCTATAACATCATTTTTCCTAAAGCCTAATTCGTCTCCATCTCTTCTTTCAAAGTCAAGTAAAGCTTTAGCCCGTCTTCTTTTACTCCTCGATACATTTACATACCTTTCTCTATCAGCTGCGTGACTTTGCATGCTATAATCTGCTGTAAGTTGCACCTCAGAGGCCAATTGAGGTTCTAGGGCAAGAAAATGCCGAGCAACTTGTAATATGGCCTCTCTTAAGTCAACAAGAATTTCAGTTTGTTTAACATTTTTTGATACCGCATCTTCGTTGTTACTGTCATCACCAAATAGAATAGTTTGAATTACTGATTTATTTTTCTTTATTTGACGCCTTTGTAGGTGTTGCTTAGGAAGATTAGGTACTGCATTTGGATTTCCTACCAAAGCACCTTGGTCAGCCATTAGGTAAGCCAAGTGTCTTCTGCGATGAGTTTCAATTAATGCTGGACTTAATGTCTCGCCACATACTTCATCAATGGTTTTAATTAGGAGATCAACATCATCAATTTCTCCAGGAATATCAGATAATGCATTAAAAATCTGGGCAGAATTTGATATTTCATTGAATCTATTTTCTTTAATCTTAAGCATTGCCAGTGTTACTTTAAAGAGCACAATAGAACCATCTAGGTAAAATAAATCCCAAATCCGTAGTAAAATTTTCATGTGAACTACATTTGCATATAAAGTTAAAAACCAATGCATAGTGATAAGAGAAAGTTCAATATCATGAGCATTTAGAACTTGGTCAATGCCGGGTAAGTATGTTGAGATAAGGCTTCTTAGAACCTTTTGGTCTGCCTGTATACCTATTAAAGTTGATGAATAGTATGATGCCGGCAACAGATCTTCCACAGTTGTACACATTATCCAAAAAGCTTCTTCTTCTTCCATAAGAAGTAAAAGAGATGCAGCAATCATACCTGTTCCTTGACAGTACCCTATATCTGGATATAACCAAGCTAAAGCACGAAGTATTCTACGAAGCCTAGGAACTCCAGTACTTGTAGGATGTGAAAAACAAACATTATTAGGTAAAATTTGTACCAAGTCCTTTTCAATTTGTTTACTTGTTACCAATCCATCATCACTTGAGGCTCTAACTATTTCATGATAAGTAATTTCTGTTGATACCCTTTTTTATTTGCACCACATAAGGTCATCCACACTTGTGGTCGAAGTGAATGAGGTACTCCATCTTTAACCATTTTTTGTAATTTATCAGTTTTTTCTAACTTATTTTCACTTTCTGAGAAACTTATTTCTTTGCTGTAAAATTCCCACTGAAGTCGATGTTGGTCATCCTCAACAAAAATATGAGCCAATAACTTGTTAGAACTTTGTTCAGGGCCGTCTTCTTCATCTACACAAAAACCAAATTCATCAAATCTGTAATCTGGTAAACCACCGCCGTGACCTTCCGATTCTGGTTGCGCTAATTTTGCCATAATGTCTTGAGGAACCATACTTGGAGTTAACGCAGAAAATGGACCTCCTGGCGCCGGCAATAATTCATCAGCGACATTCATTCCACGGATGGCATCGATTATATCCTCTGGGTCATCATCTGCTAACGCTGCACTGATTTTGCGTTCATGTTCTTCACGTCCCACATATCCCACATGATCGCGTGAGCTAAATAGAGATTTAGCTAGATCCATTTTTTTATTTACATTCCTTTTACTATAAAAGCGAGAATAAATATGTTGGTTTTATTTAACTAGGAAGGAAAGACAGTTTACCTTCTATTCATACTTTCTGTATAAACGTCACAGGCACAGGTCAGAATCCACAGGCCACAACAATTTGTAACATATTGTATTTATTTTTATATTTGTTACATATTTCTACTTTCTTATATTAAAAATAATGAAATCTTTATAAAAAAAATATTTTTAAGAGTTAAATAAAAATTATAATAAACTAGATGTTAACATTAAGTTAAGTGACATTACATTTTATTACCGTATTTTATTTTAACTTTAACGATATGTACATATTAGATTTAATAATTTCTTTACAAGTTCACATTACTTGTTTCATTTTCAGTATTATTTAAATTTTCTAAAGATTTTGTTTACGAACTATTACGTGTACTATATATTTTATTCTGCCATACCCGTACTTACAATATTGATCGTCTTGTATAACGATTTGTAATCTGTGTGTTAACGTATCTGTGGTCAATGATTTAATAAATATTAAATAGTTTGACTGTGTTGTTTTTTGTCCGTAAAATAGACGTAAATAAATACAATATCTGTAAATAAAAATATATTCACACCATTTAATTGTCATTTTAAATATAAATAAATAATTCACTACAAGATTACTGTTTGGAAATAATGAAAATTTGATATGTATTAAACACACAAGAAAAATTTGGAACCGAACTAAACATTGCACCATTATAGTGATGCATAATTTTAATTAAAATAGTTTATAATATAGGTAAGTAAAATAGCCGGTTTATTCACAAATTACTTATATATATTATTACAAAACCTTATAAATCAGATAAAACTAATGATATTGAATAGTATCTAGTGTTATGCAATTAGAATTAACATTTTTTGTGAAAATAGGATGGCAGTAAAAAGATGTTGTGTAGAAAACTGTAATTCTTCCTCAACAAGATTAGAAGATATCGGTGTAACTTATCACAAATTTCCTAAAGACACAACATTACGTGAAACATGGTTGTCTGCTACACATGTGCACAATAAAATAGATTCTTGTACTTACGTGTGCTCACGGCACTTTTGTAAAAGTGATTTCCAATCTTATCAAGACTCGAAATATATGTTGAAGTCAGGTACCTATGTGTAGCAGTAGTTCAAAATTTCAGTACACTTAATGCTAGATTTTATTTTATTTTTTCAATATTGTTTCTTGAACTATTCTTTTAGTATTTTAATTTATTGTGAAACTCTGCACTGGAATGCAAAACGACATTTTAATTCCTTTTGTTTCTTTTTCTTGTTTGACTTTTTTTTATTATGCAATGCCTTATTTATTTTATGTAGTTTAGCAAAACCAATTTTTCACCTTATCCTTTTTTTTGTATTAGAATAGTAGTTAGAATTATTAAATGTATTTTTCATCTGTAGTATTTTAAAAACAAAACAGTGTACTTATGTTTACAGATGCTGTGCCATCAATATTTGTATGGAATAAAAAAAATAATTCTAGGATAAAAATGGAGTCAGCAACTTCAGATGAAGCAATTCATGAGAAACATAATACATTCACAAGTAGAAAAGAATCTGAAGGAGAAAATTTGGAAGCAATAAGGAGATTTATAGAGGATCAGGAAAAAGAGATAGAAGAGTTAGAAAAAGGGACAAATGTAGAAAAAACAGAAAATACCAAGGAAATTAGAAATAAGGAAACAATGGAGGTTATTGAATCAGGGGAACCAATGGTGATAGCGACTAGTGTTATTGATATGATTTTAAGTGAATCAGAAGCAAAAATAGCAAGTGCTACAATGGCAAAACTGCCTAAACATCATTTAACTCCTAGAGAAAAAGGTATAAGCTTTTTTTTGTCTCTGTATTATATCTGCATATAGCAAAGTAGGCAGAGGAAAAACTAATGTTAGGATATTTGTTCTCCACTTTCAATAGAAGTTGATGTTTTGAGAATAAATAATGTTTAAAGTATTACACACAATGTTTAAGACCACCTTGACTAAGACTGGTCTGGTTCTGGTTGGGTCTGCCCACATTCTACATATGTGAAGCTAACAAAATATTTCTATATTAACAATTTAAATATTTAATGGTTTCATCTCTTCAATCTCGGAATAAGGCATAGCTCAGCATTGAGTTCTGCCACTTAACATGTAAAACCTTAAATTTGACAGGCAGTGGGACACGGAACAGAATGTCTTAACACTAGATTCCCAAATTCCCTCAGTTTAATGTAACATGTGAAGGATATAGCGTGAAGCTGAGTGAAATATATTATATTTCGTTTAAAAATACTGTTACTATGATTTTAGCTTCTACTAGTTCAAGTTGTGGTACCATGGCACTGACAGTAGGCTCTAAAGTGGAGGCAAAGGATTTCAGTGAATTCTGGTATGCAGCGGAGATTGTTGAAGTAGACTATGACGAGATGGAGGTGTTATTGCATTATGACAAAGTTTATAACAAGTAAGTAAATAACCATTTTTTTATTATTATTTATGAACAAATAAAAAGAAATACAAATTGTAAAGGAAATTTTACCTAGTTTAGCTGCTTCTGAGATTAGTGTGCACCAATTTATATAGTATATATGGTGTGCATAAAAATATCATTTTCTTTTAACTAAAGCTTGATTGTATTTTATTTGTTTTTTTTTTTATTTTTAAAAAAAATATAACTGGCAGTTGATAAAAAGATATAAAAGCATTAAATTTAAAGAAAAAAGTTTATTGTTATGAAATTGACTGTCAAATACTTGGTAGTAAAAAGTTAAAAAATCTAATACTGACAAATTGCTAATTATAATAAATTATTGTAAGTTTCAAGTGTTTTTGATTGATTTATTTAATTACTAACTGATACTTTTAATGTGATGTTGAGTTTCGCCACAAAATGGTGATACCCTAACCTAACCTAACCTAGTTGGAATACAGTGTCTTAACACTAGGTTCTCAAGCTCCCATTGCCTACCCTGCCTTGTGCTAGATATAGCATGAAGATGATATTTTGTATTTGTTTTTTTTATATCTAAATTTCTGCAGTCTTTAATGAAAAGTAAATGCTTGTATGAAGCAAAATCTTACAACTCTTGATTCAATATATAAGATGGAATATTTAATATAAGTAATATCACGCTTAAAAGTGATAAAACTATTTTAAACATATAAAATTTTACCAATTTGCAATAACAAAATGAGATCTATAGTCGTTATTTTTTTTTTAAATGTTTGATAAACATTTTTACTATGTTTTAAAGTGTTATTCCACACTTAGGACAGAAAATAAATTTTTAAAAATTTAAGTTTAGTATTTGATAAACATAGCGAGATTAAAAAACATTTTTTTATTATTATATGATTAGTGTGATAGAGCTCTTGTTTCGACAATAAAAATCACTGCTGTTGTCATGACAACAATACCAATAAAAGTTTATTGATCTTTACAATGTATAATATATTACGATAAAGATGATTTTGTTTATATTGATCTATCGTTTTTTACTATACATGCGGTTTCGTCCGCTTGGTTGGTGGGTTTTTGGTCGTTGGTAATTGTTAGCAGCACAAGAATATTTGTTTTGGAGGCACAGTGTTGTAAATATTTGGATATTCATAGCATTACTATTGATTATTTTCATGTAAGAACAAAATCTTCAATTGCAATGTTTTTTTAAGTAAATATTTCATTAAAAATCATTGTGTAGTATGTACGTACCTCGATTGGAAGTGGCCGCTTTCTAAGTGAAAATAATTAAACCAATCTTGCTCAGCCATCTGAAGCTAACTTCATGTCGGCCACTCTTAACAGATTAATATTTAAATTTGTTATTTACTCTTTTGTTTCAGCTTTACGTTGTATCCTGCACATTGCAGGGTAGGCAGAGGGAATTTGGGAGCGTAGTGTTAATACACTCCGTTCTACATCCGTTCACCGCTTTCCGGCTAATTTGAGGCATTTCGTGTTGAGTGGTGGAGCTTATTGCCGCGTGTTGCCTTGTTACCAGAGCGAAGAAATAAAATATTAAATATGTAATTTGAAATATTTCATTTACTCCAGTGAGGATGGAACCCACAACTTGTCACATTGACTTTCACACGCTTGTGCCGCTGCGCCACGACAGACCACAATTAATGGTAATTATTAAGTTAATTACTATGAATTCTTAATTAATTTATATGTATATATATTTTTATATTTTTTAGACACGACGAATGGATTAGTGTGAACAGTCCAAGATTACGACCGTACACCAGAACGCCTAGGCCGGTATCACCACAACCGTCCACCTCAGAAGTTATTGAGATGAAGGAAGAGAAGACTGAGGAGAAAGTTAAGATTACATTTCAAGTGGGTGAAAGATGTTTAGCCCGATGGCGGGATAATAGGCGATTTGTTGCTACTGTTAACAACGATTTGGGCAATGGTAAGTGTTTTTTATTAAGGATATTTGGAATTAGTTATAAGTATCATTAGTTATAGTAGCTACAAATAGACGAAACTTAACTGAAATAGACGAATTATATGCCGTGTGATGCCGGCTTAGAATAGGATCACCCTGGTACTGATGGTGTCGTAAGAGGCGACTAAAGTGCGTGTGGTAGAGTCACGTTGCTAGTAATGACAACACGCATGGGTGGACTCGACCGGATTGTTACCACCCCCGGCATTTAAGACCGGCGTTAAGTAGTGGCTTTGGCCACTGCGTTTCGCATTAGGTAATGCCGGGCCCTGGTGCCCATCCATTTTAAAACTAATCACTTACCATCATGTGAATCGTACGCTCGTTTGCCGTCTTTTCCATAAAAATAGGCAATTTGTACCTACTATTAATAATGATTTGGGTATGGTAAGTGTTTTTTTTTTACAGTATTTGGACTTAGTAATGATTATCATTATCAATAGTAGCTACGAATAGGCGATTTGTAGTTACTATTAATTTTAGATATTTAGATAAATATAGATTTGGGCAATGGTGTTTTTTCTTAAGAGTACTCAGCTTCACGCTGTATCCCGCACATGGCAGGGCGGACAGACGTAACTTGGAAACCTAGTGTCAAGACACTCCGTTCCACTTCCATTCTCCACTTTCCACCGAATTCGAGCCATTGCGTGTTGAGTGGTAGAACTCAACGCCGCGCTTTATCTCGTTACCAAAGCGAAGAAATGAAAACATTAAATATTTAATTTGAAAATATTAAATATCGTCATTTTATTAAGTGGGGATCGAGCCCAAAACTTGTCGGTTACAGTCACACGCTTGTACCACTGAGCCGCGACAAAACTCAAATAGAAAAGGAAAAAATATATGATACTGGGATTTTTTTGTACATCATACATAAGTATATATGTATATATTTAACTTTAAACATTTTGAATAGGTATCGAACCCACTTTCTATCACGCTTACACTCTCACGCTTTTGTTTTTGCGCCAAAAGAGGCCTCTACTAAATCTTCTCTCCATCTTTGTCTAACCATATTCCAGGCCACTACGAAATAATATTCGACGATGGTTTCCAATGGAAGTGTAGCTCATCAAGATTGTACAAGCTGAAAGATTCAAAGCAAGAGCTGTTAATAGATACGTCTATGTCGCCAACGCCGTCTACACCCTCCCCTACGCTTGCCGAAGCCGGACCAAGTACAAGTGTCAATTCAACACCACCTGTGTACCACACCCACCTGTTCGACCCCACGAGAGACTATCTGGGAAGTAAGAGTGAAAGGCGCGAAATGAAAAGGAAGTTGAATATTAAGGAAATTTTTAATATAGGACAAAAGAAGCAGAGGAGGGATAAGGCGCTTGATACAATGGAGAAGGTAGAGAAGAAGAGTAAAACGGTCAAGAGGAGTTTAAAGCCAGTTGGGGTTACGAGTGAAATGAAGATGGAGATACCTGGTAATTTTGTGTTGTTTCTTTTTCTTTTTGATTTACGCTGTTTTATCACGCATGTTATATGATAAGGTAAGGCAGAAGAAATATAGTGTTCAGACATTTAGTTTTGCAAGTTCCGTCGAATTCTCGAGACATTGCATATAGAGCGGCATAACTTAACGCCGTGCTTGGCCTTGTTACTTGAGGGAAGATATCGACATATTAAATATTTTTTTCTCCCTAATGGGGATTCGAACCGACAACCGTCGCGCTCTCACAAGTCTCGTTCTCGTCCTCTCTTATATATTTAAAAATAATATTATTGTAGATGCTGTAGCGTCTATAATAGGTACGGTGGCCAAAGAAGTCGATACGCCACAAACACATGATTTGCCACAAGAAGATGAAAAAGAAATTTCCAAAGATAAAAAGAAAAATGACGTAAATGAGAATATAAAAGAAGAGGAAAAAGAAGATAAGAAAGAAGAAATAGTAAATATTGTAAATGAAGATATTGAATCAAATGTAAATGCTGATCTATTGGAGCCTAGTGATTTGGGTATGGAAATGGAGAATGTTCCTGTGAGTATATTCATTTTGTTTTAGTTAATCAGCTTCACGCTGTATCCCGCACGCGGCAGGGTAGGCAGAGGGAACCTGGGAACCTAGTGTTAAGACATTCCGTTCCCCATTTTCCGCCGAATTCGAGGCATTGCGTGTTGAGTGGTTAAGTTCTATTTTTTTTTACTTTTTAATTTTGAAAGAAATTTAAGGCCATCGTGGCGTAAAGAGTAGAGTATTTATTATTGTCATTTCCTCGTTTTGGTATGATGGTAGAGCGCGGTGTTTAGTTTGGCCATTCAATAAGGCCATCGAGAAATCGTCGGAAGATGGCGATCGAAAGTGTCTTGATGGGGATCGGATTGGTCTTAACAATAGGTTCCCAGGATTTGTTAAAGAAATATTTGTAATATATATTTTTTATAACATTTTGTAAATTAAATGTGTGATAGTTTATAAATTTGTTTATGTTAATTGACTTTGATTTAAATTTGCCTTATAATTGTTAAATACATTTATTTTAAACCGACGTCAAAAAAGAGAGTGGTGCTTATTTCAATTGGTATTTTTTTTTTTGATGCTCGTTAAATATATTCTATATCGAATATTATATTCAATATAGAATATTTGCCAAATTTATATTAATACTGGTGATAAGAGTTTTTATTTAATTCTAAATAATAGCATATTTTTTTTAAAAAGACAAGTGCAGTAAAATGTAAGATATTACTCAATACAAAAGTTATAATCTAGGTCATCGAGGAAGAAATGAAGCTGGAACAATTCGAAAAGCCCGACGACAGCAAAAAGGAAGTGATAGAAAAGATGAAAGAAGTCATAACAAAACTAGAGGATGGCCTGAACGAAATGGAAAAAGTCAACTCACCTAAGCCCGAATTAATAATAAAATTGGAGCCAATCAAATGTGAACAAGTAAAAGAAGAAACAACCACACAACCGGACAAAAAGAAAGTGCCCAAAATTAAGAAAAACAAAAAAATGAGATTGTTACAGGAGAAGAAAGTGAAGAAGCAGGTGGATAAAGTGAAAAGTGAATTGGCTGAAATGAAGAAGCAAATGGAGGAGATGAGGAAGGAGATGCTGTTGAAAACTGAGGAGTTGTCGATGGCCAGGCCCAAGGAGATGCCGGAGAGCTTTCTGTTGCCCGGTGAGTGGTGCTGCAAGTGGGTGGACGGCCAGCCCGTGGGTACTGTCACCGATATAGAGGTGGATGCCAAAGATGGGAGTCAGGTGCTGCTTAGACGGAGTGTTCAGGTAAGGTTTTTTTTTAATAATTACATTTAATTTGATTTTGAATCGTCTTACAATTACATTGTACTTTCTTTTTTTTTTTAATTTTGAGAATTTGTTTGTTGATCTGTAGACCTCAACTTCCATTATGCGGATTTTTTCATGTAATACATATGGGGCCGTCCATTAATCACGTGAGGTTCGAGAAGGGGGGCATTTGGCAAAAATCAAAAAATATCACGGTGCAGTAAGATATCACGTGTACATACATATAAGTAAGTAATTATTAAGTTTAAACCTCACCACCTATCACAAAGGGGGGAGGGGGGGTTAAAAAGCGCTACAAAAAACATCACGTGATTAATGGACGGCCCCCATGTAGATAAATAGCGTTTTTTCCCGTTTAATAAATTATATACTCATAAATATTTCAGTGCTCGACACTGACTTGTTTCTTTTTTGCATTATTTATAACGAAAAAGCTTTACAATGTACATATATAGATTTTTTATAATTTTAAATAATGATCTTGTCATCAGGTTGAAGATAAAAGGCTACCTCCAGGCTGGACTAAACTAATGGTGCGACGAAGTATGGGACAGTCTGCTGGGAAATGGGATGTTGCTTTAGTGGGGTAATACAAAAATATATATATGATAAGGCTTATGATTTGTATACTGTATATAGAGGGTGTTCTAATAGCAATCAGAGGGTGCCCAAATATGTATGTATCTGTCCGATATTAGGTCGTAGTTTCCGGTTTCAAAAGTCTCGACTGCTATATATACAGCGTGATGCGTCATTAAAAAATATATAAAAATAAAAAAATAAATACAACACCTTATAAAATGTTATTTCACACTTTGGAAGGGAATATTATTTATCTAGAAATTGTAGATATCATTTTGGTAAGACGTTGTATAACAGTTTAAAAAACGTAAAAAAAAAAATTATTACATAGTATACTTTCTTACCATCATTCTATGCAATTTGGAAGTAAGTAGAGTAGTAAGCGTATAAGAATGAAAACGTATAGCATAAAGCAGAGTGCTTCGGCAGTTTTCAAGGGACGCAGGTTCAATTTTTATCCTTTTTTGAAATCAGCATATTTTTTTATTGAAGTCATAACATTTTTGGGAAAATAGGTTCTTGCTGTTACACTATTTATTTATTTAATAACAAACACTCGATCTTTTTCAGACCAGACAACCGCCGTTTCCATACAAAAACGGACATGCGAAACTTTCTAGAACAAAATAAAGATGACAGCTTAAAATCTTACGAATCCGCTCTACTGGACTTCGGTGTGCATCTAAAGTTGTCCAGAAGAATGGGATGGGTGGTCGGCGGGAAACCCCCGTCGAGCAAGAACAGGAAGGAAGAGAGGAAGCAGAGGAAGGAGAAGAGAAAGAGAAAAAAACTCGCAAATGTATGTATAGTTTGGGAGGCGTTTGTGTTTTTAAATGTAGAGCAATAGAAAAATATATTTATTTTTTTATATCATGTAATATATGAATAAAAAATATTAGAGGCATGTCGTGGCGCAGCGGCATAAATGTGTGACTGTAAACGACAGGTCGTGGGTTAATATTATCAAATTAAATATTTAATGTTTTCATTTATTTTCGCTCTAGTTACAAGACAAAGCGCAGCGTTGAGTTCCACCACTATATACTTAAATTATAATTAAATTATATTATTCTATAATAATTTTAAATTACATTATTTATAATCTTACAATTTATTTTTAATTTCTTTTTCTAGCTTTCATTAAACGAAACGTCTGGCCCGAGTGAGATTTATATGGACCCCATGGATACATTTGTGGATTTGCCCAGTGAGATACCTACTTTAGAAGATGGTTATGGTAATCAATTTTTCATACAATTTTTTCGCTGTCGTTTTTTTTTGAACGACAAGCTAAAAAAAAAACATGTAACCTAAGACTGCCATGTGCGGGATACAGCGTGAAGTAAGTCACATATACATTTCTTTGATCTGGAAGGCAAAGCGTTAGGTTTCATCACTCAACCTCAACACAATACCTCAAATTCAGCAGAAAATGGATAACGAAGGTATTTTAATAAGAACGTCATGTCTTAACACTAGGTTCCCAAGTTCCTTCTGCCTACCCTGTCGTGTGCGGGATATAGCGTGCAAATGAAAAAGTTTTTTTTTTTAAATTAACGTATGTTTATGTTATTTCAGTATATGTCGGATCGCTCAAAGTCCAAATAATCGAGAATCTTCTACGGTGTCCAGCTGAAGGTTGCTACAAAAATTTTAGAAATAACACTCTCATACAGATGCACATAAAGCACTACCACCGTGAACTAAGAGAAATGTTAGGAGCCACTCCTAAAGTGCTAGATCTGGCCCAAGAAAGAACCAAACCGACCGACTTGGAGCCAAAACCACGTTACGAACCGGAATCTAGGATAATCAAAGTTAAAATACCGCGACCTCCGAAAAAAGTTGAGGAACCCAAGGCGGAACCAAAGGAACCGGTTGCCGAATTGCAAATAGACACTGCGGCTCCAAAACCTGAGCCCAGGCCTCAAGATTCACCCAAATTAAGGCAGGCGTTAGTTAATAAGCCCGTGAAACGACCGAAAGTGCTCTTGCCTGTCCGGAGAATAAACCCTGAACTACCAGAGCCTATAGAAGAAGCAATGAACATGGAGGTGGCAATGGAAACGGAAATCGAAGAGATCCCAATGGATTTCGAAATGGAAATATCTTCTCATACGGTGACAAAACCCATAGATGATAAGAGGAAAGTGATAAGTGATAAGAAACGTAGGTGCTTATCAACTAAGAGACCTTTGAGTGAGGAAGACGAGTGGTACGCGATGAATTCTGATCTCGATACTAGATCTAGTTTCCCGGGTTCGGGGACGCCGGATTCTAAAATAATGGAGAAGAACAATCAGCCGATTTATGAATCGAATGAAGAACAAAAGGAATCTAACATGTACATGTATACGGAAAGTAAGTGATGAATAATATATAATTATCGATATTGGGAGAATTATATATTTATAGATATTTTCTTTTTTTTTTTTACTATGTTTTAAAGTGTTATTCCACACTTAGGACAGAAAATACTAAACTTAAATTTAAAAAGCGTATAAAAATTTTGAACGAAGCAGGATTTGAACCCGCGCCTCTGGAATACCGTTCCAGCGCTCTGACCAACTAAGCCATTCGTTCTCAAAAATGGCTTAGTTGGTCAGAGCGCTGGAACGGTATTCCAGAGACGCGGGTTCAAATCCTGCTTTGTTCAAAATTTTTATACGCTTTATATATTTATATATATTTTTTTTTTTTTTTTTTGCTGTGGTTAGAAAAAAGTAATATCAATATGGAATATTTTGTTTGATAAAATTTGTATGGAATTATTGTTTTATTGATTCGCTAAAAAATAGCGCATTTAAAATCTTATTAGAACACTTTGATTTTTATTCATATTAACAAATAAATATGATGTAGTTTTAGAATGCGGGGGTCGACAAGGAGTAATAATAATTTGTTTTGCTGCAGCAAGGACAGAGGGAACTTGGGAACCTAGTGTTAAGACACTCTGTTCTACTTCCATTGCTCACTCACTATTTATCTTACTAATAATATGTTAACAATTTGTTAACTATACGATCTTTGATTGTCATGATTTGTACACATTTTAAATTAAACTCATTAATAATTTTAAACGAAGCGAAGTCGCGTGTGGATCGCAATTTTAAAACAATTTGCATGTATTTACAGCGGGTGAACGTATCAAGCTGGAGCATATGAAACGGGAGGAGATCATCAACTGCCATTGCGGGTTCCGCGAGGAGGACGGGCTGATGGTGCAGTGCGAGCTGTGCCTGTGTTGGCAGCACGCCGTGTGCCACAATATACAGAGGGAGGCCGAGGTGCGCTATACTCATTACATATAGTGCGGTTGATGAGTTGTGGCCAACGAAGGATTTATTTATTTTTTCTTATTTATTTCTTATATAGGCATGTCGTGACTTTGTTTGTGGGCTCGATCCGCACTCAAGGTAGTTAAATATTTAATATTTTCAATTTGAATATTTAATGATTTTTTTTCAACGCTATGAATCAATTTCGGCGGGAAGTAGGACACGGAAGGAAGTGTCTCAACACTAGGTTTCTATTTCTCCCTGCCTACCGTGCTATGAGCAGGAGACAACGTGAAGTTGAAGCTATCGAGTTATGGCCGAGCCGTGGATTTAATTTTAGGATGTTTTCTAGGTTTTTTTGTTTATTTGGTTCTTCTCAAGTATACTATGCGCAACTTGCTTAAAGACCCTGAGTTATTATACCCAGGCACGACTGTGTGTGTGTGTGTGTGTGTGTGTGTGTGTGTGTGTGTGTGTGTGTGTGTGTGTGTGTGTGTGTGTGTGTGTGTGTGTGTGTGTGTGTGTGTGTGTGTGTGTGTGTGTGTGTGTGTGTGTGTGTGTGTGTGTGTGTGTGTGTGTGTGTGTGTGTGTGTGTGTGTGTGTGTGTGTGTGTGTGTGTGTGTGTGTGTGTGTGTGTGTGTGTGTGTGTGTGTGTGTGTGTGTGTGTGTGTGTGTGTGTGTGTGTGTGTGTGTGTGTGTGTGTGTGTGTGTGTGTGTGTGTGTGTGTGTGTGTGTGTGGTGTGTGTGTGTGTGTGTGTGGTGTGTGTGTGTGTGTGTGTGTGTGTGTGTGTGTGTGTGTGTGTGTGTGTGTGTGTGTGTGTGTGTGTGTGTGTGTGTGTGTGTGTGTGTGTGTGTGTGTGTGTGTGTGGTGTGTGTGTGTGTGTGTGTGTGTGTGTGTGTGTGTGTGTGTGTGTGTGTGTGTGTGTGTGTGTGTGTGTGGTGTGTGTGTGTGTGTGTGTGTGTGTGTGTGTGTGTGTGTGTGTGTGTGTGTGTGTGTGTGTGTGTGTGTGTGTGTGTGTGTGTGTGTGTGTGTGTGTGTGTGTGTGTGTGTGTGTGTGTGTGTGTGTGTGTGTGTGTGTGTGTGTGTGTGTGTGTGTGTGTGTGTGTGTGTGTGTGTGTGTGTGTGTGTGTGTGTGTGTGTGTGTGGTGTGTGTGTGTGTGTGTGTGTGTGTGTGTGTGTGTGTGTGTGTGTGTGTGTGTGTGTGTGTGTGTGTGTGTGTGTGTGTGTGTGTGTGTGTGTGTGTGTGTGTGTGTGTGTGTGTGTGTGTGTGTGTGTGTGTGTGTGTGTGTGTGTGTGTGTGTGTGTGTGTGTGTGTGTGTGTGTGTGTGGTGTGTGTGTGTGTGTGTGTGTGTGTGTGTGTGTGTGTGTGTGTGGTGTGTGTGTGTGTGTGTGTGTGTGTGTGTGTGTGTGTGTGTGTGTGTGTGTGTGTGTGTGTGTGTGTGTGTGTGTGTGTGTGTGTGTGTGTGTGTGTGTGTGTGTGTGTGTGTGTGTGTGTGTGTGTGTGTGTGTGTGTGTGTGTGTGTGTGTGTGTGTGTGTGTGGTGTGTGTGTGTGTGTGTGTGTGTGTGTGTGTGTGTGTGTGTGCGTGCGTGCGTGCGTGCGTGCGTGCGTGCGTGCGTGTGTGCGTGCGTGTGTGTGTGTGTGTGTGCTTTACGCTTTATTGTCCATTTAACAATTCAGTATAGGACCAATTTCCGAAAGATGCGTGATGGGTGGCGGATTTAAATGGCGCAGTTTGTCTCGATACCCGATTGAGGATACGAACGCGACGCTACAAAACAAACACTTTTTGTAGAAAGTATTGTAAAATAGTTAAAACTTGTAATTATAATACTCTACTCAGCTTCACGCTGTATCCAGGCAGGATAGGCAGAGGGAACCCGGGAACCTAGTGTATAGACACTCCGTTCCACTACCGTTCCCCACTTTCCGCCGAATTTGAGGCATTGCGTGTTGAGTGGCGGAACTCAACGCCGCGCTTTGCCTTATTTCCAGAGCGAAGAAATGAAACATTAAATTGAAAATATTAAATATTTCATTTCCTCGACTGGGGATCGAACCCAGAACTTCTCGGTTACAGTCACACTCTTGTGCCGCTGTGCCACGACAGGCCTCAAAAAATTCATTTAAAATTATAATACTATTATTAATAATTATTCTTACAATACATTTTTTATACTAAAATATTTTTTTTTATACATTGTTATAATGTCGACGTATAATATGAATTTCTTCAATTTTATTTTAAGGTACCAGAAAAGTATACATGCAGTATTTGCCTCAACCCGCGCAGGGGGCGGCGCTCCAAGCGCTTCCTCCACGACCAGGACAGGCTGTACGAGGGCCTGCTGCCGGGGGCGAAGCCCTGCGACCCTTTGCGCAGGTCACACGAGCTGTCGGGCAACTTGCTGAGGATTCAAGATGCTCTCCATGCGTTGAGGGTCAAATATTATGTTGCTACGTGAGTGTTTTTGTTTCTTTTTTATATATTTTTTTTGTTTTTTTTTTTTTTTAAGTTTATCTCTAGCGGGGTAGTTGGAGAAAACGGAGAGTTCTTTAGTTTTATAGGAAAGTTGTGATAAATTGTAGGGTATATTTGTTATGTTCCTTTTGTTTCAGTCTTTTTTATTCGTTTCATGACAAATTATTGGTCCAATTGGTCCACAATTGGTCCCAAATAACTAAATAACTCTGATGGGCTTTTCCGATCATATATATATATTTTATATTATAAGTACTTTGATATTTTTGTTTTTGGTTTAGAAGGAATGTAAAAAGACTTTTTAAAGAAAGAAAAATATTTTTTTATTCTTATTACAGTAAAAAAGACCACCCGAAGTTATACCTCTGGGCCAAAGACTGGGAGAATGCGGAAGTCACCTACACTCAAGAACGTTTGAACTCCGATTATTCGGATCTTAACATAATAATAAATAATATAGGTATGATATCTATAGTATCTTTACAGCTACATATAATATATATGTATATATGTATGTCTATATATATACGTGTGTGTGTGTGTGTGTGTAAGCGTGTGTGTCTGTTTAAATATTATTGTTTGCTTTGTATAATACATTTATTGAGAAAGGCTATAAGCTATATAAGCAGAATAGGGAAAGAAACCTAGTGTTAAGACACTCCGTTCTCTACGCATCGCTTAATTTTTGTGTATCTTGTCTTTGCAAAAAAAATAACGCAAATGTTTTCTTTGTTTTTCGAACCCATAATGTCGCGTTTACAGACGATGTGCCACTGCGCTATGACCACCTATTTTGTTTGTTTATTTAATTTATTTTGCGGCGTTAAGTTCCGCCACTCAACACGCAATATTTCCAGAACTTGGTGCGTGGCGCTTATCCTAAAAAAAATATATTATAATCACAGGTAAAGAGAACCTGCCAGTGAAACCTGAAGACATAAAAGATGCTCATTTAGATGTAAGAATGCCGTTAACGGAAGACTCCGATCAGGAGAGGATGCTCGGCCTCAGCGCTGGCCTGTCGAGTCCGAGCGGCGCGTCGCTGGACCTGCCCATCTCTACCCTGGACTTGGAGAGGTTCGCCAAGTCTGTGCAAGGTGTGTATTGTGTATACGTGATGTGACCAGATGTTCCGTTTTGAACGGGACTGTGCCGTTTTTTTTTTTGTTGGGTGTCCCGCTGTCCTAACAACGGAATACCGTTATAATGTTTAATTTTTGAATGTGGTGTAAAAATGTTGGTTGGTTAAAATAAAAATTAAAAAGTGAATTAAATTCTTTTAAATGCATTTTTAGATAGAAATTCTTATATCAATCTTACAATATGATTTTTAAATTTATACACAAGCACACGTGTTGGTGTGTGTTTGTGTATGTGTGTATGTGTGCGCGTGTGTGTGTGTGTGTGTAAATCTCAATTACACTCAAGCGCATACTCAACAGACTCGTGCTCACACACACACACCCGTATACACCCACGCGCGCGTGCGCACACGTACTCATCCACACACATTATAATACCCCTCAACATGTAAGACATAGAATTGTATATTTATTACACAGAAATGACTTATTTAACTTTGTAGAGCAAGACGTGCCCCGCGCGCCCGCCCCCGCCCCCGCCACCGCCTCCGCGCCCGCGCCCGCGCCCGCCGGGCCGCAGCCCGAGGCGGCCATCGAGAGCGGCGCGTGCCGCGAGCGGCTGCTGCGCCACGTGCAGCGCTGTCAAGCGCTTATTGACGCGCGCCTGGACTCCATAGAGGCTCAGATCGCGGGTATGTCTACTATTTTTCTTAGAAGCTTTAATTTTGTTTTGTTTGTCTGTCTATATATATAATAACAATGCTATTATGTATTTAAAATTAATTTCAATATTAATATAAAATGGCTGCCGTAACAAAATGGCGGCGTACATATTTTTGAACGATCTTTGACTGGCACTTTAGTGCGGCATTAAGGGTTGACTAGCTCGAGCGGGTTTTAGAATTTTGGTGGAATGGCAGATGCAAGTCGCCTCTACCGCCACTGGGCAGGGCTACTACGGGCGCCAAGAGAATCTTTTGGCACACATAGCCACGCGTGCCAAAAGATTCCCTTGGCACAATTACCGACCGTAATTACTTTTCGCTGAAATTTTGAGATATTGTATTGACTGACGGTAAGCAACGCCGCACTCTTCTCGTTGTCTCGTTACCAGTGTGAGGAAGTGGAAATATTAAATAATTAATTTTGCCCCGATCGAACATCTAATCCATGGCCACTATGCTACTGTGCCACAAGTCTCTTTATTGATGTAGTAATAGGTATATATTTTTGAGAGGTGTATTTTTACAACTTCTTTCAGTATCACACTGTATGCCGCACATGACAGGGTAGACGGAGAGAACTAAATAAGCTAAATTAAGGCATTATGTTTAATTAAGGAAGTTAGGATATTGCGTATTGAGTGGCGGAACTCAACACCGCTCTTTGTCTACCAGTACGAAAATTATTAAATTTTAAATCTTAAATTTCGTCGAGTCATAGTCACACTCTGGTGCCACTGTGCCACTATAGGCCTTGACAATTTTTATTTACAATAAAATATTCTTTCAGAACTGGAGTCTCAAGATCCATCGTTCGAGGACGATGAAACGGCAGATTACTTCCCGAGAACCAAACAAACTATGCAAATGCTTATGCGTGACCTCGACACTATGGAGGAACTGGGAATTATTACTTAGACCTGTGTTAGCGGTACTTTAGATATGTGGTTTTTTTTTTATTCTGTATATATCTTGTTTATGACAGAGTAAGTAAGTGAAAAATATGTTAAAAAGGTATGGATTATTGAGCGGCGGAATTTAACGCTGTTTGTTGTCCTGATAGTGCAGCGTAGAAATCATTCAGTATATGTATATAATAGGTCATATTATATTGTTTTCTTTACTTACATACATTTACTTTTCTGAAGTTAACGTGAGAATGTGAATGAATTTCAAATATTTAAAGGTTTTAAATAAATATATATATTTAATAATGTAATTTGTATAAAAAAAAATATTTCCAGTACTTGTTTTTTAGAGTTCAACTCAACCGATTTGTTATTAAGTTCTATGAATTAAGTCAATAGTAATGGTATGAAGTGACTTGAGACTAGGTGCCCAAGTTTCCTCTGTCCACTCTGTCACGTGCGGGATACAGCGTGAAACTGAAAAAGTAAAAAAATAATTTAATATCAACTGTACAGTCATTTCGGGTAACTTTGAATCTTGGTCTAACTTTGAATATTTTTGAGTAAATGATTTATATTTTTTTGGTGTAGCAATGTTAACTTTTTTTTTAATGAAACTGCGTAATACAGATCGCCGACAATATGGCGGTCAATTATAAAACAAAACAATTTACATTAGGTTAATGTTTTAGAATTTACCCGCCTTTCTGTGAGACTACTTTTTCATTAGGTGGAGTTTGCTCGTTTAGAAATCGTGAAAAAAAATATAAAATCTTTTGTAAACTGGTAAGTGTTTGTTTTAGTATGTACTTTGTAGTTAATATTTAAGTTTTTTCTATAAATATAGCAACTTTAACTTGTAATTTCTAGCAAAATTTGTTTTATTTAGGACAAGAAAAAAATATCGATAATTCGGGTAACTTTGAACTATTCAAAGTTACCCATTACAAATAAAATAATACTTTGGGTAACTTTGAATAATGAACGTAAAGTAATTTTAATGTAAAGTATTAAGGCCAGAGACTTTTTATACCAGTCAATCAAAAGGCAATAGTAAAATTTGTTTTTATTTGTACAAATGGTACATTGATAGACACAAGTATGGACAAACATGGTGCAGAAAAACAAAAATTATAAGATGGTACATACTATGTAATTAGTCTAGAAGGCAGTTTGTTCCCAGGAAGAGTTACAAAAGTAAACGCTTCGGATTTTACTCTATCAATACTGCAAAAAAACTTTTTAGGAGGTTGGTCTTGGCCCTCTAAGGTTGAGAAATATCAAACTAGTAAAACCAATATAGTAAGTATTTTAGAAGAACATCATATCTCCAGGAAAGGCGGCGTACTCTATATTAACGATAATTTTTTGTTTATGGAATGGGGTGAGTAGATTTAGAAAAAATATATTCTAAAAAAAATGTTACAGGCTCGGTATAAATTTTGATCTCATTTGATAGCCAAAGAAACATATAATTTATGATTCTCTGAAAATTATCTTATTTCTATTGTTATTAATAAAGAATTATTAAAATAAAATACAATTTATTTCAACGAAACTGGTTCATTTTACTTCTATATGGCAATACTAAGTCAACCCACATTTTTTATTATTAGTGTCATGAATATTTAGATAGACTCGTATTTACAGAATCAAAAAACCTTATCTAACCTTACCCAAGTTGTAAGATATACTCAAAAAAATAGATTTTCATGTGTAAGAATAATCTGGTTCAAAGTTACCCAAAAATTAAGCTAACATTGAAAGTTAATATTTTTTAGATTTTGTGGCAGTTTACTTCAATGAATAACCAATTTACTGCTTTGAAAATAAAAACTAACATAAAAGAACACCATTTAATAAATAATGTATAATGCATTCCTAAACATTTTAATTCGGATTCTAATTAAAACTGTCAAATACGTTCAAAGTTACCCAAAATGACTTTATAAATCATAATTACGAGTAAACATAATATATTGTTAAGTATATGAACTGTTTGTTTTATTTGTGTTTCTATATTTAGATTTGATGTTAGTATTTTTTCTTACTTTGTGTTGTTTTAGTCAATGAGTTGTGGCCGCACTGACATTACGTTTACTGAAATCATCATGATTAATAATTATTCACTTGGGAAAAGAATAATTAAATAAGATCCTATAATGCAATATAACTGCATATACACTTCCAGTTGATTTTCTTTTTTCTAAAATTGCTTGCATTTATAATTAACACATACAAAATAAAACAACAAATTAATGTAAAATTATTTATTATTATCAAACTAAGATACAAAAAAATCATCAACCCTCATAAAACTTGGGGAGCTGATCACCCAAAACGACCGAGCGTTCCACCCCCGCTTCAGTAATGACTCCAAGCCGGACAACACCACCAGACGAGCCGTCTCTCAACATGGCCAATGTTAAAGTGTTAGTGACAAATTTTTTTGCCTCCTCCTTACTCATTTTGGGCTTGAAATTTGCATCTACGTAGCCATAGACGTAGGAAGAACCAGACCCTCCGATAGACACTGCTTGACGTTGAACCATACCACCGATTGGTACTGAATAGATTTGCCCTGAAAAGAATTAATATAATTTATTTAAGCCCATCACATTTTTAACATAAACTATTGGAAGTGGTGCATTAGCTTGTTAGATCAGAGTAGCTAAATAAAAAAAAATATACTAAAATTAAATTTAAAAAATATATAGTATTTTCTGTCCTAAGTGTGGAATAACACTATAAAAAATTATAATATAGCAGGGGTAATATACATTGTAGAGTTGTCACTGTCTCTTGACAGAGTTTTTATCACTAGATCAAGCTTCCTCTACCTACCAACTGCAACTAAAACAATTTATTACCTCCATTTTTCTTGTCCCAACCAGCAACCAGTATACCAGCAACAAGTGAATCACGGTAATTGTAACACAGCTCTTTAAAAATAGCTGCGGCTGTCTGCACTAGGGGTGGTTCTCCTAACTCCATCTTGTGGAAATCTAGAAAATATATGTAACACAATATGATTTACAACATAAATTTTATCTAATTATGCATAGTATACACAATAAAATACTTATTAATAAATATTTTTTAAAAATTACAATTTCATTGTCAAAAAAATTAATATTTGTATGCTAAATATCAGAATAAACATTTAGACATTTATAGAGTGTAGTGTAGTAAAAATCACAACTATCACTCAGATAACTAGATCAATAGATTTAGATATCCATAAATAAATAAAAAGCATTTAATATATACAAATTCATGCTAAAACAATAAACTAATATTTGTTTTTAACTTTTAAGTCCTTAAGAAAACTTATCATAATATAAGCTATTGTGGCTGTATTCTTAATCCACTACTCCTTACCGTTTGTTAATGCTCAATACACACACTAGAAATTAGAGGATTTAGAAAATTATGACTAAACTTAATAAATTGCAATTATTTTTTCAGATAAGAAAATCACTGTTAATGGTGTCGCAACACAGTGTCACACTGTAAATCTGATATTTGTGAGTTCAATTCTTTCTGGGGATAGATTAATTTTTATTTACTTGCTCTCAAACAAGACAAAACCTGGTGTTTCATTACTCAACAAGCAATGTGACGAACATTTGGTGAGATCTCTCACCAAATCCAGTGATCTCACTGGATTTCTTTAAAACTAGGTTTCCTTTGCTTCCTGTTAGATGAAAGATAGTGTGACAAAATAAAAAAAACAGCTGAAAGTTCATTAAAATAACAAAATGTTGTTAACCACTGTTAAATGTTATTTTATTTTAACGAAGATTTTCTAATTAATTTAATGGATACTTACTAAGGTGATAAGTTACGATATCAGCAATGGCCTGTGTATCAGCAGCAGATCCGGATCTACAACAGTATATGTGATCAGTTATTCTCGTCAGCTTGTCAGTCACTCTATTAGCGATGTAAGCTCCAGTTGTTGTCCTAGAGTCAGCGCCGATTATAACACCGCCATCGAACTCGCAAGCCATGATAGATGTCCCTGTGCTATGTGGGGCGTTCATCCAGCTCATGTTAGGGTCAGAGTAAGTATCTACTACTGAAGCAGCCATTTTACTGCAAATAATATTGTTTCAATTAGATTCCATATAGAAGGGTTGTATGTTTTTTGTCAGATCATCATTTATATATTATAAGCAAACGAAACAGTCACATATATATAACTAACACTACAAGTTTTATTGTAGCATAATACAAAGTACCTCAGTTAATAGATATTTGAAAAAATGCTTTGTTACTTACGTATATTTCTTGCAATCTAAATAATAATTTATGTTTTTTGAAAGTCACGATACGGCTGCGGCAAGCGCTGTCAATATAAATTGTCATTGTATCATAGATAGTATATAAAACATAGATAATAAATATACAGAGTACCATCGACAATATTAAGCTACTGTTGACTATATCATAAAAGAAATATGTTAAGCAAAGCAAATCAAAGTACATGCGTTACGCATGCTAATAACGTAAATAAGTTGTAACAAGCGTATAAAAATTAAGACGTAGCTTGATGAGAACATATGGCATAGACGGTCAGAGCACTTGGACGGTTTCTAAGTGGTGCGGATTCAAATCCTGCTGCGTTTGTAAACAATTTTTAATTTGCTTTTATAAATTGAAATTTAAAAAAAATATTAAATATATCTCATACACTTAATAATGGAATATTACGTTTAAAATATAGATAGAATTATCATCTAAATTACTTATAGACAGAACTATCATCTAATTTACTTTCTAATCAATTAAAGCATATATGTTCAATTTTTTTCACGACACTATGCGCTGTTTATAATTACTGATGTTTATTCATATTGACATTATTGTCATTTTTAATCATCATACTATTTTCGCTGTTACTCTTTGGAAATGTTATATTTAAGGGAGAGGAAATCTTGGAACGTAGTGTTAAGTAACTTTGTTCCCATTAAGACATCGATCATTGATGCTCACGATCCACCGAATCTTTGATGCATTGCGAGTGGAATGACGGAACTCAACGCAGCGCACTGCCATATTACTAGAACGAGGCATTTGAAAATCTTATATATTTCATTCCCTCTAATGAGAATCTAAACCACAACTCGAAGGACGGCCTCGAGGCCACTGTGTAATGTATATATAGTATAAAGTAATTATACTAAATAATGTTTCATTTTCAATCATTTTAAAAGTATTTTTATACGATTGTGACGAATGGAAATAAGCTTGCGACTATAAGCGCAACTTGTTGTAGTTTTAATTTTCATTCTAGTAACGAGGCTAAAACGTTTAGTTTTACTTTACACACAATGCCTCAAAACGACGGAAACTATGGAGCTGAAGTGTCTTAATGGGAACAGTATATTCTCAGGTTCCCTATGCTTACCCTGAAATGTGCAGATAAGCGTGAACTACATCTTCATCTCAATATTTAATACATATCACTTAGTAAATATTAAAAAAATATTGAGATGCAACTATATGTTGCATCTCAATATTTTTTTAATATTTACTAAGTGATATGTATCAAGGTCTAAAAATTTCAGACCTATCATAATCAAATCTGAAAGCCAAATAAAAGTTTAAATTTATGTAGTTTTTAAATTGCTACCTAAATGCTATTTATTAAAAATTAAAATGCCTTTCTTGAAATACTACCTAATATAAGAGATAATTTAACTAAGGCACTACACTAATACTTACTTTCCAGCCTTTAAGTATATATATGTACATATTACATATGTATTATATAATTACAATATTATGTTTGGTACTTTATATAATTTTATTTGTAAAGATAGATAAATTCCATTATCCACCCACAGAAGTTAATGTAAAAAAACTTAAAAATGCATATCATTGTAACGTGGGTGTCCACCACTCATTAGTACTCTTGTCCCACTAAAAATGCATCTGTAAAAAAAATACAATTCAGCACGCACCATTTTGTACAAACGTCATCTTAAAATCGATGTTTATTTAAACTTTATAAAAGAGCCGTTCACTTTGAATGAGCAAAGGTTTTTGATAAATCGTTTTTTTATCGTACATTTTATTTAAAAAGAATATCGAATTTATATTTATTCATGAAGTTTGCGATTCGCCACCGTTGTTCAAAAAGATACGACACGTCTTAGAATGCTTTAGTCCTTTATTGGCATGGAATTTGGATGATTTTGATATTTGCTTTGAACTACAAATACAAGCAGTATTGTATTTTTTTTTACGTAAGTTAACCATAAAAATATATATACATTATAAATTTATTTATACAATTATTTGTAATTTGCTAGTGAATAATTCTAGTACGTAGTGCTTATGAATTTACCTTAAATTATTTTGTTTATTTTTTTACCGTGGGTAAAAAAAAATCTTTTAACGTAACATCAACGTACTTTTGTCTGTTTGTCATGTATATCGTATATGTATTTATATACTTAAACACATTTTCTCCATTACTTTATACATATCTAAAAGTATTACTATTATTATTTATGTAAGAAATCGTAAGCATACTTTATAACTCTATTATCTGAAGAGGCGCCAATACTGCAAATAGTATGCTGTAGTTGCTATCACATTGTAAGTAGGTACATACACAATATCATGTTATATTTTTATTTGTTCCATTTGTTAAAGTTCATTTACTTGTAAATATGATATGATTATGTATTTTTATTTCTAATAGTCTTTCCTGAGAAACTAATACATTGTTTGATAAAATTATTGTAAATAATATTGACTTTATCGCTGTATAGTTAGAAGGTATTATATTGCATACACACGGTACGGTTGAAAATTTAATTTTTAATCTATTTTGAGTAATGTGTAGCCAGCCACAAGCGGCGTTGAGTTCCGTTACCCAAAATGCAATGTCTCAGAATTCGGCGAAACAAGGACGTATACATACTGATGACTGCCTTAATACTAGGTTCCCAAGTTGTTCCCTGACGGCCGGCCTTGTCATGTGCGGTAAACAAAGTGAAGCTGAGTTTAGATACATATTATGTATCTCATATTATCATTGTCTGTATATTAAAATACCACCGATTTTTAAATAGTTCGAATTTTTTTTCGAAAAATTTACTAAGACAAAATTAATATAATATTATTCAACTTCCAATATGTTTAGTGATCTGTAAAACGTACATTATCAAAAACGTTAACGCTCCACGAGTTCAGGAGCTGTAACCGTAAGTAGGCGTATTATTATGCTACCCCGTCTCATGGAAGTAGCTGTCAATCGTACTTGAATAATGACGCGTGCGGTGGAGACATTTTGTTATTTATTTATTTATATATTTCATTCTATAACCTCCCCCGCTGTCGAGACAATGGCCAGATGTTGATATTTTTTCTATATTACAATGTATTTTATAAGTTGCGATGATCGCTTTGTAATCATGATGTGTCAGTTTCCGTTGAGCGTCAATACTTGTCCATTCTGGGCTTCTGGTTAACGGCTGGTTTCAATATAGTTAGGTACTGTACAGCTGATATATTTTTTGTTTGACCCTTTATATGAATATAAGTTTTTTAAATAAACATAAGGTCAATATATGGTACTCTCTCTCAGATTCCCGCTGTAACCCGCACACGGCAGAGTAGGCAGAGGGAACTTAGGAACCTAGTGCCGAGACACTCCTTTCGACTTCCATTTCTCCCTTTCCGCCGAGGCATTGCGTGTTCAGTAGCGCAACTCAATGTCGCGGTTTGCATTGTTACCAGAGCGAAGAAATGAAAACATTAAATATTAAATTTGAAAATATTAAATTTTTCATTTCCTCGAGTGGGGATCGAACCCACAACATATCCCTTGCAGTCACCCGCGTGGGCCGCTGCGCCACGACAGGCCTCTCAATATATGATAATGGTTCATTTTCGAAAAAAAACCGATTAATTATATGAATGATAATAATAAAGACAACAAGAAAAGGAAATTAATACAATATTTAAGTTTATTTTTTTCAACTTCACTCTGTATCCCCGCACATGGCAGGGGGGTCAGAGGGAACCTGAAAATCTAGTGTTACAACACTCCGTTCCGTTACTTACTTTCGGCAGAATTTGAGATGTTGTTTGTTGCTTTTGCCTTGTTACCAGGGCGTAGAAATGACAACATTGAATATTGCAGTTCCTCTAGGGGAGTTCGAACTGCTTCGCACGCTTCTGCCCCTGCGCCACGACAGGCCATGTTGGTAGGTTACGTGATAAAATCTAAATATTTTAAATAAAACTTACGTCAAGAACATACTCGTAAAACGGAGTAATTGATTTAATAATTTATGCAAATCCTAAAGTCCAAAATTATAAACATAATGCTTTTTGTCTATGATCTAATATCTAGGTAGTATTATTCAGAAATCGGAATTTTATTATGGTGCAATTATAACTCAAAAGAATGAATTATTATCTAATTTCAATCGCGATTAATTAATATAACAATGTATCACTTTTTTGTATTGTATAAGATGAATTTTATTATGTATAAATATATTAATAGGTATTAGCTCAGATAATGTATATATAATTTTTAATATATGTAATTTTTTTTTGTTATAGGTAAAGGCAATTTTTAACTTGATCTTTTTTTTTAATATGCATTCTCATATTGTGTAACATTATTTTTTCTGCCGTAACAACCTCCTTCGTGTCTTCTCCATTCAACGTGACATTGGCGAAGTGATATGTGCCCAACTGGCACGCTCGGAACGCCATAATTATAGAACCATACCAATATTAGCTTAAGTATATGTACAACACTTTGCAAATTTTATGTTAGTAGATTTAGAGACTATAATTTTTTTAAGGATTTTTTTAATTTAATCTTTCGCTTCACGCTTTTCCCCCTGAATAGATTAGTGAAAACTTGTATGTTATTCATAAGATAAATACATGGACGAAGGAATAGGAGGCTGCGTGGCATTACCACCACAGAATATTTATTGATATATAAAGTAATCCTGAAAAGTAAAAACTACAAAATTTTACTCAAACGACAGATATGCTGTTCAATGAATTATTATGTTAGGATTTGTATTTTCCATACATTCCACACATAAATAGAGGTCATATAAAATATTTTGCAAAAAATATTTCGCAAAAATACTTTAAAACCAATATTTACTTAAAAAATATATATCATCCATCCTTTTTCATTTTACGTGGGGTTAATACTAAGTAGCTTAGGTATTAAATAGATTTAAGATGGTTAGAATAATAACTATCAATGAAATAATGTTTTCAAATGTAATATTTAATATTTTTATTTTGTCGCTATAATGACAAAGCAAAAGCGCGGCGTTGAGTTCCGCCAATCAACACGCAATGCCTCCTGTAGGATACACTAAGAAGCTGAAAAAAAAAACACTACCAATTCTTAATACATATATTTTAAAAGTAACTATAAATTGCCAACAATTTTCTAGAGCTTCCACATTTTCTATAAAACCAAACCGCCTTTATAAAGTTTTCGATATAGAAATCGACGCCTGATTTCCCTAAGGCTTCCATTAATCGTAAAGTGAAGCATTTTCAGTTCTTCTTAAGCTACCTTTAAATGTTCATAAGTCGTAGGTGTTTCATTTCCGAGCCGCCGGTTACTAACAAATAGGGAATGGCCTGAGCCACCCTAAGCTCCATTCATTATTATGAATCAAACGTTTTTTGCTTTCTCGTGCCAAAGGTACTTCCCATTATATAAATTTGATACGATATTTTATAGAGGCATTGTAAGCACGCGCCGGAGCTGGCGCGTAGATGAGTATTTTGTTCGGGTTTTTTTTTCAAGATCGTCTCTTCCCCCTACGGCCGTGGGCGGGGGATGGGGACCGCAGGGGGACGGCCCCTAAAAAGTTATGTATTTTTTCTCCTCTTTTTTCTCATCGACGTGATGAAACGGCGTGCGCTATTGATCCAGCCTGCGTTGGTTCATGTTATATCGTTTTTAGATTTCGTCACTACTGTTTCTTGTGACTTTTCGTTTATTTCGGAAAGAAATCATTAATATGTATTGTTTTTAATTATTTTATTTATTTATTATATGTGTTTTTCTGCATGATATTTTGATTTTATTTTCTATATATTAATAAAGCTCATAATGAAAAATTAAGAAATAAATGTTATGTTTATATTCCTAAAGTATATACTCGTAGTTAAATAGAAAACAAAAAAATATATATTTTACATTTGTTTTAAAAATTAAGTTATCAAATAGATTGATACTTATAATATGACAAAAAATAATATTCAAATTCACAGTATAATTTTAACTCATTGTTTGCTTAAAAATCAGTAATTAAATAGTTTTTATATATTTTTGTGCTATTAAGTCATAACTCAAATGATTCATAAAAATATATCTAGGTATGTCCATATATAGTGCCAGTCATAATTTTAATGTAGATATGTGTTTACAAATTTAATTTAAAAGTACCTCTTTTGATACCCATATTAGGTAAGTTTCACAAAAATTTACAATCTTATTTTGCCATATTTTATTATTTCATCAGAACTGAAGTCGTAATCCAAATTTCAGTTCAATCGGACACTGAGAAATGGGCCAAATTGAGCTTGCAAAGTTTTACATATAATACTAACACGGCAAGTCAAATGAAATAAGTAAATAATACTTTTTTAATATTTTTTTAATACATTTTATATTTTTTTATCAAAGACTCTTCAAATATATTTTAATAATGCTTAGGTTTTGTAGTTATTGTTTCAAAAATCCAAATTAAGTTAGATAAATGGTTCGGTGTACAGATCAATCTAGAGATGTTATTGAGTACCTACATCACACAGACCTGTTAAAAATTTAAAGTTATGTTATGAATACTAAAAAAAGGGACAAAAAATTATGTATTTTCTATATATTCTGTATCAAAAAGATTAAAACTCAAATATCCACCTAGATTTTTTAATCTTTTAATTATTCTCAATTTGTTAGATGGATATTGAAAAAGATGAGGTAGATACTGTAATTACATAGTTTATGAAAATATATAATAGAATTCTATTCGCCTTCACTTAATTATCAACAAAACATATGGCCTCTTTTAATGTCTTGATTTTTTTTTAAAAAACATACATAATCTATACTTAGAGCACAGAATAAATATGAAAAAAATTAGTAAAATAATAAAATTTTATGTAGTGCATTTATGTACATTTTTATCGTGAAAATTGTATAATGCTGAATATTACCCAATTTTCGTAATATATATGAAATTCTATGGCTATCAATATTTGTTGTTCTTATTTTTTTTGCTTTTTTTTGCAACGCAGGTGTGTGGACGCGCGTCCATCCCTTTATGCCCTATGGGACAAGCTGCTTCGATACTATGGAGTGGGCACCCATTATGCGCATTGTGTTCTGTTACAGGATGTTATATAATTATTAAATTGTTTAAATTAATAATATATTTATCATTCCGTTTTAAAATTAGGCTATAATGGAATATATGTAAAACAATATGTACTGTACAATGTACATGTATATTATGTATATATCAATGTTTATATAGAACTCGAAATTCGAATATTACAACTTTGCTACGCCATTTTTTTACTTTCAAATAAATTATTAAGAAAATAGAAATAATCAAGGGTTCCCTTGAAATTGTGTTTTATTTTTAATAACAATCTTAGCATTTGAAAAATTTCAACAAAAAAAAAAACAAACTATCTAAATGATATAGCTACATGTTTATATAAATAAAACCATCCTGTAGATGCGAATGTAGTTAGTACATAAAAATATCCATAATAAATAGGAGATTTAAAGGATTTTTTACTATGGCCGGTATTCACGAACTCAATTCCGATCACTTTGGGGTCACTTTTTGAAGATTATTTCGTATTGTTGAATACAGTCGAAAAAGCGTACAAAGAGCTTAAGCCCTGTTGACTGACCGTCGACTTTTTGCAATAACGGCGGGTAGATTACACATCTTGATTTTAGCTTTTGAAACTTCAGAACTGCGATAGGGATCTAAGTAATAAAGATATTTGATTCGAACGTGAAATTGGCGTTTTAATATATTTTACACACAATTGTGCAGCAAATTGTTGAGCTGACCACGTGCCCAACGTTACGATTCTGAGATAATAAATATTTTCAAATGTATACACAACCAATCTTTAATAATGGTTTTGTTCTCATATAAATATTTAAATGTGATTGACTTGGATTTATATACAGATATGTTATTTATAATACTGTAGTTGTGACTCAATTTCCTTAAAATAATAATATTTATTTTTGGTACGTAATAAAATTAATAAATATTGTACCACTGTCTAAGAGTTACCAAATTTATTTATACCATAGTTTTTCTCATATTATACAAAATATATATTTGCCAGGACAGCGGTGTCTGATTGTAAATACGATGAATATTGATTCAATTTTCACACTAGCAACACAGCGCGGCATTGATTTTGTCAAAATGCATGTCCCGAATTCGAATTCCGATAGAAAGAGAAGAACGAAGCATTTTGACAATGTTATCTTTTAATTTTCCTGTGGCCTACCTACCCAAGATAAGAAACACATAAAAATTCAAAATATAATTTTCCCTAAACTGAGGTTGTCCTAAAATGTACTTAATATGTATAATTGTTGATAAATCATCCTAAATTTAAAATAATTAGTAATTGAGCTATTTAAAATACAAAGTTGTGGTTACTCTATCTAAAAAAACTATTACAGTTTAATTGGTTCGGGTCTATATAATTTTTATCAGTTGACTTTTAATAAATACGATACCCTTACTATACTTTTTACGGTGTATTTCGTATATAGGGAATAAACTGCTAAGACACTATGGTCCCTGCTTTCAGTCGAATTTTCGAGACATTGCGTGTTTAGTGGCGGAACTAAACGCTGCGCATTGTCTTCTTATCACAGCAACAAAATGAAAATATGAAATAATTCATTCTAAGAGCGGGAATCGTTCTACAACTTTTACGTTTACATTCACGCACTTGTAACACTGCGCTACGACGTTCTAAACGTCTTTACGTAATATATTTCTATAAACTAGCCTTTTATTATATACTTACTTTGTTAGCTTCACGCTGTATCCCGCACATGACAGGGTAGGCAGAGGGAACATGGGAATCTAGTGTCGAGACACTCCTCTACTTTCCGCCGAATTTGAAACATTGCGTATTGAGTGGTGGAACTCAACTCCTATTTTATATATATCGTCAAATTCTGAATAACTCTACTGAATTTATTGGAATAAGGAGAGATACATCTTTAATACTAATATCAGCATTTAATATTTTCATTTCCTCACTTTGGTAACAAGGCAAAGCGTGGCGTTGAGTTTCACTCCTAAATACACAGTGTTACCTCAAATTAGGCGTAAAGTTTGGAACGGAGCGGAGTATCTTAACACTAGGTTCTTGAGCTGCCTACGCTGGCACGAAACTTACTTTAAGTTACTTACATAACATAAAAATAATAATAATAATAAAAATACTTTATTGTACACCACATAACAAACAAAATCAAAGAAAAAAATAAACAAAGATGTACAGCAGCCGGCCTTATCGCTATCAGCGATCTCTGCCAGGCAACCTTAAGGTATAGGAGTGGTTACATCAGTAGGTGTACTTGCTTTATATAAATATACATACATGCATACATACATTAATACATACATACATACATAAATACATACATATATACATAAATACATACATACATACATAAATACATACATACATAAATACATACATATATACATAAATACATACATACATACATAAATACATACATCCATACATACACAAATAATTCAAAAATATACAATAAAATATTGTAAACTGAAACTCAGTGCATTTGTACATACCACTGAAGTTAGGAAGCCAAGATTTTAAAGAGCTAAGTAGTGCGCTTTTACCATGGATTTAAAGCAATTAAGACTCTTAGCACGTCTACATAACATAAAAATAAAACAATATATAATATTTAATAAATATTTAAAACGCATCCGACAAATAAAATGCCTATTTTATTCGTCGGATTCATTTTTTATCACACATTATTTTATGTATCAATAGCTTTTTAACCTGTCATAACAAAAAGCTCAGCAAAAAAGACCCACAAATTTTTATATTAGGGGCCTTTTTTATTAAGGCACATTAACAACCTGTTCATTTTAAGTTAATTATGTTGTTTTTTTTTACAATAAAAAGTACAAAGTAGCTGACCGCTTAGATTTTAATGATATAATGCGAATAAATTATATATTATCCTAATTACTTTAATAATAAGCCAAAAATATTTTTGATGATATTCTTACACGTGTCGTGGATATTATTTCCGATTACGCACTTAATATCTTTATATAATTTTCATATAGCAAGATAGGTAAGAAACGTGGTTTTAGACATTCAGTTCTCCGCTTTCCGCCCTTTACTGTGTGTACTGTGGTGGAGCTTAACGCCGTACTTCTTTAGTATTGATATTTGTTTTTGTTCTGTGGAATATCTACACATATATGTTTTGTTTCTCAGATTCACGCTGTATCCTTCACATGGCAGAGTATGCAGAGGGAAACTAGGGAACTTAGCATCGATAGCTAGCGAAAAGTGATTAATGGAACTGAAAGGAGGGTCTTACCTCTTTTCAGTTCCTTTCCTGACTTTTCGCCGAATTTGCGGCATACGCAATGCCTCAATTTTGGCGAAAAGTTGAGTGGCGGACCTCAAAACAGTGTTTTGTTACCAGAGCGAGAAATGAAAATATTAAATATTGAAATTTAAAATATTAGATATTTTAATAATGTCTTTGATTTTCGCGATTGTTATACATTTTAAATGAAACGCTTTTAAAAGGATTAATCGCGTATATTGAATGGTAAACATTTTTGGGAAACCCGACGTTTCGAACACTTTACAGTAGTCCGTGGTGGTCTACCCGTGACCACGGACTACTGTAAAAGTGTTTCATTTAAAATATTAGATATTTTATTTTTTCGAGTGAGAATCGAACCCACAACCTGTCGTTTACAGTTACACGCTTGTGCCGCTGCGCCACGACATGCCACCCACATATATGTCATAACAATATAAAAACATAAAAAAAACAGTGACGTAATGCAGTATAATTTCGACAACACCTGACAAGGCCTCAGGTTGATAATAAAAAATGTATAAAAACGCAAAGTTCACTCGTTGGTGAGGGGGAAGTTAAAAAAGGCTAAACAATTCATAGTTTTTTGGCGCTCGCGTGTTCGCTATTACGCAAGGGCGTGTAATGTCAAGTTTCCGGCATTACCCTCTTTAAGAGTTTTAGGGGACTTTTTTGTAATGAATTAACTTTTTACAAGTTCAAGTTCAAATGCCGATTTTTTTTTATTAGACACGTGTATGTTAGACACGTATGGAGATAATCTTTATGTTTTCAATGGAAACTGATTTTTTTTTAGTTTGCTGTTTATTTTTTTGTGCTTTTTTTACATATATGCCTTGTTTTTTTTTTTAATCTTGGTGAACAGTATCTAATATTTTCGTTTTATTGGCATGTACGTGTATAAGGAAATATTGAACAGCTTAGAGAGTTGCGCTGCTTCTTATAATTTAATTTAAAGTAATTAATTTTGACAAAATTAGGCTAAAATTCCGTAATGGCTGCTACCAACATTAAGATGTATCACGTAAGCGGTTTGAATTATCTTTTTTATAATGTTTTTTTCTTACATATTATTACATTAATTTAATTAAAAAGTATTTAAAATTTTGAAACTATTTTGAAATAAAGAAAAAATTAGCTCATATATTAAAGTAAAACAAAATTTTATATTATTTTTATGACTGCGCGTTTTAGTTTCAAAATCTAAAAATGTTATATAAAAACGCTCTCCAGCCAAATTGCACCGGCGAGATGAATATTCTTAAGACCGTTATTTTATACTGGCCACTAAAAGGACCTAACTAAACAATTTTATTCTTTTGTCCATTAATCAAGTTAAAGGGATTTTCTGTGCAAAAACTGTCGGCTGTGACCAACCCTTTTTTATCCTCTAAAATACCGTTGCTTGTTATATTTAGAACAATTTCTTTGTCTATGGTCTAAGCTTTTTATTATGTCGGCTGCTCCTTTTGTTATACACAAATATATTTGCATATTGTGACCGGATTTACATTTTGTTTTGGGACACATTTTTTATATTTTTCCTCTGTGACAAAGAGTTGAGTTATAAAATGTAAATCGACGTGAAGCTACGTTTTAAAATGTAGTTTTAACGTTTCAAGAGATATCGCACGTTTTTGCTGTCTCATGAATATTCCTATTTTAGACATTAAAGTTTTATACCTTTAAGGATATTGTCTTTGGATGCTTAGAATTGTTGTCCTTTCCATAGTATTTTTTTTTATTAACAAGCAAATTATACATAATATTTCTACATATATTGGAGTTTATACATATATATATATATATATATATATATATATATATATATATATATATATATATATATATATATATATATATATATATATATATATATATATATATATATATATATATATATATATATATATATATATATATATAAATATTCAATACACATTATTTAGATTATTTAAACAAATAAATTACTCTGGTAAGATATTATTGCTGTTTAATAAACTTAATTTTAAATAAAAAAAATATTCATCAGCCGGCCGTATTTTCGCAAACAAAAAATATTTTACGAACCTTTAATTAATACATTAAATTAAAAGATCATACAATTTTCAAGCTTCAAACAACACAAATCGCAAAAAAACGAAATGTAAATTTTATAATAATTATATGTTTTATAGGTATTTTATGTTAGTGGAATAATGGTTAATAAGCGTGTAGCGAAAAAAGATGAATTAAAATTGTGAACTTCATCATATTTAGAATCGGTTAAAAATATTTTTTATATCACTAAAAATAGTGTATCGCACTGTGATTATTTAAGTCGTAAACGATATTTTCATTGTAATTTATTATATTAGGTTCTTAACAAATGAAATTGGCGTTTTGTCAGATATTGGCCAATTTAATCACAAATTCTTCATCTTCTTCATTAATTCTTTTGAATCCTCTCTTTCCTGGTGAGAATTTTAAATTCTAATTTATACAGCTATTAACACTTGTATTTGTTAGCCGTTTCCTTAGTCGCCATTAATTAAATGTTATTTTCTGTTTTTTACTGTTTCCATCATTCAGTTTACATTCTTCTTTCTTTTTCTTTCAGTTTCACGCTGTATCCCGCACTAGGCAGGATAGGCAGAGGGAACGGAAGTGAAACCTAGTGTTGTGACACTCCGTTCCAATTCCGTTCCGAACTTTCCGCCGAATTTGAGGCATTGCGTGTTGAATGGCGGAACTCAACGCCGCGCTTTGCCTTATTACCAGAGCGAAGAAATGAAACATTAAATATTTAAATTGAAAATATTAAATATTTTATTTCCTCGACTGGGGATCGAACCCAGAACCTGTCGGTTACAGTCACACTCTTGTGCCGCTGCGCCACGACAGGCCTCAGTTTACAAAATGGATTAAATGGAAACATGAATTATCGCGTGATTAACGTGTACCACCAGCTCCACCATGGCACCGGTAACAGCTTTAGAAATTTATTTTATTCGAAATTTATATAATTTTTTGCTAGGAAAAAAAGATCAGCTCCGATGAGATATATCCAAACCACCTTCAAAGATTTTATTGAATATTTTTAATAAAGGGTCCATTTGAATATTTTTTTATCAAAGGGTCAATGAACAAAAAGTAAACAGATACTTTGCATAAAAAATATAAAATTTTTGTTCTTCTCTTTCCCATACCAAACCCTAATTTCATTTTAACATCCGCCTGTAAACGCGACAGAAAATAAAACCCACTTGAAGAAATTACATATTTGACATAACATAACATTGTCATGTTCTCGCTCTCTCGAGTTCCTTCCCTCCACAATCTCAAAAGCCGTCGAAATTCGACGGAAAGCGGGGAACGGAGTGTCTTAAGTAGACTCCAATGTTCCCTCTGTTCATCCCGCGGGGTAAAGCTTTATATACTAATATTTTTTTATATATCTATACTACAATAAGCAAAAGTATGTGTTAGCAGGTGCTCGATACTTTTAAGAAAATATCTTTTAGGGTAATATAAAAATAATAATAGAACATGATTCTATAATATTAAGATCTTTGATTTTCTCAATTTTTACAGGACGCTTTTAAAGTGCCCTTACCACAGACTACTGCAAAGTGTTTCAAAACCCGTTTCCAATAAAAATATTTATAAATCTAAATATACACAATTAATCCGGTTAATTTAATATCCAATCAGAAAAATAGTTATGTTTAATTTATTTTCATTTTTCTTATCATACATCTTTTCAACACACAGTGACTATTATTTCGGTGGTAAAAAGAAAACGGAGTGTCTGAGTACGAAGTTTATTGTTCTCGCTAGAAAAGTAGCTTATTTATTTATTTATTTATTTATTTATTTATTTAAGATCGTCAACAGGAGAACATTATAATACAGTCAAATAAATCAAGGTCAATTAATAGTTTAAATGTTTTCCCAATTATAGACAATCACAACATGTTCCAGTAACATAACAATTGTTATTATAGATTAAAAATTAAAAAAAAATAATAAAATTGATTAGAGTTTTAAGAAAAATGTCAAACATAAAACATAAAAAAAAAATCACACAATAAATAAAAGTCATACATAATGCTAAAAATATAAATTAAATAAATATCTTGATATATAATTGAATTAAATAGCAAAAACAAAAAAAAAAAACAAAAAGAAATGTCATTATTTTAAGGATAACTTTTGCTGCCGGGCTGTGTCATAAATTTGCTAATTTTGGTTTTAAAACTCGTACATGTGTCATGAGCTATATCCAAGTCACACATCAGGTTGGTTAATTCGTTATATATACTTTGAAGTCTTGCTAGCAGAGATTTTTTTCCTAAGTTCGTTTTGTAACATTTGGTAGTAAATAAGGGTCTCTGATAGCGTGGTGTCACCGACGGTACGTTAATATTTAATTGTTCAATAAGCTCGCTACCATCGATCTTATTATTAAAAAGCTTATAAAGAAATAACATCTGTAAGAATGCCCTTCGTTCTCCCAAAGAGTGGAGCTTGAATCGCTGTATTCTTTCGTGGTAAGTTTTAGATTTGGGGATACCAGTTCGGAATTCAAGGTATCGTACTAGTATTTTTTGAATGTTTTCAATTCTATCGCAATGAATTTTAGATACTGAAGACCATACTGGGCAGCAATACTCCAATTTGCTGCGAACGTAACTGTAATATAATTTTAATATTGTCTCCACTCTTTTGAACCCACGTGAACACCTTAGTACAAATCCAAGCGATCGGTAAGCAGAATCGATCATTTTGTTAACTTGATGTACAAATCTTAGCTGGCTATCAATAATAACGCCTAAGTCACGAATTTGGTCTACTTCTTTTAATGCTCGTGTACCAATTTTATAAGATGTCTGCATTCTTTTTCTCTTACGAGTGAACTTAATATGGCTGCATTTGTTTACATTTAAAGTCATATAGTTTTTTGTACACCATTCTGTAATATTGTCTACGTCATGTTGAAGTAGCAAGCTGTCGTCGTCAGTATATATTGTTCTACATAATTTTAAGTCATCAGCAAATATATAAAAATCAGAATTTCGTATTACACCACAAATGTCATTAATAAATATATTAAAGAATAGAGGTCCTAGATTGGATCCTTGAGGTACTCCAGAAGTTGCTGTAAATGGCTTTGATTCCGATCCATTCAAAACAACAGTAGATTCGCGGAATTTCAAGTAACTTTTGCACCACTCCAATAAATATTCTGTAAATTTGTAAGCACGTAACTTTGCAACCAAAATAGTATGGCTAACTTTGTCGAAGGCTTTAGAAAAATCTGTATATATTGCATCTACTTGTAAATTTTTGTCGACCTTTTCGCATATGTTGTTAACAAAAGAGACAAGATTAGTACATGTCGATCTCTTAGTCATAAAAGCGTGTTGGTGGCAAGATAAATGGTTCTTGACATGTCCGTAGATGTGTGTATAAATTATAGATTCCAAAACCTTTGACATACAAGAAAGAATAGAGATTGGTCTGTAATTTGTAACGGAATCTCTTTTTCCACTCTTAAAGATGGGGACTATTCTTGCCTTTTTCCACGCCTTTGGAAATGTACCTGACTTAACAGACGCATTGTAAATTACAGTAAGCGGTAAGGATAGAGAATCTGCACATCTAACCAAAAAAAATGGTGGGATATTGTCCGGCCCACAGGCCTTCTTAACGTCGAATCTTTTTAGTCTCTTAACAACAGATTTTCGTGTGATGACTATGTGATCCATTTCCTCAATCTCGGGTCCCTTTACTGTAATCGGCACGGAATTGGCATGGCTATCGTAAACTGAGGAAAAATGTGAAGCAAAAAGATCACATATTTCATTATTTTCAGATTTTTTCAGATTGCCGAGAGACATAGTGGCTGGGATCTTAGTGTTACCTTTTTTCAGGTTCTTCAAATGTGTCCAAAAGTAACTTGGGTGCTTAGCAATTTCTGATTCAATCTTAAATATATATTTATTATAACATTCTAATATAAGTATATCGCAGTCTTTACGTAGAAATTCAAATTCAATTTTGTCTAATGGATTTCCGAATTTTTTGAATTTTTTGTGATATTTGTGCTTCTGTTTCAATAATTTGATTAAATTGGGAGTGAACCATATTGGAAATTTACTTAATCTTCTACGTGTTTTTGGGACATGCATGTTTATAATTTTATTAAGTATTTTGTAAAACTTTCCGACCATTGCATCAATATTTTCTAGTTTTGATAGCTCAGAAAACCAGGGTACTGTGTTTAAGGACTGGATTATTGCTTCATAATCAGCTTTAAAAAAATTATGTCTATATTGTGGAATAGAATCATCTATTATTGTAGGTTGAATAGATATTTTTGCTAGTAGTGGTGGATGATACTTATCTATACTACGCAAAATGTTTAAGGTGGTGTCGACATTTAGAACATCGGTTCTTGCTAGAAGTAGATCCAAAATCTTATGGTTTTGATTTTCTATCCCATTAAATTGCTTAAGCTCGTTAAGTGCTAAAAAATCTAAAAAGTCTGTTCTGATTGAATTTTGGCCGATGTAGTTAGGCACATAGTGTTGTAGGTCATCAGATTGAGAGCACCATTTGATATCGCCAAGGTTAAAGTCTCCTGCAAAAAGTATTTGTTTGGTTGCATCATCCATAGCTTTATTTGCATTATGAATAAAAGAGTCCAATGTGCGATGTATCACCGGAGGAGGAAAGTACACGGCACATATTAAAAGTTCTTCAGTAGTAGTATCTGATTTTATTTCGATGCTAACCCACAGGTCTTCTATTTCACTTTCATACTGCTGATGTCGGTGCGACTTTAAGCAATTCAAAACAGCAATAAGGACTCCCCCACCCATGTCCTTGGAATTTTGTGCCAAGGAAGTTTCCCTGTCACGTCGGTATACAGTGTACCGATCATCAAAAATTTCACCATCAGAAATGCCTCCATGGAGCCATGTCTCAGTAAAAATTATAATGTCGTAATTATTAGCTAGAATTTGAAGACGGACCTTCTGAGTACAGGAACGTAGCCCCCTGACATTTTGGTAATAGCATTTTAAAGGTGTGAAAGTAACTATAGTAATTCCACTGCATGCGTCATATGGTACAATTTATGTTTGAGATAAGCGGTCAAGGTAGGTTAGTAAGTGTTGCTGTATTTTTGATATGAATATATTCTGTTTTTTCTGATTTTCGCATGAATATTTGTCCTCCTTTGACCCACACAAACCGGTAATTTTTTTCCTTAGATTTAACACGCGCGGCTGCATGTAGTGATTTGAGAGCTGGTGACAAATGTTCAACAACATATATTGGCTTTTTTTCTCCACCCATGCCCAAATGACTAGTGTTCAGCTTATTTTGCTTGACCGTTGATTTTTTATTGAAATTAATTGTTGCTGCTAAAAACTCGTCACGAACTCTTTGGCAGCTAAATTTTACGACAACGGATCGAGGTCTGTTACTGTCTTTGTTGAATTTAGAGATCCTCGTGCAAAGGTGTATATCTGAGTCGTTGATTTTATAATTAACAGTCGATGCTAGCTGCTTGACACATGAAAGAAGATGTTCACTTTTATGCTCAGGTATGCATTGGATTTCCACGTTATTAGCTCTTGCATGTTGCTCCATAGCACCTGTTCTAGAGGCTAAGTCACTAACGGTCACTCGCAATGATTTATTTTCAGCTTCCAAAAAGTGTATGATTGTCTCTTTTTCCTTCAAATCCTTCTTTACATCCTCATATTGCTGTTCCACAAATGTCATTGATCTTGTTATATCAGTTACCGTTTCAATAACTTCCTTTATTTTGGCATTAAACTGATCTAACATATTTGATTTTATGCACTCTAACTCTTCTCTAATAACCTGTCGTATATCTAGAAGTGAAAGATCTGGCGACAAACATTTTCTTTTATTTGCCCTTTTCCTCATGGCCACGTTCTTAGTTGCTACATCCGATTCCTGGGAATCAATTGCATACAATCCTCGAACAGGTGTATTATTATTGCAACTTTTTGGTTTCTTACTGTTACAAGCCGGACACATCCATGTATTTTTAAAGTTTTCCGTTAGATCTTTAAACAGTGTCTTAGTAATATTGAGACAAGAATAATGAAATCTATGACTACATTCGCTACAACAGAGCACCTCTAAAGATGTATCTGAGCGGGGACAACAGCTATAGATAACACTCTTGCCGTCAGCCATATTACAAGTGTATTGATAATAATTCTATTCTAAGTCAATTTAAATTATCACTTATTTCAAATGTATGAATTTTGATAGTCTTTAAAACAATTAGTCCTTCCTTAATAAAAAAAAATATAATAAGATGATAATAAAAATTAAAAGAAAAAAAAAAAAAAAAAAAAAAAGAAAAAATGACGAATCAGGATTGAACTCGGATCATAGAAGTTGAGTCTACTTAGTCCACCACTAGTCCAGCGTAAGCGATGACTCTGATTCCAAATTATTATTACATACTTTAAGAAGCATATTTTTAGACAAATTATTACAAGAAAAAGTCTTTCCTATAATAACATTAGTTTAGTTCATTAGTCATTATTTTTTAACACAACACTTTTCACTGTTTATTCACTTAACAAAAATCCGTTTAGAATAGTAAGATGTTACAGCTACCACAGCAAGTTTGCATGAGATTGTTTTTTAACAGTTTATTGTTGATACTACGTGATAACATTTACACTCAATTTTTAGGTTCTGTATTAATTGTTAATACAATAATTAGAGCCGAAAGCACACTTTTTACTTATTTTATACTATTATAATCACGGAGCTAATGTACATTACTTTCCACTTCTACCCACATTACATTCTATATTCATTTCTACCACCTTACATGTAACTATAACAACAGGTGGTACAAAGAAATATCATGACAGAAAACAAATATTTATAAATTTATATGTAAATATTACAATTCTTCTATTATATTTTCTATATTTTTAAAATAAAAATGGCGACGTAATCGGTTACTGCTGTAATTACTTCCTCAGCTACAAGTTGTATCCCGCACGTCGCAGGGTTCCCACTTACCAAATTTGAAGCATTACCCACGTGTTGAGTGAAGGAGCTCAATGCCGCACTACAATTATTTTTATTAAATTAAACTAGTATTCAACGAGCGGGTAGACAACTAAAGTAATGATTTTCTCAGTCACTACATCATACCAACATCATCATCCCGCTATAATCTCACTCTGATAAAAAACTCACTGTGTCAGAGATGATACAGAAATTTTTTTTATGTACAAACATTATATATAGTTTAATATTAATTATGTATAGTTTAGAGGCTTGTCGTGGCGTAAGCGTGTGACTATAACTGACAGGTTGTGGGTTCGATCTTCACTCGAGGAAATGAAATACTTAATATTTTTAGTTTAAATATTTAATGTTTTATTTCTTCGCTCTGGTACTAGGCTAAACGCGGCGTTGAATTCCGCCACTCACCAAGCAATGCCTCAAATTCGGCGGAAAGTGGGGAACGGAAGTGGAACGGAGTGTCTTAACTAGGTTCTTAATTTCCCTCTGCCTACCCTGCCATGTGCGGGATAAAGCGGTAAACTGAGTATGTATAGTTTAATTTTTACAATTTAAATTGTTATTTAAATCGTAAAAATTAATAAGGTAGAGTCAACGCGCCCCGAGTCACGTCAAAGGGTTGAGATAATATTGTTTTTACGGAAACTAGCGTTACGATGTTTGTTTCATATTTGTTCAATAAATGTTTGTAGCCCAAATAAATTATATAATGGCCGATATCTACTTACGTGTTGTTTACTTATTGATAGTAAATTTTTACTTCTTTTGTCACAATTATGTGCATTACTTTGTAGGAATTTATGTATAAAAGGATTATATTTATATTTCTTTAATTTCTTCTAACAAGTAACAGGATAAAGAAATGTTTGTGTAACAATAGATTTTTTCGCGCGTTAAAGATGGATGTACAGGTTTTTTTCTAGTCGATCAGTGAAATAACATTTAAAATGGTATGCATGTGGCCGTAAGGGACAGAACAAGCAGGGAGGGTACTCGCGTTTTTGCATTTCCTTTCCACGCTTTTTACAATAAAAACTTTCTTTTAAATAAATAATCCCGACATCGCTTGACAGGGATTCATCTTAAAATAATAATTGCTGTATGGCCAGCTTTGATTTTTTTTTTGTGTGTGTGGATTTTTAAAGATACTTACTTTAGTATTTTATTGGGTTATATTTGAAATAAGTGAACACAATTATGATTTTGTTCCGCATTACTTTTAATATAATAATTAAATAATTATATATTATATAAATGATTACGTCACATTTATTTAAAAAAAAAAACATCTTTTATGAATTATATTTATTAGGTACTTGATATTATAAAGAAAAAGTTTTAGCATACTCGTCAATAAAAGAACAAAAAAAAGTCTACTTTTTAAATATCAAGATAAGTTGCTATTATATTTATAGATGTTGCTCAATTTAAGTCGTACTAGAGCGATCATCATACTGAAATAAGATTTATACGGTTGTAAATTAGATTGTCACTCCGAAAAATTAATTAATTAAAATTTTAATGTTTGATTTTAATAACGATTCCGTCGCTTAACACGCAATGCTTGAAATTCGGTGAAAAGTGGGAACGGAGCGGAGTGTTTTAACACTGTGTTCTCAACTTTTCTCTGTTAACCCTTGCCTGAAACTTAAAAAATTGTTTTTTATTATAGTAGGAAATATCTAAAGAAATACTTTACATAACTTTATTGCTAGTGTATTATTATTAAAGTTATTTTAGTTAATGAAATGCATAACATATTTTATTAAAGATGCCGTCGTGGTGCAGTGGATAAAACGTGATCGTATGCGCAACGTATATGGGTTCGATTCACACTCAAGAGAGTGAATTAATAAATAATTTCATTTCCTCACCCGGGTAAAGCGCTGCTTTAACATCCAACATCTCTGAACTCCAATTTAATATGGGAGACTAAACGTCTTATCACGATTTTCCCTTTGCCTATCCCGCTATATGCGATATAGAGCGTGAAGCTAAAAAAAAGCAAAATCGTTATGTAACTTGTTTTATATATTCCGTACATGGGTTCTGTATAAAATGTTGATATATGCGACCAGAGGGCGAAACGAGAAGGGAACGTGCCCATAAATTTGGCCGGCCTCATTTGAATTTCCAATCCGTGCATTTATTTACGAGATAGAATACATTTGTTACAACAAGAAAATAAAAGAGAATACCAAGCAGAATTGTTGCTAAAAGAAAATAAGATTTATCGTAGTGAAAATGTGCTACATATTATAAGTATAAGCATAAGAGTTGCAAAAACATAATCTTTACATAGTATTCAAATAAAACAGCTGTCGATTTACTTAGATCTAACTAATCATAAACAATAAAGATTTTGATACAGTATTTATTAACAAGCAGTAGTTTACAATATAAAGTTAAATGTTGCTCAATCAAGGAAAACGTAATTTGTTTTTAAAAAAACACTTCAATGGTACATTTAATGCGTACGCGACGACTTAAGATTAATATGGCACACGGTGTAAGTTCATCTGCTAGTAGTAGCTCTCGCGCGGCTTCGCCAGCTGCAACAATATTAATATATATACTTAATTTAATTTAAATGAAAAAAATCACAAAACGCAGTGTTAATCTCGATCTTGGGGTAAGTCCTAATAATATATAGCAATATAACCATACTCCACCTCTACCATAAAGCCCCGTGAAAATCGGTTCAGCAGTTCCGGAGTTTAACCCGGAAAACAGTAAAATAGACAAACATTTTAACTTTATTTATATGTATATTTTAACTTTATTTATATATAAAATCACAAAATCGTATCACTAACTGCTCTATTATTTATACCGATGAATACAATAATTATAATATCTTATTAGTATAGTTATTAGCGTAACATAGGTTACGTACTGTTGATTTGTGTCGATTTCTAAGGTTCATATGACACATACCGTTTTACATACATTTTTTATCACTCCAAAGTTAAAGTACTAAATTAATGTCGAAGAATAGAATGTTGAAAAGAAATTAATAAATTATGAAATAAAATATGTGACATTAAACAATACACAAGACACGTTCAATTCAAAAAAAAAAAACGGACGGATGGATTTAAATTTAAATATTTTTTATCTATTCTAAACACTTTTATACGTCGAATGTCAATAACAAAACATGTGTCGCGAAATAATAGAGCATCTGCGATGAGAGATTAAGCAAGTGTTCTTCCGAGAAGCGACCAAATCGATTTTTATCCCAATAATATCCTTCACCACGCGTTTTAGGATTAACGCACAGTTTTTGTTTACTTTTGCCTGTTTTTTTGTTAAAAACATTATATTAGTATGAAATTTGCGTTTAATTTTAAAAATAATTGAATTATTATGCTCACAGTCTTTCAATTTTCTAAATTTAATAATTATATTTTGATATAACAATAGGAATAATATACTGAAGTATGTACATTCTTATACTTTTTTTTTTGACCAGTTATTTATATAAAAAATATATTTTTACAGTAGCATCTGTTGTGCCAATTTTTATAGATAGGTTTCTTGAAACCACTTCAATCATGGTATCGTTTAACAAGGTCCGTTTTGTGCCAAAAAAATGCCATACTATATGAGTGGTCAAAGAACATCTGTCTTTAGGAAAAAAAAAGAAAAAATCACGCATGAGTTTCGAAGCGTGCCGCCCTTGTACCGCCTCTTATGGTTTTACTTGAATTTAACTTTTTATCCAAAATTTTGGGTATGTGGCCATTGGACCATATGCTAGGATGGCTTACCGCGCAGGTTAATTGTAAATTTAAAAAAAAATACCCCGACAATTTTTTTTTTTTTTAATTCCTTCGACCACCACTAGTGATGTAATAAAGAATATTAAAAAATAATAGTCTTGTAAAAAAAAATGTTATAAAATATATTTTACATATTTTAACATTAACTTTAAATTTTACATTTTAAAATAATAGATTCTTTGTTGTTAAATAATTTGCTAAAACCTTCAAATTCCATACTATTGTTTAAATGTTAAAAAACGTGATTGATTATACTAACTTAAATGTATTTTTAAGACGATATATTGCTTTCATAGATAAAGAGGGAGTGTGTGAAGAATCACAAATTAACGGTCATTTGTAGTAGCATTACCGATCTTTAGATGCTCAGGCGCCGCCCTTTGAACGATGATATATGAGTTTTTTAAAAGCTATTTATTATATTATAAAAATTAATGAAACTTTGAAGTATTAGGGAATTGTGTGACTTATTTCTTTTTACTGTAATTTGGTGTATTTTTTATTATTTTGTATTTATTTGTCTATGTTCTTTTTGCCATTGTCGGCTTTAAGATATTAACTGAAAGTGATTTTGTAATAACAAATTAATTAATATCGAAACAAATAAATAAAATAAATTATTATAAGTCTTTGTGTTTGTATCGTGAATTAGATTGATATGTATAGATGAGTTTCTCTTACTTTACTTAAAGACACTTTATTTACTCACTGGTGAGTACACACAAGTCTCCTCGTTGGTATTGGAATCATTCTATTGTGTGTTTTTCTCAACCGCTGTCAGTCAATCGTTCTGACCAGAACATTGGTGTATCATACTTTTCGTTTCTTGTCGACCCTGCCCAGAGCTCGTCAGTTAAAGACTTTGACTTCATCTTCCGTTAGTCATCCTAGCAAAAAATGAGAAGTCTTTTAAGTTTGACGTGGTTGTGTATTTGTGTATGGATGTATTTTATATTCGTCTGTGATATCTCTTAAGCACATGAAGTGAGCAATTAAGATTTGTTTTGCATTTTGTATAAAAAAATATGTTCAATCTTTTGAAAGCTGATAATCTCAGCTTCTTTTTTCAGCTTCACGCTGTATCTCGCACATGGCAGGGTAGGTAGTAGAAACTTGGGATCCTTAGTGTTAAGACTCTCCGTTCCGTTTCCCACTTTTCTCCGAATTTAAGGCTTTATATCTTTAAAAAAACAATTTTTGTAATGAAATTGTATATACATGCCTTTTTTTATTTCTTAGTACTACTTACGATCACATAAAGAGTAGATATTTTGATGCATTATTAACTATAACGGTGACTTGCCTAATTATGGTCATTTTGTCTGCGTTACCATATTTAGACGTCATTTAATCAATTACTTGATACATATATACGCATGCTATGCAAGTTTTTTTTATCAACACTGCGTTTTTTGTTCAAATCTAGGAAATAGAAATAATTAATATATAGATAGATAATAATTTGTATGTATTCATGGTACAGATCGTACCCGCAACCACTGCTTAATATATAGTATAGAAACGGTATATCAGAATGACATTTATATATTTATATGTGAGTCAGATCAGGCTAAACACAGCGTTGCGGCCAAACAGGTCTCACAGTATGCGTTGAGCCTCGCTTCTTTTACCGTTGTATTTTTTTTTGTATTTGTCTTCTTTTTTATAATGATTTTAATTTTTTAAATGGTTATTGTATTGTCCTTAAACGGTGATAAACTTAATTGCATTTGAATTAATATTATAGTTTCTAAATTACAAAAGATGGCCATTTAAGTGTTAGTGACTGAGGCATGTAAGATATTGTACTTAACATAGATGCATTGTAAGCTAAAAACTGAGCAGGTTTTGGCTTATTTTTTGCAAAGACACCTGCATCAGCACGAACACTGAAAAAAAACACAGCTATTCATCCATTGAGACGCCGATTCATAGGTTTGTTTGATGTGTACTCGCATACGTAACAGAAAATGCGTGGAATCGCTTATAATATTTTTTTTTCAGCTTCACGATGAATCTCGTACATGGCAGGGTAGACAGAGGCAACTTGGGAACCTAGTGTTAAGACTCTCTGTTCCACTTCCGTTTCCCACTTTCCGCTGTATTTGAGGCATTGCGTATTGATTGGTGGAACTCAACGCCTTACAATGAACAATTAAATATTACATAATAAAATATAAAATTTATCACTTTATCGAGTGAATATCGAATCCACAACCTATCACGTTTACAGTCACACTTGTCTCGCTTGTCCTCTTGCGCCACGACAGGCCTCTTTAATATATTATACATTATATATTATAAAATTAGGTACCATACCTAAAATATAATATTTAAAATGATTTATAGTATAATAAACTAGGGGCTTGTGAATATTAATTAATACTGAAGCACTATTAAAAAGCAGATATTTTAATCTAGTCTTTTGACCATTCATACAGTATATATGTATAGTTTTTATACATCAAGTATGGTTATTATATCGCAGAAATATTATACAGTGTAGTAAAAATGCTTATAATTCATTTTTTTTCTTATTAAAATATCTTCAACTATTTTAAATTCATATCTACATTTTTTAAACAATAAAGCCTTATTATATATTCGTTTTTTCCTTAGTTATAGTTTATAAAAAAAAAACTCTAATTAACTAAAAGATAATTTTTAAGCAAAAATATTTAATTAACACTATAAGAATGTACATAATAAATATATCATATTATTACTTATTAAATGATTTCTTGTCTATTGTTAATAATAATAATAAAGAGTAGAGTTCCGCTCCATACATTTGTCCTAGATCTTATGCGGAGTTAAACCAAATTCTTTTTATGTGTTTTTTGGCTCACGAAACTGCACATCCGTAGGATTTGGGTCAGGCGACAATTGTAACGATCCCGGACCATCGATAATGTATTGCGTTTATTGAAATTTATTCCAGAGAATGCCATTAAAGTTGTAGTGTAATACTACACAATGTGGATACTTAGAACGGCTAAGTAAAAAGATTTTGTAAGACGAAATATATGTGCGTTTTTTATCTTAAACAAATATTTTTTTAAAGTTTATAGGAAAAAGGCACTTGGGAACCTAGTGTTAGCACACTCCGTTTCCATAAAGACACTGAATGCCCAAAATGGCCACATAACCAGATCGAGAATATGAAAATATAAAATATTTCGTTTCCTCGAGTGGGATTGGAACTCATAACCTGCCTATATTACAGTAGCACGGTTGTGCCTTTGCGCCAAGACCGCTCTAATTATAATATTAGTTCGAGATATGTGAATATAATATGCAGCGGCACAAGCGTATGGCTGTAAAACGCGAGAGGTTGTGAGTTCGATCCTCGCTCGAGGAAAAGAGATATTTAAGGTTTTCAAATAAAATATTTAATGTTTCGATATTTTTTTGCTAGTAAGGAAAAAGGCGGCGTTGAGTTCTGCTATTCAACCCACAATGCCTCAATTTCAAGGAAGGAAAGTGGAGAACTGAACAGAGTGTCTTAACACTACATTCTTAAGTTCCTTCTGCCTACCCATGTGCGAGATAGGGCATGAAGCTGGAAAAAAAACGTATTTAGCAGAGAAGCAGAGAGAACCCGAAGAGGGAACCCCCTGGTTGGGAATGAACTCACGACTGTCACGTTTATAGTCAGACTAATCGAACAATTATGTAAGTTAGCTTAGTATATAGATATAACTATTACATAACTAAGAAAATTTTGTATTAAAGTAGTTCAACTGAAATAAAAATTGAATGCTTAATAAAACATCTACCTATTAAATTATTTTAGAAAATATTTGAATTTTATAAATTCAATCACAATCAAAAGTTATAAAAAATTCGATCTACTTGCATTTATTGTTTTCCTAATTCTACAAATAGTCAACAATTTATAAAATAGGGATTTTTTATATATTTTTTATGCAAACAGATAATTAAATATTGATTTTTTTAAGGCTGCTTAAAATTAAAAAAATATATATTAAAAAAGATTTTAGCATTACTGTTTTCAGCCTTGAGAAAACATTTAACTTGTGGCACACAAGTTTTTGTTCGTAACACGCAGAACGTTTTTTTCTATCATCTAATTAGGACGTGTGTATGCCGAAGACGTAAATGTCGCATTTTTTCATATCCTACTAGGTTCCTTCGGTCTTCCTAGCGAAAAAATATAGTACTAAACAATGTAATGTTTATAGTACGGACAAAAAAATATCGTCGATATTTTTAAATAGTATAAATAAAAATTATAAAACACTTTTTTGATTATACTCATAGTATACACAAAAAAATCAAGGTTTTGTCTAAAAAAAATATTCGAAGCAAAATTTTATCTACAGTTTTGAATATTAAGTATTTTTTTATTTATTATATAAATATCCATATCAAGACGCCAGTATAATCATAATTTTTATACAGATAATGATATAATTAATATTTTTTTTCTTTTAAGTTGGCTGACTGGCTTTTTGATCAATACACTCTCTTAACACTAAAATAGTATTTATTTTATTTTCGACCCCCTATAATTTCGTTGTAGATAAAACAAGAAGTCTGGATTATCAGTAACTTCTATTTATACAAGAATGTATTTGTATAATAATATGTGAGAAAAGAAAAGGAAAGTCGTTTTGCTTGTTGTAAAAAGTAGTACATAATACATATATCGTTTATATAAATATAAAAACCGATGTGTATCTTTAATTTCGGCGAAATAGTGAAAGGAGTGTCTTATCACTAGATTTTCTCTGCCTTTGATAAATAAGTTGAAAAGAATATATAAATGGCGGCAATAAAAAATCCGTGTGCACAAGCTCTAGCATGCCTAAAGTGTTTAAAGTAATAGAAATTTGACAAGAAACTATGAATATTCATACGTAGTTTTTACCCGTAACGGTGACATAAAAATTGTATTGTTCTTAAAAAAATAGTCACTCCATAACAATTAACTTTAAAAACAAAAGACTGAATTATTTTTAGAACCAACACCGAGCTACTGTTGAGTAGATATGAGAAATAGGTCCTTCGCTTTCGAAATATATCATAGGTGATGATATATTTCATACATATAAATATAAGTATGTCGTACGTACGTCTATGCAGCATAGACGTCTATTAGAAGTCTAGCCATTTTTATTTTTTATGTCTAGTCCTTTTCGTTTTAAGACAGCAAAGAGAGAAAGAACGTAAGTTCTACTACTTGGTTATTTAATTAATGCCTTTTATGGTATTTTATAAAATGTAAGTATACAATTGATCCATCAATAAATATTATTCACATATGTCAAGTCGTTATTTTTAAAAATAATTTTGTGTGTGAAGCACAACTTTTTAAAATACTCTGCTAACATTAAAACAAGTAGTAGCAAACGTATATGAAATTGCATGTAGTTCAATAATATATGGCTTATTGGATTAATTAGCTTGACATTGGACGTTATCTAAAAGACAAGGGTCCCATCATTTGCGTTTTGTAAAATGTCATTCTTTCCTTATGTAACTTATATTTGGTAGCATAAGTGCCTGTTTTGTCAAAGCCCGATGAATTTACGATCTTACCAAAGAAAGATAATGACAAATTAAACTTTGTATCCCCCGAGTGGCCATCGAATACGTGAGCTTCTTGTTTGCTTATGGTCTGTTGAGAAGAGCCGGCAAGAAACTCAACAGTTGCTCTTTTCAAAATATCAATTAAAGTAAATATACAACATAGCTTCCTGAGTGAGTACCAACAGCATATAATCCCACGCACTCTTATCATTGTAGTATTCTTGTGTTGAATAATAAATATGCTTTGCCTAACAATATATTTTTAACTATCATGAATCAAGATGTATGATGGTTCATTTAATGCATAGTGTTGGCTTATCAGAACGGTGGCATAAATTGAATCATTCCTCTAACGGGTGATCAAACTACAAATTCCATAGTGTGAAGTTGGAGTTGTTAATTACTTTTTATATTTTGTTCTTCTTCTTAGCTTCACGCTTTATCCCGCACTAGGCAGGGTAGGCAGAGGGAACTTGGGAACCTAGTGTTAAGACACTCCGTTCCACTTTCCGCTTTTCCGAATTTGAGGCATTGCGTGTTGAGTGGCGGAACGAGTGGTTATATTTTGTTACTACTTATATTTAATTTTTATATGTATTTTATTTGTCACTAAGGCCCAGGAGCGGCGTGCTTAAAATATAGGAATATTTACTTTAGAGAAAAAAAATATTTAATATGATTATTATGTATCTATCTATTTTATTTGTATTTAATCATGGTCATAAAAACTTTAGTGTTACAAAAATGTTTAGTTATTTGATATCTACTCAGTACCACCTTCATATTTTAGATATAGAGATTAGCCCGGATAAGCAGATCAGAATTTTGAAATTGTAATTTTGAAAACTGTTATTTTCGAAGCCTGTCGTGGCACAAACGGCACAAGCATGTGTACTGTTAGCCACAGGTTGTTAGTTCGATCCCCACTCAAGGAAATTAAATATTTAATATTTTCAAATTAATATTTAATGTTTTCATTTATTCGCTCTGGTAACCAGGCAAAGCGTGGCGTTGAGTTCCGCCACTCAATAAGTCAATACGCAATGCCTCTAATTTGGCAGGACGTAGGGAAGGGAAGTTGAACGGAGTGTCTTGACACAGGCTCCTAAGTACCCTCTGCCAACCCCGCCATGTGCGGGATACAGTGTGAAACTGAGTAACAGTTATTTTCACTTACTAAATTTTCTTTATATATGTCTATACATATAAATAAAAATTGGTTGTTCGAAGATATGATATAGGCTAAGTAAGCTGAAATAAAAATAATTTTGTTATTTCTTATCATCTTTTTTGTTTATGCCGTCAAGTGTTTACGTACTTAAATTAATATAAAATAAAAGAAAAGTTTAGCATAAATTGGTTTTTATTATTCTGTTTCCAGCACACAAACAAAATATCAATATAAAAATACAGTAAATCAGCAACAATGCTAATGACAATTGTTCATACAAAACGCATACGCTATAAGATTTGCCCAACAACTTACTTATAAAATTAACTAACCTAATAGGAAATAAATAAATAAAATAATAAATCTTTTCTTTTACTGTTATAAATACACTTTTGACTTAAATAAGCGTCAAATACTTGTTATGTTGCATTTGTAACGCTCGTAGGTAACTTAACCGTAACTTCGAATGTACATATTTAAAATGATTGACTTAAAACTATTTATTTATTTATTAGTGACTTCATACTCGGCTTTGTACTAATGAGATATAGTCTTATTATTATACTGTAATATTTCTAACATTTTTTTCTTATAATTCACAAAAGCTTACAGAATAATGCCTTAAATTGATATCTACGTCCATACATTTTTACAAATTATTAGATCTTTTTTTTATTATACATAACTTTGAATTGGTCACTTGCTACTTTACATTATATAAATAACACAGGATTTCCTTAAGCTAAAAGCAGAACTATTTTATCAATTTCTACTTCTATTTACATTGAGACTTACATTAATACAACAATCGCAACTACAAATTAATTGATGCTACTCTATACTTTACCACAAGCTTCAAGGACTTAGGTACATATACTTACTGACTGTACAATATTTTCTTTGGCTTAAATGAATAGTTACAGCTCATTCCACAATAATTACTTGTCCTATTAAGAAACTTTCATCTAACTTAAATGTTGACTAGTTAAAATTAATATGTTACATAAATAGGCATGCTGGGCGCGGCCCAAGATGGATAAAGAAAGGCGACGCGATCAGGACTTCTCTCTCCACACTTGTTACACATAAAAGGATCATTGTATCCATGGAATCCCATGTGTATGGTGTGCATGGTGAGATCTCCAAACGTTATGTCACAATATTGGCAGCCTATACGACACGGGCCACTGTCGTCTGTTCAGACGCATCAGATTCTTCGTCAGAACCCATCAGGTTCCATTTTAGTATCCTCATGCTGAAGCCTCAAAGCTGCTGGTTGAAGTTTAAAACGCGCGGCTTTTCTTCTATTTTTTCAACGTTTTGGGTGTGACTGGTGCTTGACGCTCTGTGGGTGGTGGAGATCCTGATCGCTATTTTTAGAGTTTGTCAAGTCTAGAGCGTCATTTGTTTGTTGCGGAGAGCTTATTGGTCTGGAAGCGGTTGGCAGTTTGAGGTAGACTTGCTGGGGATTTCGTTGGCGGCGGTATGTGTGGTATTTGTTTCAGAGTCTCCCCGTACGATAGACGTTTTTGTAGTATAGACTGAGGAGACAGTGGCTTCTCTATCGGTAGTTCAGCTACTTTAGGTGAAGTAATATTTGGTTCATAATTATTGTTTGGTGGAAAAGGAATGAATGGGGCAGAAGGGGTGGCAGATAGGGCAGATTAACAGGGAAATGATTTCCGAAAAGAGGATGAGACTGCGGTGGTTGATGTTTTACATTATTGTTCATTTGTTGATGCTCATACATTTTCATCATCGGCTTTTGCTTAGGGCCACGTCGCGTGCCGTAAACATCAATAATTGGAAGAGGATTTGGAGTTCCGTCCATATTCAATACCATTGCTGGATTATGTTTATATTTGCGGAGATGTAACTTAGTGAATGACAGTACTTTGTTGCGTAATTGCAATCAGCGCATCTATATTGATATATATTCGAATGTGATTTAAGATGGGAATTCAACATAGATTTATTTACACACGAATAAGAGCATTGAGTGCACTGGAAAGGTTTTGATCCCATGTGATTTTCTCATATGATATCAAGGTGGTGTTTATATTCTGTACGAAGGGACATTTTTCTGCACGTTAACATTTTTTCGGGCATTAATATGTTACTTACTGTGCTCCCAGAAGCTAAGCTTGTGACTGCACAAAATTCACATTGTTTGCATTTGAAAGTTTTCACTTTTCCATGAGAGTTTACTGCTGGGACACGAAGTCCAGGCTCATCATCGAATCTTCATCAAGCCCTGATACCAATCTCGACATCACTCCTCTGGTTTACTTTGACCCATACCATCCGAAGCCAGAATCGTGATATCTCTCGAAACGTCTTTCCATGATCTCGCTCAGGGATGAGGGCGTCCTAGGTGGAGAACTTGGGCGGAGTAGTAGCATCAGCTCGTGGCTAAAGGTGTGGATACATGAGTTGGTGGTGCTAGAGAGCGTGGAGAATACGCATCATATGGAGATGGATCACAATCTTCATTATTTCTGTTCTCAAAACCAGGTGGTGTAAGAAGACTATATGGCAGCCCATTTCGATAAGATTCTAAATGCATTCCACGGTTTGCTTTAGCTTTTTAACGACATGTTATCGTAAAACTGTGGTGGATCGCCCGCGCTGCCGACGCTACGGGGTGAGTGCCCATTTGAATCTTTACTAGACGACGACGGCGAGGCACTATGAATCCTTCAGAGTAGAAGCCGCTGGTTGATCTTTTGAAAAGCTACCCTCTTCCATTGGTTCCGATTTTCTAGGAAAAAAATATTTCGTTTAGGATTTTTTGTCACTCTGAATAACAAACAATATTATGTAACAATGTATCAACAATTGTTAAATCTTTTTTTTTTTTGCTATTTCATAAATAAACACAGAGTAATTAATTGTTAATCAATTTGTAAAACCAAATTAGTAATGAACTAATCATTAAATCGGCGTTTTTGATGTTATCTAGTTTTGAATATGTATCAGAAGTAATTAAGAATATTTTAACATGTAGTTAGAAAAATATAAAAAAAATATGTTGAAATTTAATAGTAAATAATGTATATATATTATAAATGTGTACTTACAATGACGGTTGTTGCATTAAGAAGCCCAGGCCTGAGCGTGGGGCGCGGGCGGCATGCCGGCGGGGGAGGCACAGCTAAGCATACCTAGAACAATCATATTATTTCTATAATTTTAAAAATTCTTATATTATAATAATCTAAAATTACTTAAAACACTTAAATTAGTTAAACGTGTGATGTTTAATTTATATACGTACTTGCGTATAAAACGCGAAATCGAGTGTTTTGTAGAAAAATTTGCTAACACGGCAATTCGTTAAAAAAATGTAAATCGTTTCGGTCACGTATCTGCCTACAGCTCTGTTTGCAATCGTTTTTAATTAAACAATAATTAACGTTTTGTATTCTCAAAGGTACCGACAGCTATTAGGGCTAATTAATGTGTTTTATTTGTGTAATCACTAATGAAAATTATTATATTACTTTTTTGTTCAAAAAAAAAAAAAAAAAAAAAAAAAAAAAAAAAAAAAAAAAAAAAAAAAAAAAAAAAAAAAAAAAAAAAAAAAAAAAAAAAAAAAAAAAAAAAAAAAAAACTTACTAAAATTGAAAGAAATATACTTTAATTTTTTAAATAAGGACTAAAGAAACCCAGATAGTATTATTTATTAAAAATTTCAAACATCAGAAAACGTTATACTATAATAAAAAAAATGAGCATCCAAAAAAAGAGTACTAGAGACTAGTATTACAATAAAGTAGACAATTAACTAATATTTAAAAAACAAAATGACTATTTTGTGGGCTCAACATAGTAGTGGTTGATGTTTATGAAAAATAAATATAAGAAGAAATCGATTGAAACAAAAATCGATTATTTTATATTATCTCTAGCTCCGGCAAGCGTGTAAGCGTAACATTAAATGACAAGAACTGACAGGCTTGTACTAAATTTTGACAGACGAGTGTTTGTAGGTTATTTATAATTATTAAAAAAGTCAAAGATTTTGAATCTAAAAATGAATTTGAATATTTCAAGTCTCAGCAAATTGTTTGGAAAACACAGGCAGTGCCTGGATACGGCGTATGTAGTGACAAACTGTAAAACACCTTTATATATTACTTCATATACGTGATCGCTATCATTAATATATATTTTTTATTAATTATTTAGTTTCAACAAGTAAGAAATAAATGGGCCAATTGGTTAATGATTAGAGACGACTTAAAAAGGCGTCGTATGAGCGCCGAACATTTTCTAGAAGAACTAGAATCAATGCATTAAGAAAAAATGATGTTCTACCACTGGAGATTAGAGAAATTGCTGACAAGGAAATCAATAAATTTGAAATGAACGCAATACCTCTACGTATCAATACAGATGCGTTATTACATCAAGGTTTCTTTTTAATATATTTTAAAGTTTATTTGAAATACCGATTTGAATGTCAATTACATAGAACAATTAATATTCCAATTTCTTTGTTATGGAACGACAAAGACAAAGCATAGTATGAATGCCCTTGACGCTACACACAGTCTCAAAAAAAATAGAAATATAAATTATTTTATATTTTATTTATTTTTATAGTCTCAAAAATTTGTGAAGTGTGAAACATCCTGTTCTATGGTTATCTTCATGTTTAAATCATTAAGGAACAGCAAGAGAGAATGGGGGTGGGGGTGTTTTTATAGTTTTGTTACATCTAGAAAGCATGCGTATGAACAATATCACATTTTGATAATGTATAACAATGACTGTGTCAAAATTAGATGTTGTCAAAGGATGCATGTTTTATGAATATTAATCCCATGTACTGGCATTTGTGTTTCAATATCCATTCTACTTAATTAAAAATTCTTATATATATATTGCTTTGTTTATATCTCCTAAAGTCCTTTAATTCATTCTTCTTGCATTTTTTAATATTTTTATTACAAGAACCTGTTTTTTAGAATAAGGCTTGTATATTATTTTAAATCTTTTTAATTAAAAATAATAACCAAAAATCTATTTTCTATTGTATACAGACCTCGTGGTATAGTAAAGGAATGGAGAATGAGCAGAATAGTATGGAGACATCTTGCGATTATAATAAGCTTTCTGGAGTTCAACGAGCGATGTGGGGCTAAACAATTTCATAATCATTTTAGCTTAGTTGGTTAAAATTAAAATATTTAGTTATGTATGTTTTGTTTCTATGTTTCAACCTACCCCATCATAAGGAAAGCTTAACAGATAATTAAAATTATTTAAATATATTAAAAAAAAAACATAAAGACCTGATAGATTTATTATAACTATAAAAAAAAAAACAATTACTCAGTTATTTATTTTCCAATTGGTATTGCTGTCACATTTTAACAAAATTATACAGTAAAACCAAATAAATACTGCCTTTCGTATAAACTACTATATGATATAACTTTTTATTTATGAACTGGTCAAAAAAAGTAATACTTAATCTGCAATAAATATGTGATAGTAAAAGAACAACAGAAAGACAAAATGTGATAAAACATAAAAACTAATGCATTGGATTCTGTATGTCCCAATAATATTTATTCTCATTAACTTTTATGTACATGCAGCAATTCATTTACTAAGGTGTAATTAACTTACTTATTTTTTTTTAAATTTATTATAAGGAAAAAAGACCTACAAAAACCTGAAATACTTCTTCCAAAAAAGAATTATTTACCAGAATAGATCATTTCTAACAGTGCCTCAAAGTATTTGCATTAAAATTCGAATAAAAATATAGTGTTAAATACTACTAGATAAAATTTCAACTGGAAGACTGTTATCAATGTAATTGTATATTGTTATTAAGATAAACATTAAGTAAAGTATTAAAGAAAAATGACTTTCAGTTAGCTTTTGTTTTTACATTGTTTTGAAAACTTTATTGTTACATCCAGTGAAAATATTCCGAGACCCTTAATAATAATAGAATGTATAGTAATATAGAATTTGGCATTATTAAATTTTATAAGTTGACAAATACAGTGTAACTCTTCATAAAACTATTATTAAGTAAAAGTGAACACAGCTTGGTTGGTTTGTGATAAACCCATTCACTGCATTAAAAGACACTCAATATAATGATAACTGTTTATGACAAAAAATGCTTGGTCCCTTGAGTTTCGTTGTAGAGTTAACACTGTATGTATTCTTACATTAAGCTCATTGATATTTTAATGACTAGAGAAAGGGAAGTGGTTTCATTGATGTTTTGAGTTAATAAAAAAATTCAAGCATCAGTTTTTACAATTTTTATATTTTTAGTTTCCTTACAAACTAAACAAGCTTCATAAAGCTTACAATGGAATACCAAAGCCTCTTATAAAAAGCTTTTTAGTCGATAAAAGACCTGTAACAGAAAGAAAAAAAATGTTTAGAACATTTTTAAATGTATTTTAAATTCACAACATATTGCATATTCTCAGTATAAAAAGTTGTCAATCAGTTATTTTTCTGAAGCTAATACATTAGATCAAACATCATTGAGTTTTCGTATTCTATTACAGAAAAAAAATCATCTAAATGTTTTTTAACTGAATTAAAGTACTCACCGAAGCCCATGTCATCATCCGATTCTTCAGGGCTCTTCTTCCTTCTTTTCTTCCTTGGCGGCTTCAGCGGCGGTTGCAGCGGCTGCTGCGGCGGCGGCGGGTGCGCCACCAGCGGGAGCAGCACCGACTCCAGATCCGCTGTTGGTGATCAAGTCACGTACATTGACACCTTCCAAAGCTTGGCGAACAAGTCCAGGCCAGTAAGCTCGACATCTACTTCCGGCCGCCTTCAAGATGGTCGAAATTTTTTCCACCCTGGTAAACAATGTGTATTACGTTTATTAAGTGTCACCAGAATGCAAATATTAGTGTAGATTAGGATTTTTTGGATAAATTAGATCTTATATAATGAGTTTCAGTATAATTTCACAAGAGATTGCTAAGATCCGGATGGATAAATATGGAACATAACCTCACACAAATATATTAATAAGTTATTTGAAGGTAGTACTTACTGGTAACGGCGACATCATCATGCAACGAGGATGAGAGCAGAGTACACACAAGCTAATTCAGCCTTTGATGCCATTTTTTAGTATATTTAAATATTTAGTGCAAGTCGCCAACTGGCCTTAGCTCTGAGAGAACAAGCACGTTTGACTTCTAAACTTGGAGAGAGATCCGCCAAGCAAAGCTGTCAACGACTTGACGTTGACAATAATATCAAACTATCACATAATAATTTTTTTATCTGTTGTTTTTTAACAAAGACTCAATGATATCAAATTTAATATATAAACGAAATAAAAAACTATATAAATAAAATAAAAAATGTGGTACAGGTTTTCCATTTTCTTTTTCTATTTGTTCATCATGATTGATTTCTCGAATAAAATAAAGAGTTTGTGCCCACTAAAGGAACTACAATATTTCTACATCATCAAAATTGAGTATTCTATTTATGATGGAGCATAATAAAATAACTTACTTACATTTTTGGTACAGTTATCAACTATACTAATTATTTAAATTTGCTATTAAAAGAAGCAAATTTAAACATTAACAATAAAATGTAAGCTATTATGGCGCAGTGACATATCATGTCGTCATTAGTAAACGCAATGGTATAAGGTTTAATCTCTAGTCGAAGAAATAAATTATTTTTATTTCGTTCAGAAAATCTAAAATCCCAGATAGTGGATGCGGACCACGCCTTCAGAAAATCTGATGACACTTTCAAGTGCTTGAAAGTTGTACTGGGGCAACCCGCTAGTCTTCACAGGTAAGCATTCGACTCCTTGCACTCGTTCAGCCACCCTGATGCAAACGCAACTACTAACCTTGTAACGCAACGTTCTGTTTGTTCACTGATGCAGACAAAATGTTGCTAGTGGCTTAGGCCACTGTTTTGCTTACCAGCGCTCGAAAATGCAGAGTCATGAGTCATCTTTAGGTGTGCACCTTTTACCTTCGACGCGGTTCCAACAAATCCTTATGAACCTGATTGGTCTACTACCGCCAGCAAGTGATGGATTTTCGCGAAGACTGGGAGCTGTTGCTATAACCGACATCACTGTTGAAACCTTCTTTTACAAAGATGTGTATGTTTTTTGTCCGTAGACACGGCCTCTGGAGAGGAATGACGTAGGGAAGTATTATTTATATTTATTGTTCATTAAGTATTCACAATATTTATGTATAACAAATAAGAACAATATAATTTATTATATATATTCACGCTGTATCCCGCACTAGGCAGGGTAGGCAGAGGGAACTTGGGAACCTAGTGTAAAGACACTCCGTTCCACTTCCGTTCCCCACTTTCCGCCGAATTTGAGGCATTGCGTGTTGAGTGGCGGAATTCAACGCCGCGCTTTGCCTTATTACCAGAGCGAAGAAATGAAACATTCAATATTTAAATTGAAAATATTAAATATTTCATTTCCTCGACTGGGATCGAACCCAGAACCTGTCGGTTACAGTCACACTCTTGTGCCGCTGCGCCACGACAGGCCTTAATATATTTAATTACAATATATTAATTACTATAATTTATTTAATTCAACAATATCATTCAATTTATTCTATACTATTATATAAAATTTATATATTTTATATAATGGTGTTTATACACTTCTGATGTCTTGCCAAGCTTTCAAAAGCCAAGACGCAAGCAGGGTGTAAACATAGAGATGTTTAGACACCCCGCTTGTGTCTTGGCTTGTGATGGCTTGCGAGAGGCTTATCGCCAATATGTAAACAAGAGCTGGTTTGTATTCAATTTCGCTCACTAATCGAAATGAACGCACGTGTGTCACTGTTCTAATGTATGTATGCGTCTGTGTAATTTATGTTAATACAACCAGCTTTTTATAAAAACATATTATTTTATTAGATAATAATGTATAAAGAGTGAAGGCCTGTCGTGGCGCAGCGGCACAAGAGTGTGACTGTAACCGACAGGTTCTGGGTTCGATCCCCAGTCGAGGAAATGAAATATTTAATATTTTCAATTTAAATATTTAATGTTTCATTTCTTCGTTCTGGTAATAAGGCAAAGCGCGGCGGTGAGTTCCGCCACTCAACACGCAATGCCTCAAATTCGGCGGAAAGTGGGGAACGGAAGTGAAACGGAGTGTCATAACACTAGGTTTCACTTCCATTCCCTCTGCCTACCCTGCCTAGTGCGGGATACAGCGTGAAGCTGAAAAATGTTAAAGTGGACTAGATTATTATCATTCTTTTATTGACATAAAACATGGCGAGCGTGAAATATATTATGACATCGACAAGTGTCACGCTTGCAGGTCAGGAACACAGTAACGCTATTATAAGCGCTCATGGGAGCTGGGAGTAAACGCTTCTGAAGGCTCTGGGCCTGTGGGCGTCATCACTAGCATAATCGGCCTAATCGACCTTTACAAGTAACCGTATGTAGTTTATTTATGTTTGAAAAATGTCAATATCGCCAACTGGGCCGGAATGATGTTTCCAGTATGAATCTACCCTCCTGTAAATCGTTCATTTTATAAATATTAATTGATGCTTGCCACTCGATACATTTTCCTTCCTATTTAATTCGTTATGATCCTTTTTTCTCTTATTTTCTCATATTATTGTAATTATCGTGTTTTATTTTATATATACGTTAGTTTGTGCACTAACCATATCTTGATTTATTATTTATATTATTATCAAAAAAATATTTAACTTAAGGTAGAATATATTTAGTGCTAAACGTGAGTAAAGATTTGTTCATCAGTCAATACTACGCTCCGTTTAAACGTGCTCGTATACGCTTGGCAACAGTGTAAGCGGAAGAGGAATGGAGGAAATGAAGGCTGGTCTGCGCCCATTAGAAAATTAGTAATATTAAAATTGTTAAAAGACAATACAAAAATAAGCTATGTAATGAAAAAAAGAAACCATATTATGAGATCATAAGATAAATTTTATTTTATTTGAAACAACATTCACATTTTAACATAAAAAGCTAGTAAAATAGTATTATTTAAAAATTTAAGGCAGAGTTCAAGACAATAAATAATTATAAATAATTAATACACTATATACAACAATTATATCAAATTAAACTTAATAGTTAATAAAATGTAATTTTTCATGAAACAACTAAATAACTTATTTATCACATATAAAGGCAAAAAAGTAGAATTATGTTGATATGGGTATTAGGTACTTAGTATTTTTTATAATTATTAGCAATGAACATTAGTAATTAAACTAGAAAATTATGCAAAACAGTTTATAAGTACATATTCTTTGGGGTGCAAATATATAGCTTTCTCTTTAGTAAGTGTTGAGGTACATTAAAATGGGTGCTAAGGCTTTTGCAATCTCTACAGGTCCCAAGAAAATAAGTGATGCTTGACCAGCATATCCCTGACACCTTCTTTGAGGGGCTGATTTTGTGTATCCTTCTTAAGCGGGAGTTCCCAATCAGGATTTAGGTTAAAACCAAACTGAGACAATATCCTTAGTTCACATTTGATCTGAACCCAGCCAGGTGAATTGATGAAAGACCAAGGATGATACCACTTTTGTACTACATCCACACAGGAACATAGCACCTCTAACCATAAGTGCAAAGCCTCTTCATTCAACCCCATACAAATTAAGGTCCTTAACTTTACATCCATCTGAGCATGAGCATTGTCGTGGGAGAGATTAATTGCTTGCACACATCTGTATAATAATTCTTCTGGTGTAAGTACTTTACCATCTTCATCTAATCTGTAAGTTTTACACAAAACCAAGCGGCTGTATACAGAGTTGAAATCTTTCTCAACTTCTCTTGATGATGCCTCCTCTATAAATAACCAAGGGTGACAAGGACCATCTAAGAAACTAGGTTTTTTTATACCATGTAGCAAAACTCTCTTAAAAGCCGGTGCTAAAACACCCCTGACTAGATGAGCAGCTTTTTCTGTAACTGAGTCATCACCTGCTCTGCTATATTTAACACCTTTTTCATCTAATAATTTTACAAATCGAGCAGGAAACCAGCCTCTCAAACCATTTAATTCACCAATCCAGCAATGTTCATCTCTAGAGCTAATAACTTCTATAACATCATTTTTCCTAAAGCCTAATTCGTCTCCATCTCTTCTTTCAAAGTCAAGTAAAGCTTTAGCCCGTCTTCTTTTACTCCTAGATACATTAACATACCTTTCTCTATCAGCTGCGTGACTTTGCATGCTATAATCTGCTGTAAGTTGCACCTCAGAGGCCAATTGAGGTTCTAGGGCAAGAAAATGCCGAGCAACTTGTAATATGGCCTCTCTTAAGTCAACAAGAATTTCAGTTTGTTTAACATTTTTTGATACCGCATCTTCGTTGTTACTGTCATCACCAAATAGAATAGTTTGAATTACTGATTTATTTTTCTTTATTTGACGCCTTTGTAGGTGTTGCTTAGGAAGATTAGGTACTGCATTTGGATTTCCTACTAAAGCACCTTGGTCAGCCATTAGATAAGCCAAATGTCTTCTGCGATGAGTTTCAATTAATGCTGGACTTAATGTCTCGCCACATACTTCATCAATAGTTTTGATTAAAAGATCAACATCATCAATTTCTCCAGGAATGTCAGATAATGCATTAAAGATCTGAGCAGAATTTGATATTTCATTGAATCTATTTTCTTTAATCTTAAGCATTGCCAGTGTTACTTTAAAGAGCACAATAGAACCATCTAGGTAAAATAAATCCCAAATCCGTAGTAAAATTTTCATGTGAACTACATTTGCATATAAAGTTAAAAACCAATGCATAGTGATAAGAGAAAGTTCAATATCATGAGCATTTAGAACTTGGTCAATGCCGGGTAAGTATGTTGAGATAAGGCTTCTTAGAACCTTTTGGTCTGCCTGTATACCTATTAAAGTTGATGAATAGTATGATGCTGGCAACAGATCTTCCACAGTTGTACACATTATCCAAAAAGCTTCTTCTTCTTCCATAAGAAGTAAAAGAGATGCAGCAATCATACCTGTTCCTTGACAGTACCCTATATCTGGATATAACCAAGCTAAAGCACGAAGTATTCTACGAAGCCTAGGAACTCCAGTACTTGTAGGATGTGAAAAACAAACATTATTAGGTAAAATTTGTACCAAGTCCTTTTCAATTTGTTTACTTGTTACCAATCCATCATCACTTGAGGCTCTAACTATTTCATGATAAGTAATTTCTGTTGATACCCTTTTTTTATTTGCACCACATAAGGTCATCCACACTTGTGGTCGAAGTGAATGAGGTACTCCATCTTTAACCATTTTTTGTAATTTATCAGTTTTTTCTAACTTATTTTCACTTTCTGAGAAACTTATTTCTTTGCTGTAAAATTCCCACTGAAGTCGATGTTGGTCATCCTCAACAAAAATATGAGCCAATAACTTGTTAGAACTTTGTTCAGGGCCGTCTTCTTCATCTACACAAAAACCAAATTCATCAAATCTGTAATCTGGTAAACCACCGCCGTGACCTTCCGATTCTGGTTGCGCTAATTTTGCCATAATGTCTTGAGGAACCATACTTGGAGTTAACGCAGAAAATGGACCTCCTGGCGCCGGCAATAATTCATCAGCGACATTCATTCCACGGATGGCATCGATTATATCCTCTGGGTCATCATCTGCTAACGCTGCACTGATTTTGCGTTCATGTTCTTCACGTCCCACATATCCCACATGATCGCGTGAGCTAAACAGAGATTTAGCTAGATCCATTTTTTTATTTACATTCCTTTTACTATAAAAGCGAGAATAAATATGTTGGTTTTATTTAACTAGGAAGGAAAGACAGTTTACCTTCTATTCATACTTTCTGTATAAACGTCACAGGCACAGGTCAGAATCCACAGGCCACAACAATTTGTAACGTATTGTATTTATTTTTATATTTGTTACATATTTCTACTTTCTTATATTAAAAATAATAAAATCTTTATAAAAAAACATTTTAAAGAGTTAAATAAAAATTATAATAAACTAGATATTAACATTAAGTTAAGTGACATTACATTTTATTACCGTATTTTTTAACTTTAACGATATGTACATATTACATTTAATAATTTCTTTACAAGTAATGTGAATTTTCAGTATTATTTAAATTTTCTAAAGATTTTGGTTTACGAACTATTACGTGTACTGTATATTTTATTCTGCCATACCCGTACTTACAATATTGATCGTCTTGTATAACGATTTGTAATCTGTGTGTTAACGTATCTGTGGTCAATGATTTAATAAATATTAAATAGTTTGACTGTTGTTTTCTGTCCGTAAAATAGACGTAAATAAATACAATATCTGTAAATAAAAATATATTCACACCATTTAATTGTCATTTTAAATATAAATAAATAATTCACACTATAAGATTACTGTTTGGAAATAATGAAAATTTGATATACATTAAACACAAGAAAAAAATTTGGAACCGAACTAAACATTGCACCATTATAGTGATGTATAATTTTAATTAAAATAGTTTATAATATAGGTAAGTAAAATAGCCGGTTTATTCACAAATTACTTATATATATTATTACAAAACCTTATAAATCAGATAAAACTAATGATATTGAATAGTATCTAGTGTTATGCAATTAGAATTAACATTTTTTGTGAAAATAGGATGGCAGTAAAAAGATGTTGTGTAGAAAACTGTAATTCTTCCTCAACAAGATTAGAAGATATCGGTGTAACTTATCACAAATTTCCTAAAGACACAACATTACGTGAAACATGGTTGTCTGCTACACATGTGCACAATAAAATAGATTCTTGTACTTACGTGTGCTCACGGCACTTTTGTAAAAGTGATTTCCAATCTTATCAAGACTCGAAATATATGTTGAAGTCAGGTACCTATGTGTAGCAGTAGTTCAAAATTTCAGTTCACTTAATGCTAGATTTTATTTTATTTTTTCAATATTGTTTCTTAAACTATTCTTTTAGTATTTTAATTTATTGTGAAACACTGCACTGGAATGCAAAACGACATTTTAATTCCTTTTGTTTCTTTTTCTTGTTTGACTTTTTTTTATTATGCAATGCCTTATTTATTTTATGTAGTTTAGCAAAACCAATTTTTCACCTTATCCTTTTTTTTGTATTAGAATAGTAGTTAGAATTATTAAATGTATTTTTCATCCGTAGTATTTTAAAAACAAAACAGTGTACTTATGTTTACAGATGCTGTGCCATCAATATTTGTATGGAATAAAAAAAATAATTCTAGTATAAAAATGGAGTCAGTAACTTCAGATGAAGCAATTCATGAGAAACATAATACATTCACAAGTAGAAAAGAATCTGAAGGAGAAAATTTGGAAGCAATAAGGAGATTTATAGAGGATCAGGAAAAAGAGATAGAAGAGTTAGAAAAAGGGACAAATGTAGAAAAAACAGAAAATACCAAGGAAATTAGAAATAAGGAAACAATGGAGGTTATTGAATCAGGGGAACCAATGGTGATAGCGACTAGTGTTATTGATATGATTTTAAGTGAATCAGAAGCAAAAATAGCAAGTGCTACAATGGCAAAACTGCCTAAACATCATTTAACTCCTAGAGAAAAAGGTATAAGCTTTTTTTTGGCTCTGTATTATATCTACATATAGCAAAGTAGGCAGAGGAAAAACTAATGTTAGGATATTTTGTTCTCCACTTTCAATAGAATTTTTGTTTTGAGAATAAATAATGTTTAAACTATTACACACAATGTTTAAGACCACCTTGACTAAGACTGGTCTGGTTCTGGTTGGGTCTGCCCACATTCTACATATGTGAAGCTAAGGAAATATTTCTTTATTAACAATTTAAATATTTAATGGTTTCATCTCTTCAATCTCGGAATAAGGCATAGCTCAGCATTGAGTTCTGCCACTTAACATGTAAAACCTTAAATTTGGCGGACATTGGGACACGGAACAGAATGTCTTAACACTAGGTTCCCAAGTTCCCTCAGTTTAATGTAACACGTGAAGGATATAGCGTGAAGCTGAGTGAAATATATAATATTTAGTTTAAAAATATTTTTATTATGATTTTAGCTTCTACTAGTTCAAGTTGTGGTACCATGGCACTGACAGTAGGCTCTAAAGTGGAGGCAAAGGATTTCAGTGAATTCTGGTATGCAGCCGAGATTGTTGAAGTAGACTATGACGAGATGGAGGTGTTATTGCATTATGACAAAGTTTATAACAAGTAAGTAAATAACCATTTTTTTATTATTATTTATGAACAAATAAAAAGAAATACAAATTGTAAAGGAAATTTTACCTAGTTTAGCTGCTTCTGAGATTAGTGTGCACCAATTTATATAGTATATATGGTGTGCATAAAAATATCCTTTTCTTTTAACTAAAGCTTAATTGTATTTTATGTTTTTTTTTTTTTTTTTTTTTAAAAAAAATATAACTGGCAGTTGATAAAAAGATATAAAAGCATTAAATTTAAAGAAAAAGATTTATTGTTATGACATTGAATGTCAAATACTTGGTAGTAAAAAGTTAAAAAATCTAATACTGACAAATTGCTTATTATAATAAATTATTGTAAGTTTCAAGTGTTTTTGATTGATTTATTTAATTACTAACTGATACTTTTTATGTGGTGTTGAGTTTCGCCACAAAATGGTGATACCCTAACCTAACCTAACCTAGTTGGAATACAGTGTTTTAACACTAGGTTCTCAAGCTCCCATTGCCTACCCTGCCTTGTGCTAGATATAGCATGAAGATGATATTTTGTAATTGTTTTTTTTATATCTAAATTTCTGCAGTCTTTAATGAAAAGTAAATGCTTGTATGAAGCAAAATCTTACAACTCTTGATTCAATATATAAGATGGAATATTTAATATAAGTAATATCACGCTTAAAAGTGATAAAACTATTTTAAACATATAAAATTTTACCAATTTGCAATAACAAAATGAGATCTATAGTCGTTATTTTTTTTAAATGTTTGATAAACATAGCGAGATTAAAAAACATTTTTTTATTATTATATGATTAGTGTGTTAGAGCTCTTGTTTCGACAATAAAAATCACTGCCGTTGTCATGACAACAATACAAACAAAAGTTTATTGAACTTTACAATGTATAATATATTACGATAAAGATGATTTTGTTTATATTGATCTACCGTTTTTTACTATACGTGCGGTTTCGTCCGCTTGGTTGGTGGGTTTTTGGTCGTTGGTAATTGTTAGCAGCACAAGAATATTTGTTTTGGAGGCACAGTGTTGTAAATATTTGGATATTCATAGCATTACTTTTGATTATTTTCATGTAAGAACAAAATCTTCAATTGCAATGTTTTTTTTTAAAGTAAATATTTCATTAAAAATCATTGTGTAGTATGTACGTACCTCGATTGGAAGTGGCCGCTTTCTAAGTGAAAATATTTAAGCCAATCTTGCTCAGCCATCTGAAGCTAACTTCAAGTCGGCCACTCTTAACAGATTAATATTTAAATTTGTTATTTACTCTTTTGTTTCAGCTTTACGTTGTATCCTGCACATGGCAGGGTAGGCAGAGAGAATTTGGGAGCGTAGTGTTAATACACTCCGTTCTACATCCGTTCACCGCTTTCCGGCCAATTTGAGGCATTTCGTGTTGAGTGGTGGAACTCAACGCCGCATGTTGCCTTATTACCAGAGCGAAGAAATAAAAATATTAAATATCTAATTTGAAATATTTCATTTACTCGAGTGGGGATGGAACCCACAACTTGTTACGTTGACTGTCACACGCTTGTGCCGCTGCGCCACGACAGACCATAATTAATGGTAATTATTAAGTTAATTACTATGAATTCTTAATTAATTTATATGTATATATATTTTTATATATATATATATATATATATATATATATATATATATATATATATATATATATATATATATATTTTTTAGACACGACGAATGGATTAGTGTGAACAGTCCAAGATTACGACCGTACACCAGAACGCCTAGGCCGGTATCACCACAACCGTCCACCTCAGAAGTTATTGAGATGAAGGAAGAGAAAACTGAGGAGAAAGTTAAGATTACATTTCAAGTGGGTGAAAGATGTTTAGCCCGATGGCGGGATAATAGGCGATTTGTTGCTACTGTTAACAACGATTTGGGCAATGGTAAGTGTTTTTTATTAAGGATATTTGGAATTAGTTATAAGTATCATTAGTTATAGTAGCTACAAATAGACGAAACTTAACTGAAATAGACGAATTATATGCCGTGTGATTCCGGCTTAGAATAGGATCACCCTGGTACTGATGGTGTCGTAAGAGGCGACTAAAGTGCGTGTGATAGAGTCACGTTGCCAGCAATGACAACACGCATGGATGGACTCGACCGGATTGTTACCACCCCCGGCATTTAAGACCGGCGTTAAGTAGTGGCTTTGGCCACTGCGTTTCGCATTAGGTAATGCCGGGCCCTGGTGCCCATCCACTTTAAAAGATGGCAACGCTCCTGGTGCTCCTCTGGAGTTTCACGGGGCCGTGGGCGACGGTGATCACTTACCATCACGTGAACCGTACGCTCGTTTGCCGTCTTTTCCATAAAAAAAAAGACGATTTGTAGCTACTATTATTAATGATTTGGGTATGGTAAGTGTTTTTTTTTTACAGTATTTGGACTTAGTAATGATTATCATTATCAATAGTAGCTACGAATAGGCGATTTGTAGTTACTATTAATTTTAGATATTTAGATAAATATAGATTTGGGCAATGGTGTTTTTTCTTAAGAGTACTCAGCTTCACGCTGTATCCCGCACATGGCAGGGCGGACAGACGTAACTTGGAAACCTAGTGTCAAGACACTCCGTTCCACTTCCATTCTCCACTTTCCACCGAATTCGAGCCATTGCGTGTTGAGTGGTGGAACTCAACGCCGCGCTTTATCTCGTTACCAAAGCGAAGAAATGAAAACATTAAATATTTAAATTGAAAATATTAAATATCATCATTTTCTCAAGTGGGGATCGAACCCAAAACCTGTCGGTAACAGTCACACACTTGTACCACTGAGCCACGACAAAACTCAAATAGAAAACGAAAAAATATATGATACTGGGATTTTTTTGTACATCATACATAAGTATATATGTATATATTTAACTTTAAACATTTTGAATAGGTATCGAACCCACTTTCTATCACGTTTACACTCTCACGCTTTTGTTTTTGCGCCAAAGCAGGCCTCAAATAAATCTTCTCTCCATCTTTGTCTAACCATATTCCAGGCCACTACGAAATAATATTCGACGACGGTTTCCAATGGAAGTGTAGCTCATCAAGATTGTACAAGCTGAAAGATTCAAAGCAAGAGCTGTTAATAGATACGTCTATGTCGCCAACGCCGTCTACACCCTCCCCTACGCTTGCCGAAGCCGGACCAAGTACAAGTGTCAATTCAACACCACCTGTGTACCACACCCACCTGTTCGACCCCACGAGAGACTATCTGGGAAGTAAGAGTGAAAGGCGCGAAATGAAAAGGAAATTGAATATTAAAGAGATTTTTAATATTGGACAAAAGAAGCAGAGGAGGGATAAGGCGCTTGATACAATGGAGAAGGTAGAGAAGAAGAGTAAAACGGTTAAGAGGAGTTTAAAGCCAGTTGGGGTTACGAGTGAAATGAAGATGGAGATACCTGGTAATTTTTTGTTGTGTTTTTTTTAATTCACGCTGTTTTATCACGCATGTTATATGGTAAGGTAAGGCAGAAGAAATATAGTGTTTTGACATTCAGTTTCGCAAGTTCCGTCGAATTCTCGAGACATTGCATATGGAGTGGCATAACTTAACGCCGTGCTTGGCCTTTGTTACCTGAGCGAAGAGATGAATATATTAAATATTTTTTTCTTCCTAATGGGGATTCGAACCGACAACCGTCGCGCTCTCTCAAGTCACATTATCATCCTCTCTTATATATTTGAAAATTATATTATTGTAGATGCTGTAGCGTCAATCATAGGTACGGTTTCCAAAGAAGTCGATACGCCACAAACACATGATTTGCCACAAGAAGATGAAAAAGAAATTTCCAAAGATAAAAAGAAAAATGACGTAAATGAGAATATAAAAGAAGAGGAAAAAGAAGATAAGAAAGAAGAAATAGAAAATGTTGTAAATGAAGATATTGAATCAAATGTAAATGCTGATCTATTGGAGCCTAGTGATTTGGGTATGGAAATGGAGAATGTTCCTGTGAGTATATTCATTTTGTTTAGTTAATCAGCTTCACGCTGTATCCCGCACGCGGCAGGGTAGGCAGAGGGAACCTGGGAACCTAGTGTTAAGACACTCCGTTCCCCATTTTCCGCCGAATTCGAGGCATTGCGTGTTGAGTGGATAAGTTCTATTTTTTTTTACTTTTTAATTTTGACAGAAATTTAAGGCCATCGTGGCGTAAAGAGTAGAGTATTTATTATTGTCATTTCCTCGTTTTGGTATGATGGTAGAGCGCGGTGTTTAGTTTGGCCATTCAATAAGGCCATCGAGAAATCGTCGGAAGATGGCGATCGAAAGTGTCTTGATGAGGATCGGATTGGTCTTAACAATAGGTTCCCAGGATTTGTTAAAGAAATATTTGTAATATATATTTTTTATAACATTTTGTAAATTAAATGTGTGATAGTTTATTAATTTGTTTATGTTAATTGACTTTGATTTAAATTTGCCTTATAATTGTTAAATACATTTATTTTAAACCGACGTCAAAAAAGAGAGAGGTGCTTATTTCAATTGGTATATATTTTTTTTGATGCTCGTTAAATATATTCTATATCGAATATTATATTTAATATAGAATATTTGCCAAATTTTTATTAATACTGGTGATAAGAGTTTTTATTTAATTCTAAACAATAACACATTTTTATTAAAATACAAGTGCAGTAAAATGTAACATATTACTCAATACAAAAGTTATAATCTAGGTCATCGAGGAAGAAATGAAGCTGGAACAATTCGAAAAGCCCGACGACAGCAAAAAGGAAGTGATAGAAAAGATGAAAGAAGTCATAACAAAACTAGAGGACGGCCTGAACGAAATGGAAAAGGTCAACTCACCTAAGCCCGAATTAATAATAAAATTGGAGCCAATCAAATGTGAACAAGTAAAAGAAGAAACAACCACACAACCGGACAAAAAGAAAGTGCCCAAAATTAAGAAAAACAAAAAAATGAGATTGTTACAGGAGAAGAAAGTGAAGAAGCAGGTGGATAAAGTGAAAAGTGAATTGGCTGAAATGAAGAAGCAAATGGAGGAGATGAGGAAGGAGATGCTGTTGAAAACTGAGGAGTTGTCGATGGCCAGGCCCAAGGAGATGCCGGAGAGCTTTCTGTTGCCCGGTGAGTGGTGCTGCAAGTGGGTGGACGGCCAGCCCGTGGGTACTGTCACCGATATAGAGGTGGATGCCAAAGATGGGAGTCAGGTGCTGCTTAGACGGAGTGTTCAGGTAATTTGTTCTTTTATTTGGTTTTTTTTTTTAATAATTATATTTAATTTGTTTTTGAATCGTCTTACAATTACATTGTACTTTCTTTTTTTTTTTTAATTTTGAGAATTTGTTGATCTGTAGACCTAAACTTCAATTATGCGGATTTTTTCATGTAATACATATGGGGCCGTCCATTAATCACGTGAGGTTCGAGAAGGGGGGCATTTGGCAAAAATCAAAAAATATCACGGTGCAGTAAGATATCACGTGTACATATAAGTAAGTAATTATTAAGTTTAAACCTCACCACCTATCACAAAGGGGGGAGGGGGGGTTAAAAAGCGCTACAAAAAACATCACGTGATTAATGGACGGCCCCCATGTAGATAAATAGCGTTTTTTCCCGTTTAATAAATTATATACTCATAAATATTTCAGTGCTCGACACTGACTTGTTTCTTTTTTGCATTATTTATAACGAAAAAGTTTTACAATGTACATATATAGATTTTTTATAATTTTAAATAATTATCTTGTCATCAGGTTGAAGATAAAAGGCTACCTCCGGGCTGGACTAAACTAATGGTGCGACGAAGTATGGGACAGTCTGCTGGGAAATGGGATGTTGCTTTAGTGGGGTAATAAAAATATATATATGATAAGGCTTATGATTTGTATACTGTATATAGAGGGTGTTCTAATAGCAATCAGAGGGTGCCCAAATATGTATGTATTTGTCAGATATTAGTTCGTAGTTTCCGGTTTCAAAAATCTCGACTGCTATATATACAGCGTGATGCATAATTAAAAAAATATAAAAAATAAAACAATAAATACAACACTTTATAAAATGTTATTTCACACTTTGGAAGGGAATATTATTTATCTAGAAATTGTAGATATCATTTTGGTAAGACAGGTTGTATAACAGTTTAAAAAATGTAAAAAAAAAATATTACATAATATACTTTCTTACCATCATTCTATACAATTTGGAAGTAAGTAGAGTAGTAAGCGTATAAGAATGAAAACGTATAGCATAAAGCAGAGTGCTTGGGCAGTTTTCAAGGGACGCAGGTTCAATTTTTAATCCTTTTTTAAAATGAGCATATTTTTTTATTGAGTTCATAAAATTTTTGGGAAAATAGGTTCTTGCTGTTACACTATTTATTTATTTAATAACAAACACTCGATCTTTTTCAGACCAGACAACCGCCGTTTCCATACAAAAACGGACATGCGAAACTTTCTAGAACAAAATAAAGATGACAGCTTAAAATCTTACGAATCCGCTCTACTGGACTTCGGTGTGCATCTAAAGTTGTCCAGAAGAATGGGATGGGTGGTCGGCGGGAAACCCCCGTCGAACAAGAACAGGAAGGAAGAGAGGAAGCAGAGGAAGGAGAAGAGAAAGAGAAAAAAACTTGCAAATGTATGTATAGTTTGGGAGACGTTTGTGTTTTTAAATGTCGAGCAACAGAAAAATATATATTTTTTTTTATGTCATGTAATATATGAATAAAAAATATTAGAGGCATGTCGTGGCGCAGCGGCATAAATGTGTGACTGTAAACGACAGGTCGTGGGTTAATATTATCAAATTAAATATTTAATGTTTTCATTTATTTTCGCTCTAGTTACAAGACAAAGCGCAGCGTTGAGTTCCACCACTCTATACTTAAATTATAATTAAATTATATTATTTTATAATCATTTTAAATTACATTATTTATAATCTTACAATTTATTTATAATTTCTTTTTCTAGCTTTCATTAAACGAAACGCCTGGCCCGAGTGAGATTTATATGGACCCCATGGATACATTTGTGGATTTGCCCAGTGAGATACCTACTTTAGAAGATGGTTATGGTAATCAATTTTTCATACAATTCAATTTTTTCGCTGTCGTTTTTTTTGAACGACAAGCTAAAAAAAAAACATGTGACCTAAGATTGCCATGTGCGGGATACAGCGTGAAGCTAAGTCACATATACATTTCTTTGTTCTGGAAGGCAAAGCGTTAGGTTTCGTCACTCAACACACAATACCTCAAATTCAGCAGAAAATGGATAACGAAGGTATTTTAATAAGAACGTCATGTCTTAACACTAGGTTCCCAAGTTCCTTCTGCCTACCCTGTCGTGTGCGGGATATAGCGTGCAAATGAAAAAGTTTTTTTTTTTTAAATTAACGTATGTTTTTGTTATTTCAGTATATGTCGGATCGCTCAAAGTCCAGATAATCGAGAATCTTCTACGGTGTCCAGCTGAAGGTTGCTACAAAAATTTTAGAAATAACACTCTCATACAGATGCACATAAAGCACTACCACCGTGAACTAAGAGAAATGTTAGGAGCCACTCCTAAAGTGCTAGATCTGGCCCAAGAAAGAACCAAACCTACCGACTTGGAGCCAAAACCACGTTACGAACCGGAATCTAGGATAATCAAAGTTAAAATACCGCGACCTCCGAAAAAAGTTGAGGAACCCAAGCCGGAATCAAAGGAACCGGTTGCCGAATTGCAAATAGACACTGCGGCTCCAAAACCTGAGCCCAGGCCTCAAGATTCACCCAAATTAAGGCAGGCGTTAGTTAATAAGCCCGTGAAACGACCGAAAGTGCTCTTGCCTGTCCGGAGAATAAACCCTGAACTACCAGAGCCTATAGAAGAAGCAATGAACATGGAGGTGGCAATGGAAACGGAAATCGAAGAGATCCCAATGGATTTCGAAATGGAAATATCTTCTCATACGGTGACAAAACCCATAGATGATAAGAGGAAAGTGATAAGTGATAAGAAACGTAGGTGCTTATCAATTAAGAGACCTTTGAGTGAGGAAGACGAGTGGTACGCGATGAATTCTGATCTCGATACTAGATCCAGTTTCCCGGGTTCGGGGACGCCGGATTCTAAAATAATGGAGAAGAGCAATCAGCCGATTTATGAATCGAATGAAGAACAAAAGGAATCTCACATGTACATGTATACGGAAAGTAAGTGATGAATAATATATAATTATCGATATTGGGAGAATTATATATTTATAGATATTTTCTTTTTTTTTTTTACTATGTTTTAAAGTGTTATTCCACACTTAGGACAGAAAATACTAAACTTAAATTTAAAAATCGTATAAAAATTTTGAACGAAGCAGGATTTGAACCCGCGCCTCTGGAATACCGTTCCAGCGCTCTGACCAACTAAGCCATTTTTGAGAACGAATGGCTTAGTTGGTCAGAGCGCTGGAACGGTATTCCAGAGGCGCGGGTTCAAATCCTGCTTCGTTCAAAATTTTTATACGCTTTTTAAATTTAAGTTTAGTATTTTTTTTTTTTTTTGCTGTGGTTAGAAAAAAGTAATATCAATATGGAATATTTTGTTTGACAAAATTTGTATGGTATTATTGTTTTATTGATTCGCTAAAAAATAGCGCATTTTTAAAATCCTATTAGAACACTTTGATTTTATTAAAATTAACAAATAAATATGATGTAGTTTTAGAATGCGGGGGTCGACAAGGAGTAATAATAATTTGTTTTGCTGCTTTATGCTATGTTGCAAGGTAGACAGAGGGAACTTGGGAACCTAGTGTTAATTATACGATCTTTGATTGTCATGATTTGTACACATTTTAAATTAAACTCATTAATAATTTTAAACGAAGCGAAGTCGCGTGTGGATCGCAATTTTAAAACAATTTGCATGTATTTACAGCGGGTGAACGTATCAAGCTGGAGCATATGAAACGGGAGGAGATCATCAACTGCCATTGCGGGTTCCGCGAGGAGGACGGGCTGATGGTGCAGTGCGAGCTGTGCCTGTGTTGGCAGCACGCCGTGTGCCACAATATACAGAGGGAGGCCGAGGTGGGCTATACTCATTACATATAGTGCGGTTGATGAGTTGTGGCCAACGAAGGATTTATTTATTTTTTTCTTATTTATTTCTTCTATAGGCATGTCACATTGTGGGTTCGATCCACACTCGAGGAATTTTAAATGCCGCAGTTTGTCTCGTTACCCGATTGAGGATACGAACGCGACGCTACAAAACAAACACTTTTTGTAGAAAGTATTGTAAAATAATTAAAATTTATAATTATAATATTATTATTAGTAATTATTCTTACAATACTTTTTTTTATACTAAAATATATATTTTTTTATACATTGTTATAATGTCGACGTATAATATGAATCTCTTCAATTTTAAGGTACCAGAAAAGTATACATGCAGTATTTGCCTCAACCCGCGCAGGGGGCGGCGCTCCAAGCGCTTCCTCCACGACCAGGACAGGCTGTACGAGGGCCTGCTGCCGGGGGCGAAGCCCTGCGACCCCTTGCGCAGGTCACACGAGCTGTCCGGGAACTTGCTGAGGATTCAAGATGCTCTCCATGCGTTGAGGGTCAAATATTATGTTGCTACGTGAGTGTTTTTGTTTCTTTTTTATATATTTTTTTGTTTTTTTTTTTGTAGTTGGAGAAAACGGAGAGTTCTTTTGTTTTATAGGAAAGTTGTGATACATTGTAGGGTATATTTGTTATGTTCCTTTTTTTTCAGTCTTTTTTATTCGTTTCATGACAAATTATTGGTTCAATTGGTCCACAATTGGTCCCAAATAACTAAATAACTCTGATGGGCTTTTCCGATCATATATATATTTTATATTATAGGTACCTTGATATTTTTGTTTTTGGTTTAGAAGGAATGTAAAAAGACTTACGTTGAATATTGTAACTATTTCGTTGTATAATTCAAAATTTCGCATTTTATATTGATTTTAATTTTTTTTTAGGTTTACGCCGTATCCCGCTCATAATGTTGAAACATTTTCGTTTCTCTGTCGAATTCTTGAGGCGAGGCGCGCTTTGCCTTGTTTACAGAGCGATACAATGAAAGTGTTAAAACATATATTTTAAAAATATTTTTTTATTCTTATTACAGTAAAAAAGACCACCCGAAGTTATACCTCTGGGCCAAAGACTGGGAGAATGCGGAAGTCACCTACACTCAAGAACGTTTGAACTCCGATTATTCGGATCTTAACATAATAATAAATAATATAGGTATGATATCTATAGTATCTTTACAGCTACATATAATATATATGTATATATGTATGTCTATATATATATGTCTATATATATACGTGTGTGTGTGTGTGTGTGTGTGTGTGTGTAAACGTGTGTGTCTGTTTAAATATTGTTTGCTTTGTATAATACATTTATTGAGAAAGGCTATAAGCTATATAAGCACAATAGTGAAAGAAATCTAGTGTTAAGACACTCCGTTCTCTACGCATCGCTTAATTTTTGTGTATGTAGTCTTTGCAAAAAAAAAAATAACGCAACTGTTTTCTTTGTTTTTCGAACCCATAATGTTGCGTTTACAGACGATGTGCCACTGCGCTATGACCACCTATTTTGTTTGTTTATTTAATTTATTTTGCGGCGTTAAGTTCCGCCACTCAACACGCAATATCTCCAGAACTTGGTGCGTGGCGCTTATCCTAAAAAAAATTATAATCACAGGTAAAGAGAACCTGCCAGTGAAACCTGAAGACATAAAAGATGCTCATTTAGATGTAAGAATGCCGTTAACGGAAGACTCCGATCAGGAGAGGATGCTCGGCCTCAGCGCTGGCCTGTCGAGTCCGAGCGGCGCGTCGCTGGACCTGCCCATCTCTACCCTGGACTTGGAGAGGTTCGCCAAGTCTGTGCAAGGTGTGTATTGTGTATACGTGATGTGACCAGATGTTCCGTTTTGAACGGGAAAATTCTGTGCCGTTTTTTTTTTGTTGGGTGTCCCGCTGTCCTAACAACGGAATTCCGTTATATTGTTTAATTTTTGAATGTGGTGTAAAAATGTTGGTTGGTTAAAACAAAAATTAAGAAGTGAATTAAATTCTTTTAAATGCATTTTTAGATAGAAATTCTTATATCAATCTTACAATATGATTTTTAAAATTATACACAAGCACACGTGTTGGTGTGTGTTTGTGTATGTGTGTATGTGTGCGCGTGTGTGTGTGTGTGTGTGTGTGTGTGTAAATCTCAATTACACTCAAGCGCATACTCAACAGACTCGTGCACACACACACACACCCGTATCCACCCACGCGCGCGTGCGCACACGTACTCATCCACACACACATTATAATACCCCTCAACATGTAAGACATAGAAATGTATATTTATTACACAGAAATGACTTATTTAACTTTGTAGAGCAAGACGTGCCACGCGCGCCCGCCCCCGCCCCCGCCACCGCCCCCGCGCCCGCGCCCGCCGGGCCGCAGCCCGAGGCGGCCATCGAGAGCGGCGCGTGCCGCGAGCGGCTGCTGCGCCACGTGCAGCGCTGTCAAGCGCTTATTGACGCGCGCCTGGACTCCATAGAGGCTCAGATCGCGGGTATGTCTACTATTTTTCTTAGAAGCTTTAATTTTGTTTTGTTTGTTTGTCTATACATATAATAACAATGCTATTATGTATTTAAAATGAATTTCAATATTAATATAAAATGGCTGCTGTAACAAAATGGCGGCGTACATATTTTTGAACGATCTTTGACTGGCACTTTAGTGCGGCATTATGGATTGATTAGCTCGAGCGGGTTTTAGAATTTTGGTGGAATGGCAGATGCAAGTCGCCTCTACCGCCACTGGGCAGGGCTACTACGGGTGCCAAGAGAATCTTTTGGCACACATAGCCACGCGTGCCAAAATATTATCTTGGCAGAATTACCGACCGTAATTACTTTTCGCTTTGAGATATTGTATTGACTGACGGTAAGCAACGCTGCACTTTTCTCGTTGTCTCGTTACCAGTGTGAGGAAGTGGAAATATTAAATAATTACTTTTGCCCCGATCGGACATCTAATCCATGGCCACTATGCTACTGTGCCATAATAGTCTCTTAATTGATGTAGTAGTATATATATATTTTTTGAGAGGTGTATTTTAACAATTTCTGTCAGTATCACACTGTATGCCGCACATGACAGGGTAGGTAGAGGGCACAGGGAAGCTAAATTAAGGCATTCTGTTTAATTAAGGAATTTAGGATATCGCGTATTGAGTGGCGGAACTCAACACCGCTCTTTGTCTACCAGAACGAAAAAAAATCAATATTAAATCTTAAATTTCGTTGAGTCACAGTCACATTCTGGTGCCACTGTGCCACTACAGGCCTCGACAATTTTTATTTAAAATAAAATATTCTTTCAGAACTGGAGTCTCAAGATCCATCGTTCGAGGACGATGAAACGGCAGATTACTTCCCGAGAACCAAACAAACTATGCAAATGCTTATGCGTGACCTCGACACTATGGAGGAACTGGGAATTATTACTTAGACCTGTGTTAACGGTACTTTAGATATGTGGTTTTTTTTTATTCTGTATATATCTTGTTTATGACAGAGTAAGTAAGTGAAAAATATGTTAAAAAGGTATGGATTATTGAGACGCGGAATTTAACGCTGTTTTTTGTCCTGATAGTGCAGCGTAGAAATCACTCAGTATATGTATATAATAGGTCATATTATATTGTTTTCTTTACTGAAATGTATGTAACATTTACTTTTCTGAAGTTAAAGTGAGAATGTCAATGAATTTCAAATATTTAAAGGTTTTAAATAAATATATATATTTAATAATGTATTTATATAAAAAAAAAAAAAAATATTGTACTTGTTTTTTAGAGTTCAACTCAACCGATTTGTTATTAAGTTCTATGAATTAAATCAATAGTAATGGTATGAAGTGACTTGAGACTAGGTGCCCAAGTTTCCTCTGTCCACTCTGTCACGTGCGGGATACAGCGTGAAACTGAAAAAGTAAAAAAATAATATTATATCATATGTATATATCATAATTACGAGTAAACATAATATATTGTTAAGTATATGAACTGTTTGTTTTATTTGTGTTTCCATATTTAGATTTGATGTTAGTATTTTTTCTTACTTTTAGTGTTGTTTTAATCGATGAGATGTGGCCGCACTGAAATTACGTTTACTGAAATCATCATGATTAATCATTATTCACTTGGGAAAAGAATAACTAAATAAGATCCTATAATATATAACTGCATATACACTTCCAGTTGATTTTCTTTTTTCTAAAATTGCTCGCATTTATAATTAACACATACAAAATAAAACAACAAATTAATGTAAAATTATTTATTATTATCAAACTAAGATACAAAAAAATCATCAACCCTCATAAAACTTGGGGAGCTGATCACCCAAAACGACCGAGCGTTCCACCCCCGCTTCAGTAATGACTCCAAGCCGGACAACACCACCAGACGAGCCGTCTCTCAACATGGCCAATGTTAAAGTGTTAGTGACAAATTTTTTTGCCTCCTCCTTACTCATTTTGGGCTTGAAATTAGCATCTACGTAGCCATAGACGTAGGAAGAACCAGACCCTCCGATAGACACTGCTTGACGTTGAACCATGCCACCGATTGGTACTGAATAGATTTGTCCTGAAAGGATTCGATATAACTTACTAAACTTAAATTTAAAAAGCGTATAAATTTTTTTAACGAAATAGGATTTGAACCCGCGCCTCTGGAATAAGCCATTCGTTCTCACCGAGCTCCGTCGAAATTCTTATACGCTTGTTACAACTTATTTCTGTTGTTAGCATCTCTGTAGGGAGATTTTTACAAATTTCCGCTACCCAAAGACAACTCGTAAGAATTATCGTTTGGCAAGAGAGAATACTATTTATTTTAATATTTTTACTATGTTTTAAAGTGTTATTCCACACTTAGGACAGAAAATACTAAACTTAAAAGCGTATAAAAATAAAACTTTAAAAAGCGTATAAAAATTTTGAACGAAGCAGGATTTGAACCCGCGCTTCTGGAATACCGTTCCAGTGCTCTGACCAACTAAGCCATTCGTTCTCACCAAGCTTCTTAAATTTAAGTTTAGTATTTTCTGTCGTAAGTGTGGAATAACACTTTAAAACATTGTAAAAATATTCAATATAACTAATCTATGATCATCACATTTTTAACATAAAGCATTGTAAGTGGTACATTAGCTTTTTAGATCAGGGTAGGTAAATAAAAAAAAATACTAAAATTAAATTTAAAAAATATATAGTATTTTCTGTCCTAAGTGTGGAATAACACTATAAAAAATTATAAAAAATAAAATATAGCAGGGGTAATATACATTTTAGAGTTGTCACTGTCTCTTGACAGAGTGTTTTATCACTAGGTCAAGCTTCCTCTACCTACCAACTGCAACTAAAACAATTTATTACCTCCATTTTTCTTGTCCCAACCAGCAACCAGTATACCAGCAACAAGTGAATCACGGTAATTGTAACACAGCTCTTTAAAAATAGCTGCGGCTGTCTGCACTAGGGGTGGTTCTCCTAACTCCATCTTGTGGAAATCTAGAAAATATATGTAACACAATATGATTTACAACATAAATTTTATCTAATTATGCATAGCATACAGGATAAAATACTTATTAATAAATAATTTTGTACATTTAAAAATTACAATTTCATTGTCAAAAAAATAAATACTTGTATGCTAAATATCAAACATTTAGACATTTATAGAGTGTAGTGTAGTAAAAATCACAACTATCACTCAGATCACTAGATCAATAGATTTAGATATCCATAAATAAATAAAAAGCTTTTAATATATACAAATTCATGCTAAACCAATAAAAAATTTGGACTTTTAAGTCCTTAAGAAAAGTTATCATATTATTAGCCACTACTCCTTACCGTTTGTTAATGCTCAATATATTACACACTAGAAATTAGAGGATTTAGAAAATAATGACTAAACTTAACTAATTGCAATTATTTTTTCAAATAAGAAAATCATTGTTAATGGTGTCGCAACACAGTGTCACACTGTAAATCTGATATTTGTGAGTTCAATTCTTTCTGGGGATAGATTATTTTTATTTACTTGCTCTCAAACAAGACAAAACCTGGTGTTTCATTACTCAACAAGCAATGTGACGAACATTTGGTGAGAGATCACTGGATTGCTTTAAAACTAGGTTTCCTTTGCCTCCTGTTAGATGAAAGATAGTGTGACAAAATAAAAAAAAGCAGCTGAAAGTTCATTAAAATAACAAAATGTTGTTAACCACTGTTAAAAGTTATTTTATAATAACGAAGATTTTCTAATTCATTTCATGGATACTTACTAAGGTGATAAGTTACGATATCAGCAATCGCCTGTGTATCAGCAGCAGATCCAGATCTACAACAGTATATGTGATCAGTTATTCTCGTCAGCTTGTCAGTCACTCTATTAGCGATGTAAGCTCCAGTTGTTGTCCTAGAGTCAGCGCCGATTATAACACCGCCATCGAACTCGCAAGCCATGATAGATGTCCCTGTGCTATGTGGGGCGTTCATCCAGCTCATGTTAGGGTCAGAGTAAGTATCTACTACTGAAGCAGCCATTTTACTGCAAATAATATAGTTTCAATTAGATTCCATATAGAAGGGTTGTATGTTTTTTGTCAGATCATCATTTATATATTATAAGCAAACGAAACAGTCTCATATATATAACTAACACTGCCAGTTTATTGTAGCATAATACAAAGTATCTGAGTTAATAGATATTTGAAAAAATGCTTTGTTACTTACGTATATTTCTTGCAATCTAAATAATAATTTATGTTTTTTGAAAGTCACGATACGGCTGCGGCAAGCGCTGTCAAAATAAATTGTCATTGTATCATAGATAGTATATAAAACATAGATAATAAATATACAGAGTACCATCGACAATATTAAACTACTGTTGACTATATAAGAAATATGTTTAGCAAAGCAAATCAAAGTACATGCGTTACGCATGCTAATAACGTAAATAAGTTGTAACAAGCGTATAAAAATTAAGACGTAGCTTGATGAGAACATATGGCATAGACAGTCAGAGCACTTGGACGGTTTCTAAATGATGCGGATTCAATTCCTGCTGCGTTTGTAAACAATTTTTTATATGCTTTTATAAATTGAAATTTAAAAACAAACTATATTTTAAACGTGATATTCTATTATTAAATATATCTCATACACTTAATAATGGAATATTACGTTTAAAATATAGATAGAATTATCATCTAAATTACTTATAGACAGAACTATCATCTAATTTACTTTCTAATCAATTAAAGCATATATGTTCAATTTTTTTCACGACACTATGCGCTGTTTATAATTACTGATGTTTATTCATATTGACATTATTGTCATTTTTTAATCATCATACTATTTTCGCTGTTATTCTTTGGAAATGTTATATTTAAGGGAGAGGAAATCTTGGAACGTAGTGTTAAGTAACTTTGTTCCCATTTAGACATCGATCATTGATGCTCACGATCCACCGAATCTTTGATGTAGGTATTGCGAGTGGAATGACGGAACTCAACGCAGCGCTTTGCTATATTACTAGAACGAGGCATATGAAACTCTTATATATTTCATTCCCTCTAATGAGAAACTAAATCACAACTCGAAGGACGGCCTCGAGGCCACCTTGTAATGTATTATATAGTATAAAGTAATTATACTAAATCATGTTTCATTTTAAATCATTTTAAAAGTATTTTTATACGATTTTGACGAATGGAAATAAGCTTGCGACTATAAGCGCAACTTGTTGTAGGTTTTATTTTCATTCTAGTAACGATGCTAAAACGTTTAGTTTTACTTTACACACAATGCCTCAAAACGACGGAAACTATGGAGCTGAAGTGTCTTAATGGGAACAGTATATTCTCAGGTTCCCTATGCTTACCCTGAAATGTGCAGATAAGCGTGAACTACATCTATGTTGCAGCTCAATATTTTTTTCTAAAAATTTCAGAACTACCATAGTCAAATCTGAAAGCCAAATAAAAGTTTAATAAACTTAATGCATTTATGTAGTTTTTAAATTGCTACCTAACTGCAATCTATTAAAAATTAAAATGCTTTTCTTGAAATAGTACCTAATATAACAGATAATTTAACTAAGGCACTACACTAATAGGTACTTACTTTCCAGCCTTTAAGTATATATGTACATATTACATATGTATTATCTAATTACAATATTATGTTTGGTACTGTATATAATTTTATTTGTAAAGATAGATAAATTCCATTATCCACCCACAGAAGTTAATGTAAAAAAACTTAAAAATGCATATCATTGTAACGTGGGTGTCCACCACTCATTAGTACTCTTGTCCCACTAAAAATGCATCTGTAAAAAAAAATACAATTCAGCACGCACCATTTTGTACTAACGTCATCTTAAAATCGATGTTTATTTAAACTTTATAAAAGAGCCGTTCACTTTGAATGAGCAAAGGTTTTTGATAAATCGTTTTTTTACACGTACATTTTATTTAAAAAGAATATCGAATTTATATTTATTCATGATGTTTGCGATTCGCCACCGTTGTTCAAAAAGATACGACACGTCTTAGAATGCTTTAGTCCTTTATTGGCATGGAATTTGGATGATTTTGATATTTGCTTTGAACTACAAATACAAGCAGTATTGTATTTTTTTTTACGTAAGTTAACCATAAAAATATATATACATTATAAATTTATTTATACAATTATTTGTAATTTGCTAGTGAATAATTCTAGTACGTAGTGCTTATGAATTTACCTTAAATTATTTTGTTTATTTTTTTACCGTGGGTAAAAAAAATCTTTTAACGTAACATCAACGTACTTTTGTCTGTTTGTCATGTATATCGTATATGTATTTATATACTTAAACACATTTTCTCCATTACGTTATATACATATCTAAAAGTATTACTATTATTATTTATGTAAGAAATCGTAAGCATACTTTATAACTCTATTATCTGAAGAGGCGCCAATACTGCAAATAGTATGCTGTAGTTGCTATCACATTGTAAGTAGGTACATACACAATATCATGTTATATTTTTATTTGTTCCATTTGTTAAAGTTCATTTACTTGTAAATATGATATGATTATGTATTTTTATTTCTAATAGTCTTTCCTGAGAAACTAATACATTGTTTGATAAAATTATTGTAAATAATATTGACTTTATCGCTGTATAGTTAGAAGGTATTATATTGCATACACACGGTACGGTTGAAAATTTAATTTTTAATCTATTTTGAGTAATGTGTAGCCAGCCACAAGCGGCGTTGAGTTCCGTTACCCAAAATGCAATGTCTCAGAATTCGGCGAAACGTGGGACGTATAGGTACATACTGATGACTGCCTTAACACTAGGTTCCCAAGTTGTTCCCTGACGGCCGGCCTTGTCATGTGCGGTAAACAGAGTGAAGCTGAGTTTAGATACATATTATGTATATCATATTATCATTGTCTGTATATTTAAATATTATCGTTTTTTAAATAGTTCGAATTTTTTTTCGAAAAACTTACTAAGACAAAATTAATATAATATTATTCAACTTCCAATATGTTTAGTGATCTGTAAAACGTACATTATCAAAAACGTTAACGCTCCACGAGTTCAGGAGCTGTAACCGTAAGTAGGCGTATTATTATGCTACCCCGTCTCATGGAAGTAGCTGTCAATCGTACTTGAATAATGACGCGTGCGGTGGAGACATTTTGTTATTTATTTATTTATTTCATTCTATAACCTCCCCCGCTGTCGAGACAATGGCCAGATGTTGATATTTTTTCTATATTACAATGTATTTTATAAGTTGCGATGATCGCTTTGTAATCATGATGTGTCAGTTTCCGTTGAGCGTCAATACTTGTCCATTCTGGGCTTCTGGTTAACGGCTGGTTTCAATATAGTTACTGTACAGCTGATATATTTTTTGTTTGACCCTTTATATGAATATAAGTTTTTTAAATAAACATAAGGTCAATATATGGTACTCTCTCTCAGTTTCGCGCTGTAACCCGCACACGGCAGAGTAGGCAGAGGGAACTTAGGAACCTAGTGTCGAGACACTCCTTTCGACTTCCATTTCTCCCTTTCCGCCGAGGCATTGCATGTTCAGTAGCGCAACTCAACGTCGCGGTTTGCATTGTTACCAGAGCGAAGAAATGAAAACATTAAATATTAAATTTGAAAATATTAAATTTTTCATTTCCTCGAGTGGGGATCGAACCCACAACCTATCCCTTGCAGTCACCCGCGTGGGCCGCTACGCCACGACAGGCCTCTCAATATATGATAATGTTTCATTTTCGAAAAAAAAAACGATTAATTATATGAATGATAATAATAAAGACAACAAGAAAAGGAAATTAATACAATATTTACGTTTATTTTTTTCAATTTCACTCTGTATCCCCGCACATGGCAGGGGGGTCAGAGGGAACCTGAAAATCTAGTGTTACAACACTCCGTTCCGTTACTTACTTTCGGCAGAATTTGAGATGTTGTTTGTTGCTTTTGCCTTGTTACCAGGGCGTAGAAATGACAACATTGAATATTGCAGTTCCTCTAGGGGAGTTCGAACTGCTTCGCACGCTTCTGCCCCTGCGCCACGACAGGCCATGTTGGTAGGTTACGTGATAAAATCTAAATATTTTAAATAAAACTTACGTCAAGAACATACTCGTAAAACGGAGTAATTGATTTAATAATTTATGCAAATCCTAAAGTCCAAAATTATAAACATAATGCTTTTTGTCTATGATCTAATATCTAGGTAGTAGGTATTATTCAGAAATCGGAATTTTATTATGGTGCAATTATAACTCAAAAGAATGAATTATTATCTAATTTCAATCGCGATTAATTAATATAACAATGTATCACTTTTTTGTATTGTATAAGATGAATTTTATTATGTATAAATATATTAATAGGTATTAGCTCAGATAATGTATATATAATTTTTAATATATGTAATTTTTTTTTGTTATAGGTAAAGGCAATTTTTAACTTAATCTTTTTTTTTAATATGCATTCTCATATTGTGTAACATTATTTTTTCTGCCGTACAAACTCCTTCGTGTCTTCTCCATTCAACGTGACATTGGCGAAGTGATATGTGCTCAACTGGCACGCTCGGAACGCCATAATTATAGAACCATACCAATATTAGCTTAAGTATATGTACAACACTTTGCAAATTTTATGTTAGTAGATTTAGAGACTATAATTTTTTTAAGGATTTTTTTAATTTAATCTTTCGCTTCACGCTTTTCCTCCTGAATAGATTAGTGAAAATTTGTATGTTATTCATAAGATAAATACATGGACGAAGGAATAGGAGGCTGGGTGGCATTACCACCACAGAATATTTATTGATATATAAAATAATCCTGAAAAGTAAAAAATACAAAATTTTACTCAAACGACAGATATGCTGTTCAATGAATTATTATGTTAGGATTTGTATTTTCCATACATTCCACACATAAATAGAGGTCATATAAAATATTTTGCAAAAAATATTTGGCAAAAATACTTTGAAACGAATATTTACCTAAAAAAAAATATATCATCCATCCTTTTTCATTTTACGTGGGGTTAATACTAAGTAGCTTAGGTATTAAATAGATTTAAGATGGTTAGAATAAAAACTATCAATGAAATAATGTTTTCAAATGTAATATTTAATATTTTTATTTTGTCGCTATAATGACAAAGCAAAAGCGCGGCGTTGAGTTCCGCCAATCAACACGCAATGCCTCCTGTAGGATACTCTAAGAAGCTGAAAAAAAAAAACACTACCAATTCTTAATACATATATTTTAAAAGTAACTATAAATTGCCAACAATTTTCTCGAGCTTCCACATTTTCTATAAAACCAAACCGCCTTTATAAAGTTTTCGATATAGAAATCGACGCCTGATTTCTCTAAGGCTTCCATTAATCGTAAAGTGAAGCATTTTCAGTTCTTCTTAAGCTACCTTTTAATGTTCATAAGTCGTAGGTGTTTCATTTCCGAGCCGCCGGTTACTAACAAATAGGGAATGGCCTGAGCCACCCTAAGCTCCATTCATGATTATGAATCAAACGTTTTTTGCTTTCTCGTGCCAAAGGTACTTCCCATTATATAAATTTGATACGATATTTTATAGAGGCATTGTAAGCACGCGCCGGAGCTGGCGCGTAGATGAGTATTTTGTTCGGGTTTTTTTTTCAAGATCGTCTGTCCCCCTACGGCCGTGGGCGGGGGATGGGGACCGCAGGGGGACGGCCCCTAAAAAGTTATGTATTTTTTCTCCTCTTTTTTCTCATCGACGTGATGAAACGGCGTGCGCTATTGATCCAGCCTGCGTTGGTTCATGTTATATCGTTTTTAGATTTCGTCACTACTGTTTCTTGTGACTATTCGTTTATTTCGTGAAGAAATCATTAATATGGATTGTTTTTAATTATTTTATTTATTTATTATATGTGTTTTTCTGCATGATATTTTGATTTTATTTTCTATATATTAATAAAGCTCATAATGAAAAATTAAGAAATAAATGTTATGTTTATATTCCTAAAGTATATACTCGTAGTTAAATAGAAAACAAAAAAATATATAATTTACATTTGTTTTAAAAATTAAGTTATCAAATAGATTGATACTTATAATATGACAAAAAATAATATTCAAATTCACAGTACAATTTTAACTCATTGTTTGCTTAAAAATCAGTAATTAAATAGTTTTTATATATTTTTGTGCTATTAAGTCATAACTCAAATGATTCATAAAAATATATCTAGGTATGTACATATATAGTGCCAGTCATAATTTTAATGTAGATATGTGTTTACAAATTTAATTTAAAAGTACCTCTTTTGATACCCATATTAGGTGAGTTTCACAAAAACTTACAATCTTATTTTGCCATATTTTATTATTTCATCAGAACTGAAGTCGTTATCCAAATTTCAGTTCAATCGGATACTGAGAAATGGGCCAAATTGAGCTTGCAAAGTTTTACATATAATACTAACACGGCAAGTCAAATGAAATAAGTAAATAATACTTTTTTAATATTTTTTTAATACAATTTATATTTTTTTAAGCGAAAAGACTCTTCAAATATGTTTTAATAATGCTTAGGTTTTGTAGTTATTGTTTCAAAAATCCAAATTAAGTTAGATAAACGGTTCGGTGTACAGATTAATCTAGAGATGTTATTGAGTACCTACATCACCGTGACCTGTTAAAAATTTAAACTTATGTTATGAATACTAAAAAAAGGGACAAAAAATTATGTATTTTCTATATATTCTGTATCAAAAAGATTAAAACTCAAATATCCACCTAGATCTTTTAATCTTTTAATTATTCTCAATTTGTTAGATGGATATTGAAAAAGATGAGGTAGATACTGTAATTACATAGTTTATGAAAATATATAATAGAATTCTATTCGCCTTCACTTAATTATCAACAAAACATATGGCCTCTTTTAATGTCTTGATTTTTATTTAAAAACATACATAATCTATACTTAGAGCACAGAATAAATATGAATAAAAATTAGCAAAATAATAAAATGTTATGTTGTGCATTTAAGTACATTTTTATCGTGAAAATTGTATAATGCTGAATATTACCCAATTTTCGTAATATACCTATATAAAATTCTATGGCTATTAATATTTGTTCTTATTTTTTTTGTTTTGGCTTTTTTTTTTGCAACGCAGGTGTGTGGACGCGCGTCCATCCCTTTATGTACCCTATGGGACAAGCTGCTTCGATACTATGGAGTGGGCACCCATTATGCGCATTGTGTTCTGTTACAGGATGTTATATAATTATTAAATTTTTTAAATTAATAATATATTTATCATTTCGTTTTAAAATTTAGCTATAATGGAATATATGTAAACCAATATGTACTGTACAATGTACATGTATATTATGTATATATCAATATCTATATAGAACTCGAAATTCGAATATTACAACTTTGCTACGCCATTTTTTTACTTTCAAATAAATTATTAAGAAAATAGGAATAATCAAGGGTTCCCTTGAAATTGTGTTTTATTTTAATAACAATCTTAGCATTTGAAAAATTTCAACAAAAAAAAAAACAAACTATCTAAATGATATAGCTACATGTTTATATAAATAAAACCATCCTGTAGATGCGAATGTAGTTAGTACATAAAAATATCCATAATAAATAGGAGATTTAAAGGATTTTTTACTATGGCCGACATTCACGAACTCAATTCCGATCACTTTGGGGTCACTTTTTGAAGATTATTTCGTATTGTGGAATACAGCCGAAAAAGCGTACAAAGAGCTTAAGCCCTGTTGACTGACCGTCGACTTTTTACAATAACGGCGGGGAGATTACACATCTTGATTTTAGCTTTTGAAACTTCAGAACTGCGATAGGGATCTAAGTAATAAAGATATTTGATTCGAACGTGAAATTGGCGTTTTAATATATTTTACACACAATTGTGCAGCAAATTGTTGAACTGACCACGTGCCCGTTACGATTCTGAGATAATAAATATTTTCAAATGTATACACCAACCAATCTTTAATAATGTTTTTGTTCTCATATAAATATTTAAATGTGATTGACTTGGATTTATATGCAGATATGTTATTTATAATACTGTAGTTGTGACTCATTTTCCTTAAAATAATAATATTTATTTTTGGTACGTAATAAAATTAATAAATATTATACCATTGTCTAAGAGTTACCAAATTTATTTATACCATAGTTTTTCTTATATTATACAAAATATATATTTGCCAGGACAGCGGTGTCTGATTGTAAATACGATGAATATTGATTCAACTTTCACATTAGCAACACAGCGCGGCATTGATTTTGTCAAAATGCATGTCCCGAATTCGAATTCCGATAGAAAGAGAAGAACGAAGCATTTTGACAATGTTATCTTTTAATTTTCCTGTGGCCTACCTACTCAAGATAAGAAACACATAAAAATTCAAAATATAATTTTCCCTAAACTGAGGATGTCCTAAAATGTACTTAATATGTTTTATTGTTGATAAATCATCCTAAATTTTAAATAATTAGTAATTGAGTTATTTAAAACACAAAGTTGTGGTTACTCTATCTAAAAAAACTATTACAGTTTAATTGGTTTGGGTCTGTATAATTTTTATCAGTTGACTTTTAATAAATACGATACCCTTACTACACTTTTTACGGTGTATTTCGTATATAGGGAATAAACTGCTAAGACACTATGGTCCCTGCTTTCAGTCGTATTTTCAAGACATGGCGTGTTTAGTGGCGGAACTAAACGCTGCGCATTGTCTTCTTACCACAGCAACAAAATGAAAATATGAAATAATTCATTCTAAGAGTTCGGGAATCGTTCTACAACTTTTACGTTTACATTCACGCACTTGTAACACTGCGCTACGACGTCCTAAACGTCTTTACGTAATAATATATTTCTATAAACTAGCCTTTTATTATATACTTACTTTGTTAGCTTCACGCTGTATCCCGCACATGACAGGGTAGGCAGAGGGAACATGGGAATCTAGTGTCGAGACACTCCTCTACTTTCCGCCGAATTTGAAACATTGCGTATTGAGTGGTGGAACTCAACTCCTATTTTATATATATCGTCAAATTCTGAATAACTCTACTGCATTTATTTGAATAAGGAGCGATACATCTTTAATACTAATCAGCATTTAATATTTTCATTTCCTCACTTTGGTAACAAGGCAAAGCGTGGCGTTGAGTTTCACACAAATACACAGTGTTACCTCAAATTAGGCGTAAAGTTTGGAACGGAGCGGAGTATCTTAACATTAGGTTCTTGAGCTGCCGACGCTGCCACGAAATTTACTTAAAGTTACTTACATAACATAAAAAGAGGGTAGGCAGAGGGAACGGAAGTGGAACCTAGTGTTATGACACTCCGTTCCACTTCCTTTCCCCACTTTCCGCCGAATTTGAGGCATTGCATGTTGAGGGGCGGAACTCAACGCCGCGCTTTGCCTTATTACCAAAGCGAAGAAATGAAACATTAAATATTTTTAAATTGAAAATATTAAATATTTCATTTCCTCGACTGGGGATCGAACCCAGAACCTGTCGGTTACAGTCACACTCTTGTGCCGCTGCGCCACGACAGGCACAATATATAATAATTAATAAATATTTAAAACGCATCCGACAAATAAAATGCATATTTTATTCGTCAGATTCATTTTTTATCACACATTGTTTTATGTATCAATAGCTTTTTAACCTGTCATGACAAAAAGCTCAGCAAAAAAGACCCACAAATTTTTATATTAGGGGACTTTTTTATTAAGGCACATTAACAACCTGTTCATTTTAAGTTAATTATGTTGTTTTTTTTACAATAAAAAGTACAAAGTAGCTGACCGCTCAGATTTTAATGATATAATGCGAATAAATTATATATTATCCTAATTACTTTAATAATAAGCCAAAAATATTTTTGATGATATTCTTACACGTGTCGTGGATATTATTTCCGATTACGCACTTAATATCTTTATATAATTTTCATATACCTATCTTGATAGGTAAGAAACGTGGTTTTAGACATTCAGTTCTCAGCTTTCCGCCCTTTACTGCGTGTACTGTGGTGGAACTTAACGCCGTACTTCTTTAGTATTGATATTTGTTTTTGTTCTGTGGATAATCTACACATATATGTTTTGTTTCTCAGATTCACGTTGTATCCTTCACATGGCAGAGTATGCAGAGGGAAACTAGGGAACTTAGCATCGATAGCTAGCGAAAAGTGAGGAATGGAACTGAAAGGAGGGTCTTACCTCTTTTCAGTTCCTTTCCTGACTTTTCGCCGAATTTGCGGCATACGCAATGCCTCAATTTTGGCGAAAAATTGAGTAGCGGACCTCAACACAGTGTTTTGTTACCAGAGCGAAGAAATGAAAATGTTAAATATTGAAATTTAAAATATTAGATACTTTAATAATGTCTTTGATTTTCGCGATTGTTATACATTTTAAATGAAACACTTTTAAACGGATTAATCGCGTATATTGAATGGTGGTCTACCCGTGACCACGGACTACTGTAAAGTGTTCGATACGTCGGGTTTCCCAAAAATGTTTACCATTCAATATACGCGATTAATCCGTTGAAAAGTGTTTCATTTAAAATATTAGATATTTTATTTTTTCGAGTGAGAATCGAACCCACAACCTGTCGTTTACAGTTTCACGCTTGTGCCGCTGTGCCGCGACAGGCCACCCACATGTATGTCATAACAATATAAAAACATAAAAAAACAGTGACGTAATGCAGCATAATTTCGACAACACCTGACAAGGCCTCAGGTTGATAATAAAAAATGTATAAAAACGCAAAGTTCACTCGTTGGTGAGGGGGAAGTTAAAAAAGGCTAAACAATTCATAGTTTTTTGGCGCTCGCGTGTTCGCTATTACGCAAGGGCGTGTAATGTCAAGTTTCCGGCATTACCCTCTTTAAGAGTTTTAGGGGACTTTTTTGTAATGAATTAACTTTTTATAAGTTCAAGTTCAAATGCCGATTTTTTTTTTATTAGACACGTGTATGTTAGACACGTATGGAGATAATCTTTATGTTTTCAATGGAAACTGTTTTTTTTTTTTAGTTTGCTGTTTATTTTTTTGTGCTTTTTTGTCTAGTTTTTTTTTTTTTAAAAAAAAAGTCTAGTTTAATTTTAGTAGACAGTAATATTTTCGTTTTATTGGCATGTACGTGTATAAGGAAATATTGAACAGCTTAGAGAGTTGCGCATTTGTGTCATGTATTCGAGAACTTATTTGATTCTTATAATTTAATTTAAAGTAATTAATTTTGACAAAATTAGGCTAAAATTCCGTAATGGCTGCTACCAACATTAAGATGTATCACGTAAGCGGTTTGAATTATCTTTTTTATAATGTTTTTTTTCTTACATATTATTACATTAATTTAATTAAAAAGTATTTAAAATTTTGAAACTATTTTGAAATAAAGAAAAAATTAGCTCATATATTAAAAGTAAAACAAAATTTAATATTATTTTTATGACTGCGCGTTTTAGTTTCAAAATCTAAAAATGTTATATAAAAACGCTCTCCAGCCAAATTGCACCGGCGAGATGAATATTCTTAAGACCGTTATTTTATACTGGCCACTAAAAGGACCTAACTAAACAATTTTATTCTTTTGTCCATTAATCAAGTTAAAGGGATTTTCTGTGCAAAAACTGTCGGCTGTGACCAACCCTTTTTTATCCTCTAAAATACCGTTGCTTGTTATATTTAGAACAATTTCTTTGTCTATGGTCTAAGCTTTTTATTATGTCGGCTGCTCCTTTTGTTATACACAAATATATTTGCATATTGTGACCGGATTTACATTTTGTTTTGGGACACATTTTTTATATTTTTCCTCTGTGACAAAGAGTTGAGTTATAAAATGTAAATCGACGTGAAGCTACGTTTTAAAATGTAGTTTTAACGTTTCAAGAGATATCGCACGTTTTTGCTGTCTCATGAATATTCCTAATTTAGACATTAAAGTTTTATACCCTTAAGGATATTGTCTTTGGATGCTTAGAATTGTTGTCCTTTCCATAGTATTTTTTTATTAACAAGCAAATTATACATAATATTTCTACATATATTGGAGTTTATATATATATATATATATATATATATATATATATATATATATATATATATATATATATATATATATATATATATATATTCTATACACATTATTTAGATTATTTAAACAAATAAATTACTCTGGTAAGATATTATTGCTGTTTAATAAACTTAATTTTAAATAAAAAAAATATTCATCAGCCGGCCGTATTTTCGCAAACAAAAAATATTTTACGAACCTTTAATTAATACATTAAATTAAAAGATCATACAATTTTCAAGCTTCAAACAACACAAATCGCAAAAAAAACGAAATGTAAATTTTATAATAATTATATGTTTTATAGGTATTTTATGTTAGTGGAATAATGGTTAATAAGCGTGTAGCGAAAAAAGTTGAATTAAAATTGTGAACTTCATCATATTTAGAATCGGTTAAAAATATTTATTTATATCATTGAAAAAAGTATGTAGCACTGTGATTATTTAAGTCGTAAGCGATATTTTCATCGTAATTTATTATATTAGGTTCTAACAAATGAAATTGGCATTTTGTCAGGTATTGGCCAATTTAATCACAAATTCTTCATCTTCTTCATTAATTCTTTTGAATCCTCTCTTTCCTGGTTAGGAATTTTAAATTCTAATTTATACAGCTATTAACACTTGTATTTGTTAGCCGTTTCCTTAGTCGCCATTAATTAAATGTTATTTTCTGTTTTTTACTGTTTCCATCATTCAGTTTACATTCTTCTTTCTTTTTCTTTCAGCTTCACGCTGTATCCCGCACTAGGCAGGGTAGGCAGAGGGAACGGAAGTGAAACCTAGTGTTGTGACACTCCGTTCCAATTCCGTTCCGGACTTTCCGCCGAATTTGAGGCATTGCGTGTTGAATGGCGAAACTCAACGCCGCGCTTTGCCTTATTACCAGAGCGAAAAAATGAAACATTAAATATTTTCAAATTGAAAATGACCTCGACTGGGGATCGAGCCCAGAACCTGTCGGTTACAGTCACACTCTTGTGGCGCTGCGCCACGGCAGGCCTCAGTTTACAAGATAGATTAAATGGAAACATGAATTATCGCGTGGTTAACGTGTACCACCAGCTCCACCATGGCACCGGTAACAGCTTCAGAAATTTATTTTATTCGAAATTTATATAATTTTTTGCTAGGAAAAAAAGATCAGCTCCGATGAGATATATCCAAACCACCTTCAAAGATTTTATTAATTATTTTTAATAAAGGGTCCATTTGAATATTCAAAGGGCCAATGAACGCAAAGTAAACAGATACTTTGCATAAAAAATATTAAATTTTTGTTCTTCTCTTTCCAATACCAAACCCTAATTTCATTTTAGCATCCGCCTGTAAACGCGACAGAAAATAAAACCCACTTGAAGAAATTTCATATTTGACATAACATAACATTGTCATGTTCTCGCTCTCTCGAGTTCCTTCCCTCCACAATCTCAAAAGCCTTCGGAATTCGACGGCGAAAGCGGGGAACGGAGTGTCTTAAGTAGACTCCAATGTTCCCCCTGTTCATCCCGCGGGGTAAAGCATTATATACTAATAGTTTTTTTATATATCTATACTACAATAAGCAAAAGTATGTGTTAGCAGGTGCTCGATACTTTTAAGGAAATATCTTTTAGGATAATATAAAAATAATAATAGAACATGATTCTATAATATTAAGATCTTTGATTTTCTCAATTTTTACAGGACGCTTTTAAAGTGCCCTTACCACAGACTACTGCAAAGTGTTTCAAAACCCGTTTCCAATAAAAATATTTATAAATCTGAATACTTATACACAATTAATCCGGTTAATTTAATATCTAATCAGAAAAATAGTTATATTAAATTTATTTTCATTTTTCTTATCATTCATCTACTCAACACGCAGTGACTATTATTTCGGTGGTAAAAAGAGAACGGAGTGTCTGAGTACTAAGTTTATTGTTCTCGCTAGAAAAGTAGCTTACATGTAACTATAACAACAGGTGGTACAAAGAAATATCATGACAGAAAACAAATATTTATAAATCAATATGTAAATATTACAATTCTTCTATTATATTTTCTATATTTTTAAAATAAAAAAGGCGACGTAATCGGTTACTGCTGTCATTACTTCCTCAGCTACACATTGTATCCCGCACGTGGCAGGGTTCCCACTTACCGAATTTGAAGCATTACCCACGTGTTGAGCGAAGGAGCTCAATGCCGCACTACAATTATTTTTATTAAATTAAACTAGTATTCAACGAGCGGGTAGACAACTAAAGTAATGATTTTCTCAGTCACTACATCATACCAACATCATCATCCCGTTATCATCTCACTCTGATAATAAATTCACTCTGTCAGAGATGATACAGAGAGTTTTTTATGTACAAACATTATATATAGTTTAATATTAATTATGTATAGTTTAGAGGCCTGTCGTGGCGCAAGCGTGTTACTGTAACCGACAGGTTGTGGGTTCGATCTTCACTCGAGGAAATGAAATACTTAATATTTTTAGTTTAAATATTTAATGTTTTATTTATTCGCTCTGGTACAAGGCAAAACGCGGCGTTGAATTCCGCCACTCACCAAGCAATGCCTCAAATTCGGCGGAAAGTGGGGAACGGAAGTGGAACGGAGTGTCTTACGACTAGGTTCTAAGGTTCCCTCTGCCTACCCTGCCATGTGCGGGATAAAGCGGTAAACTGAGTATGTATAGTTTAATTTTTACAATTTAAATTGTTATTTAAATAGTAAAAATTAATAAGGTAGAGGCAACGCGACCCGAGTCACGTCAAAGGGTTGAGATAATATTGTTTTTACGGAAACTAGCGTTACGATGTTTGTTTCATATTTGTTCAATAAATGTTTGTAGCCCAAATAAATTATATAATGGCCGATATCTACTTACGTGTTGTTTACTTATTGATAGTAAATTTTTACTTCTTTTGTCACAATTATGTGCATTACTTTGTAGGAATTTATGTATAAAAGGATTATATTTATATTTCTTTAATTTCTTCTAACAACTAACAGGATAAAGAAATGTTTGTGTAACAATAGATTTTTTCGCGCGTTAAAGATGGATGTACAGTTTTTTTTTTAGTCGATCAGTGAAATAACATTTAAAATGGTATGCATGTGGCCGTAAGGGACAGAACAAGCAGGTAGGGTACTCGCGTTTTTGCATTTCCTTTCCACGCTTTTTACAATAAAAACTTTCTTTTAAATAAATAATCCCGACATCGCTTGACAGGGATTCATCTTAAAATAATAATTGCAGTATGGCCAGCTTTGATTTTTTTTTTTTGTGTGTGGATTTTTAAAGATACTTACTTTAGTATTTTATTGGGTTATATTTAAAATAAGTGAACACAATTATGATTTTGTTCCGCATTACTTTTAATATAATTTAATAGTTATATATTATATAAATGTTTACGTCACATTTGTTAAAAAAAAAATCATCTTTTATGAATTATATTTATTAGGTAGGTACTTGATATTAAAAAGAAAAAGTCATTAGCATATTCGTCAATAAAAGAACAAAAAAAATGTCTGTTTGTCTGAATGTTTTTAAATATCATATAAGTTGCTAAGATATTGCTCAATTTACGTCGTACTAGAGTGATCATCATACTGACATAAGATTTATACGGTTCTAAATAAGATTGTCACTCGGTGAAATTAATTAATTAAATTTTTAATGTTTCATTTTAATAACGATTCCGTCGCTTAACACGCAATGTTTGAAATTCGGTGAAAAGTGGGAACGGAGCGGAGTGTTTTAACACTGTGTTCTCAACTTTTCTCTGTTAACCCCTGCCTGAAACTTAAAAATGTGTTTTTTATTATAGTAGGAAATATCTAAAGAAATACTTTACATAACTTTATTGCTAGTGTATTATTATTAAAGTTATTTTAGTTAATGAAATGCATAACATATTTTATTAAAGATGCCGTCGTGGTGCAGTGGATAAAACGTGATCGTATGCGCAACGTATATGGGTTCGATTCACACTCAAGAGAGTGAATTAATAAATAATTTCATTTCCTCACCCGGGTAAAGCGCTGCTTTAACATCCAACATCTCTGAACTCCAATTTAATATGGGAGACTAAGCGTCTTATCACTATTTTCCCTTTGCCTATCCCGCTTTAAGCGATATAGAGCGTGAAGCTAAAAAAAAGCCAAATCGTTATGTAACTTGTTTCATATATTCCGTACATGGGTTCTGTATAAAATGTTGATATATGCGACCAGAGGGCGAAACGAGAAGGGAACGTGCCCATAAATTTGGCCGGCCTCATTTGAATTTCCAATCCGTGCATTTATTTACGAGATAGAATACATTTGTTACAACAAGAAAATAAAAGAGAATACCAAGCAGAATTGTTGCTAAAAGAAATAAGATTTATCGTAGTGAAAATGTGCTACATATTATAAGTATAAGCATAAGCGTTGTAAAAACATAATCTTTACATAGTATTCAAATAAAACAACTGTCGATTTACTTAGATCTAACTAATCAACAGATTTTGATAAAGTATTTATTAACAAGCAGTAGTTTACAATATAAAGTTAAATGTTGCTCAATCAAGGAAAACGTAATTTGTTTAAAAAAAAAAACTTCACATTTAATGCGTACGCGACGACTTAAGATTAATATGGCACACGGTGTAATAGTTCATCTGCTAGTAGTAGCTCTCGCGCGGCTTCGCCAGCTGCAACAATATTGATATGTACTTAATTTAATTTAAATTAAAAAAAATCACAAAACGCAGTGTTAATCTCGATCTTGGGGTAAATCCTAATAATATATAGCAATATTCCACTCCACCTCTACCATAAAGCCCCGTGAAAATCGGTTCAGCAGTTCCGGAGTTTAACCCGGAAAACAGTAAAATAGACAAACATTTTAACTTTATTTATATGTATATTTTAACTTTATTTATATATAAAATCACAAAATCGTATCACTAACTGCTCTATTATTTATACCGATGAATACAATAATTATAATATCTTGTTAGTATAGTTATTAGCCTAACATAGGTACTGTTGATTTGTGTCGATTTCTAAGGTTCATATGACACATACCGTTTTACATACATTTTTTATCATTCCAAAGTTAAAGTACTAAATTAATGTCAAAGAATAGAATGTTGAGAAGAAATTAATAAATTATGAAATAAAATATGTGACATTAAACAATACACAAGACACGTTCAATTAAAAAAAAAAAAAAAACGGACGGATTTAAATTTAAATATTTTTTATCTATTCTAAACATTTTTATACGTCGAATGTCAATAACAAAACATGTGTCGCGAAATAATAGAGCATCTGCGATGAGAGATTAAGCAAGTGTTCTTCCGAGAAGCGACCAAATCGATTTTTATCCCAATAATATCCTTCACCACGCGTTTTAGGATTAACGCACAGTTTTTGTTTACTTTTGCCTGTTTTTTTGTTAAAAACATTATATTAGTAAGAAATTTGCGTTTAATTTTAAAAATAATTGAATTATTATGCTCACAGTCTTTCAATTTTCTAAATTTAATAATTATATTTTGATATAACAATAGGAATAATATACTGAAGTATGTCGATTCTTACACTTTGTTTTTTTGACCAGTTATTTATATAAAAAATATATTTTTACAGTAGCATCTGTTGTGCCAATTTTTATAGATAGGTTTCTTGAAACCACTTCAATCATGGTATCGTTTAACAAGGTCCGTTTTGTGCCAAAAAAATGCCATACTATATGAGTGGTCAAAGAACATCTGTCTTTAGGAAAAAAAAAGAAAAAATCAGGCATGAGTTTCGCAGCGTGCCACTCTTGTACCGCCTTTTACGGTTTTACTTGAATTTCACTTTTTATCCAAAATTTTGGGTATGTGGCCATAGGACCATATGCTAGGGTGGCTTACCGCACAGGTTAATTGTAAATTAAAAAAAAATACCCAGACAATTTTTTTTTTTTTTAATTCCTTCGACCACCACTAGTGATGTAATAAAGAATATTAAAAAATAATAGTATTGTTAAAAAAAAATGTATAAAATATATTTTACATATTTTAACTCTAACTTTAAATTTTACATTTTAAAATAATATAATCTTTTTGTTAAATAATTTGCTAAAACCTTCAAATTCCATACTATTGTTTAAATGTTAAAAAACGTGATTGATTATACTAACTTAAATGTATTTTTTAGACGATATATTGCTTTCATAGATAGAGAGGGAGTGTGTGAAGAATCACAAATTAACGGTCATTTGTAGTAGCATTACCGATCTTTAGATGCTCAGGCGCCGCCCTTTGAACGATGATATATGAGTTTTTTAAAAGCTATTTATTATATTATAAAAATTAATGAAACTTTGAAGTATTAGGGAATTGTGTGACTTATTTCTTTTTACTGTAATTTGGTGTATTTTTTATTATTTTGTATTTATTTGTCTATGTTCTTTTTGCCATTGTCAGCTTTAAGATATTAACTGAAAGTGATTTTGTAATATCAAATTAATTAATATCGAAACAAATAAATAAAATAAATTATTATAAGTCTTTGTGTTTGTATCGTGAATTAGATTGATATGTATAGATGAGTTTCTCTTACTTTACTGAAAGACATCTTTATTTACTCACTGGTGAGTACACACAAGTTTTCTCGTTGGACTTGGAATCATTCTATTGTGTGTTTTTCTCAACCGCTGTCAGTCAATCGTTCTGACCAGAACATTGGTGTATCATACTTTTCGTTTCTTGTCGACCCTGCCCAGAGCTCGTCAGTCTGAAGACTTTGGCTTCATCTTCCGTAAGTCATCCCAGCAAAAAACGAGTAGTCTTATAAGTTTGACGTGGTTGTGTATTTGTGTATGGATGTATTTTATATTCGTCTGTGATATCTCTTAAGCACATGAAGTGAGCAATTAAGATTTGTTTTGCATTTTGTATAAAAAAATATGTTCAATCTTTTGAAAGCTGATAATCTCAGCTTATTTTTTCAGCTTCACGCTGTATCTCGCACATGGCAGGGTAGGTAGTAGAAACTTGGGATCCTTAGTGTTAAGACTCTCCGTTCCGTTTCCCACTTTTCTCCGAATTTAAGGCTTTATATCTTTAAAAAAACAATTTTTGTAATGAAATTGTATATACATGCCTTTTTTTATTTCTTAGTACTACTTACGATCACATAAAGAGTATTTTGATGCATTATTAACTATAACGGTGACTTGCCTAATTATGGTCATTTTGTCTGCGTTACCATATTTAGACGTCATTTAATCAATTACTTGATATATATATATACGCATGCTATGCAAGTTTTTTTTATCAACACTGCGTTTTTTGTTCATATCTAGATATTAGAAATAATTAATATATAGATAGATAATAATTTGTATGTATTCATGGTACAGATCGTACCCGCAACCACTGCTTAATGTATAGAAACGGTATATCAGAATGACATTATATATTTATATGTGAGTCAGATCAGGCTAAACACAGCGTTGCGGCCAAACAGGTCTCACAGTATGCGTTGAGCCTCGCTTCTTTTACCGTTGTATTTTTTTTTGTATTTGTCTTCTTTTTTATAATGATTTTAATTTTTTAAATGGTTATTGTATTGTCCTTAAACGGTGATAAACTTAATTGCATTTGAATTAATATTATAGTTTCTAAAGTACAAAAGATGGCCATTTAAGTGTTAGTGTCTGAGGCATGTAAGATATCGTACTTTACACAGATGCATTGTAAGCTAAAAACTGAGCAGGTTTTGGCTTATTTTTTGCAAAGACACCTGCATCAGCACGAACGCTGAAAAAAACACAGCTATTCATCCATTGAGACGCCGATTCATAGGTTTATTTGAGGTGTACTCGTATACGTAACAGAAAATGCGTGGAATCGCTTATAATGTTTTTTTTTCAGCTTCACGCTGAATTTCGTACATGGCAGAATAGACCGAGGCAACTTGGGAACCTAGTGTTAAGACTTTCTGTTCCACTTCCGTTTCCCACTTTCCGCTGTATTTGAGGCATTGCGTGTTGATTGGTGGAACTCAACGCCGCGCCTTGAATTGTTAAAGTGAACAATTAAATATTACGTGTAAAATATAAAATTTATCACTTCATCGAGTGAATATCGAATCCACAACCTATCACGTTTACAGTCACACTTGTCTCGCTTGTCCTCTTGCGCCACGACAGGCCTCTTTAATATATTATACATTATATATTATAAAATTAGGTACCATACCTAAAATATAATATTTAAAATGATTTATAGTATAATAAACTAGGGGCTTGTGAATATTAATTAATACTGAAGCACTATTAAAAGCAGATATTTTAATCTAGTCTTTTGACCATTCATACAGTATATATGTATAGTTTTTATACATCAAGTATGGTTATTATATCGCAGAAATATTATACAGTGTAGTAAAAATGCTTATAATTCATTTTTTTTCTTATTAAAATATCTTCAACTATTTTAAATTCATATCTACATTTTTTTAAACAATAAAGCCTTATTATATATTCGTTTTTTCCTTAGTTATAGTTTATAAAAAAAAACTCTAATTAACTAAAAGATAATTTTTAAACAAAAATATTTAATTAACACTATAAGAATGTACATAATAAATATATCATATTATTATTATTTAAATGATTTCTTGTCTATTGTTAATAATAATAATAAAGAGTAGAGTTCCGCTCCATACATTTGTCCTAGATCTTATGCGGAGTTAAACCAAATTCTTTTTATGTGTTTTTTGGCTCACGAAACTGCACATCCGTAGGATTTGGGTCAGGCGACAATTGTAACGATCCCGGACCATCGATAATGTATTGCGTTTATTGAAATTTATTCCAGAGAATGCCATTAAAGTTGTAGTGTAATACTACACAATGTGGATACTTAGAACGGCTAAGTAAAAAGATTTTGTAAGACGAAATATATGTGCGTTTTTTATCTTAAACAAATATTTTTTTAAAGTTTATAGGAAAAAGGCACTTGGGAACCTAGTGTTAGCACACTCCGTTTCCATAAAGACACTGAATGCCCAAAATGGCCACATAACCAGATCGAGAATATGAAAATATAAAATATTTCGTTTCCTCGAGTGGGATTGGAACTCATAACCTGCCTATATTACAGTAGCACGGTTGTGCCTTTGCGCCAAGACCGCTCTAATTATAATATTAGTTCGAGATATGTGAATATAATATGCAGCGGCACAAGCGTATGGCTGTAAAACGCGAGAGGTTGTGAGTTCGATCCTCGCTCGAGGAAAAGAGATGCTTAATGTTTTCAAATAAAATATTTAACGTTTCGATATTTTAGCTAGTAAGGCAAAAGGCGGCGTTGAGTTCTGCTATTCAACACACAATGCCTCAATTTCAAGGAAGGAAAGTGGAGAACTGAACAGAGTGTCTTAACACTACATTCTTAAGTTCCTTCTGCCTACCCATGTGCGAGATAGGGCATGAAGCTGGAAAAAAAAACGTATTTAGCAGAGAAGCAGAGAGAACCCGAAGAGGGAACCCCCTGGTTGGGAATGAACTCACGACTGTCACGTTTATAGTCAGACTAATCGAACAATTATGTAAGTTAGCTTAGTATATAGATATAACTATTACATAACTAAGAAAATTTTGTATTAAAGTAGTTCAACTGAAATAAAAATTGAATGCTTAATAAAACATCTGCCTATTAAAATTGTTTTAAAAAATATTTGAATTTTATAAATTCAATCACAATCAAAAGTTATAAAAAATTCGATCTACTTGCATTTATTGTTTTCCTAATTCTACAAATAGTCAACAATTTATAAAATAGGGATTTTTTTATATATTTTTTATGCAAACAGATAATTAAATATTGATTTTTTTAAGGCTGCTTAAAATTAAAAAAATATATATTAAAAAAGATTTTAGCATTACTGTTTTCAGCCTTGAGAAAACATTTAACTTGTGGCACACAAGTTTTTGTTCGTAACACGCAGAACGTTTTTTTCTATCATCTAATTAATATTAGGACGTGTGTATGCCGAAGACGTAAATGTCGCATTCTTTCATATCCTACTAGGTTCCTTCGGTCTTCCTAGCGAAAAAATATAGTACTAAACAATGTAATGTTTATAGTACGGACAAAAAAATATCGTCGATATTTTTAAATAGTATAAATAAAAATTATAAAACACTTTTTTGATTATACTCATAGTATACACAAAAAAATCAAGGTTTTGTCTAAAAAAAATATTCGAAGCAAAATTTTATCTACAGTTTTGAATATTAAGTATTTTTTTTATTTATTATATAAATATCCATATCACGACGCCAGTATAATCATAATTTTTATACAGATAATGATATAATTAATATTTTTTTTCTTTTAAGTTGGCTGACTGGCTTTTTGATCAATACACTCTCTTAACACTAAAAATAGTATTTATTTTATTTTCGACCCCCTATAATTTCGTTGTAGATAAAACAAGAAGTCTGGATTATCAGTAACTTCTATTTATACAAGAATGTATTTGTATAATAATATGTGAGAAAAGAAAAGGAAAGTCGTTTTGCTTGTTGTAAAAAGTAGTACATAATACATATATCGTTTATATAAATATAAAAACCGATGTGTATCTTTAATTTCGGCGAAATAGTGAAAGGAGTGTCTTATCACTAGATTTTCTCTGCCTTTGATAAATAAGTTGAAAAGAATATATAAATGGCGGCAATAAAAAATCCGTGTGCACAAGCTCTAGCATGCCTAAAGTGTTTAAAGTAATAGAAATTTGACAAGAAACTATGAATATTCATACGTAGTTTTTACCCGTAACGGTGACATAAAAATTGTATTGTTCTTAAAAAAATAGTCACTCCATAACAATTAACTTTAAAAACAAAAGACTGAATTATTTTTAGAACCAACACCGAGCTACTGTTGAGTAGATATGAGAAATAGGTCCTTCGCTTTCGAAATATATCATAGGTGATGATATATTTCATACATATAAATATAAGTATGTCGTACGTACGTCTATGCAGCATAGACGTCTATTAGAAGACTAGCCATTTTTATTTTTTATGTCTAGTCCTTTTCGTTTTAAGACAGCAAAGAGAGAAAGAACGTAAGTTCTACTACTTGGTTATTTAATTAATGCCTTTTATGGTATTTTATAAAATGTAAGTATACAATTGATCCATCAATAAATATTATTCACATATGTCAAGTCGTTATTTTTAAAAATAATTTTGTGTGTGAAGCACAACTTTTTAAAAATACTCTGCTAACATTAAAAACAAGTAGTAGCAAACGTATATGAAATTGCATGTAGTTCAATAATATATGGCTTATTGGATTAATTAGCTTGACATTGGACGATATCTAAAAGACAAGGGTCCCATCATTTGCGTTTTGTAAAATGTCATTCTTTCCTTATGTAACTTATATTTGGTAGCATAAGTGCCTGTTTTGTCAAAGCCCGATGAATTTACAATCTTACCAAAGAAAGATAATGACAAATTAAACTTTGTATCCCCCGAGTGGCCATCGAATACGTGAGCTTCTTGTTTGCTTATGGTCTGTTGGGAAGAGCCGGCAAGAAACTCAACAGTTGCTCTTTTCAAAATATCAATTAAAGTAAATATACAACATAGCTTCCTGAGTGAGTACCAACAGCATATAATCCCACGCACTCTTATCATTGTAGTATTCTTGTGTTGAATAATAAATATGCTTTGCCTAACAATATATTTTTAACTATCATGAATCAAGATGTATGATGGTTCATTTAATGCATAGTGTTGGCTTATCAGAACGGTGGCATAAATTGAATCATTCCTCTAACGGGTGATCAAACTAGAAATTCCATCGTGTGAAGTTGGAGTTGTTAATTACTTTTTATGTTTTGTTGTTCTTCTTAGCTTCACGCTTTATCCCTGCACTAGGCATGGTAGGCAGAGGGAACTTGGGAACCTAGTGTTAAGACACTCCGTTCCACTTTCCGCTTTTCCGAATTTGAGGCATTGCGTGTTGAGTGGCGGAACGAGTGGTTATATTTTGTTACTACTTATATTTAATTTTTATATGTATTTTATTTGTCACTAAGGCCCAGGAGCGGCGTGCTTAAAATATAGGAATATTTACTTTAGAGAAAAAAATAATATTTTAATATGATTATTATGTATCTATCTATTTTATTTGTATTTAATCATGGTCATAAAAACTTTAATATTACAAAAAATGTTTAGTTATTTGATATCTACTCAGTGAACGTGGTACCTTCATATTTTAGATATAGAGATTAGCCCGGATAAGCAGATCAGAATTTTGAAATTGTAATTTTGAAAACTGTTATTTTCGAAGCCTGTCGTGGCACAACGGCACAAGCATGTGTACTGTAAGCAACAGGTTGTGAGTTCGATCCCCACTCAAGGAAATTAAATATTTAATATTTTCAAATTAACTATTTAATGTTTTCATTTCTTCGCTCTGGTAACCAGGCAAAGCGTGGCGTTGAGTTCCGCCACTCAATAAGTCAATACGCAATGCCTCAAATTTGGCGGGATGTAGAGAACGGAAGTTGAACGGAGTGTCTTGACACAGGCTCCTAAGTACCCTCTGCCAACCCCGCCATGTGCAGTGCCATGTACAGTGTGAAACTGAGTAACAGTTATTTTCACTTACTAAATTTTCTTTATATATGTCTATACATATAAATAAAAATGAAGATTGGTTGTTCGAAGATATGATAATAGGCTAAGTAAGCTGAAATAAAAATAATTTTGTTATTTCTTATCATCTTTTTTGTTTATGCCGTCAAGTGTTTACGTACTTAAATTAATATAAAATAAAAGAAAAGTTTAGCATAAATTGGTTTTTATTATTCTGTTTCCAGCACACAAACAAAATATCAATATAAAAATACAGTAAATCAGCAACAATGCTAATGACAATTGTTCATACAAAACGCATACGCTATAAGATTTGCCCAACAACTTACTTATAAAATTAACTAACCTAATAGGAAATAAATAAATAAAATAATAAATCTTTTCTTTTACTGTTATAAATACACTTTTGACTTAAATAAGCGTCAAAATACTTGTTGTGTTGCATTTGTAACGCTCGTAGGTAACTTAACCGTAACTTCGAATGTACATATTTAAAATGATTGACTTAAACTATTTATTTATTTATTAGTGACTTCATACTCGGCTTTGTACTAATGAGATATAGTCTTATTATTATACTAATGCGCGTTCGCGGCTTCGTCTGTAATATTTCTAACAATTTTTTTTGTAATTCACAAAAGCTTACAGAATAATGCCTTAAATTGATATCTACGTCCATACATTTTTACAAATTATTAGATCTTTTTTTTATTATACATAACTTTGAATTGGTCACTTGCTACTTTACATTATATAAATAACACAGGATTTCCTTAAGCTAAAAGCAGAACTATTTTATCAATTTCTACTTCTATTTACATTGAGACTTAGATTAATACAACAATCGCAACTACAAAGTAATTGATGCTACTCTATACTTTACCACAAGCTTCAAGACTTAGGTACATATACTTACTGACTGTACAATATTTTCTTTGGCTTAAATGAATAGTTACAGCTCATTCCACAATAATTTACTTGTCCTATTAAGAAACTTTCATCTAACTTAAATGTTGACTAGTTAAAATTAATATTTTACATAAATTAGGCATGCTGGGCGCGGCCAAGATGGATAAAGAAAGCGACGCGATCAGGACTTCTCTCTCCACACTTGTTACACATAAAAGGATCATTGTATCCATGGAATCCCATGTGAATGGTGTGCATGGTGAGATCCCCAAACGTTATGTCACAATATTGGCAGCTGTACGACACCGGCACTGTCGTCTGTTCAGACGCATCAGATTCTTCGTCAGAACCCTCAGGTTCAATTTTAGTATCCTCATGCTGAAGCCTCAAAGCTGCTGGTTGAAGTTTAAACGCGCGGCCTTTTCTTCTATTTTTCAACGTTGTGGGTGTGACTGGTGCTTGACGCTCTGTGGGTGGTGGAGATCCTGACTCGCTATTTTTAGAGTTTGTCAAGTCTAGAGCGTCATTTGTTTGTTGCGGAGAGCTTATTGGTCTGGAAGCGGTTGGCGTTTGAGGTAGACTTGCTGGGGATTTCGTTGGCGGCGGTGTGGTATTTGTTTCAGATGCCTCACCGTACGATAGACGTTTTTGTAGTATAGACTGAGGAGACAGTGGCTTCTCTATCGGTAGTTCAGCTACTTTAGGTGAAGTAATATTTGGTTCATAATTATTGTTTGGTGGAAAAAGGAATGAATGGGGCAGAAGGGGTGGCAGATAGGGCAGATTAACAGGGAAATGATTTCCGAAAAGAGGATGAGACTGCGGTGGTTGATGTTTTACATTATTGTTCATTTGTTGATGCTCATACATTTTCATCATCGGCTTTTGCTTAGGGCCACGTCGTGTGCCGTAAACATCAATAATTGGAAGAGGATTTGGAGTTCCGTCCATATTCAATACCATTGCTGGATTATGTTTATATTTGCGGAGATGTAACTTTAGTGAATGACAGTACTTTGTTGCGTAATTGCAATCAGCGCATCTATATTGATATATATTCGAATGTGATTTAAGATGGGAATTCAACATAGATTTATTTACACACGAATAAGAGCATTGAGTGCACTGGAAAGGTTTTGATCCCATGTGATTTCTCATATGATATTCAAGGTGGTGCTTATATTCTGTTACAAAGGGACATTTTCTGCACGTTAACATCTTTTCGGGCTTAATATGTTCCTTACTGTGCTCCCAGAAGCTAAGCTTTGTGACTGCAACAAACTCACATTGTTTGCATTTGAAAGTTTTCACTTTTCCATGAGAGTTTACTGCTGGGACACGAAGTCCAGGCTCATCATCGAAATCTTCATCAAGCCCCGATCCATCTCGACCATCATCCTCTGGTTTACTTTGACCCATACCATCGAAGCCAGAATCGTGATATCTCTCGAAACGTCTTTCATGATCTCGCTCAGGGGATGAGGGCGTCCTAGGTGGAGACTTGGGCGGAGTAGCATCAGCTCGTGCTAAGGGTGTGGATACATGAGTTGGTGGTGCTAGAGAGCGTGGAGAATAGGCATCATATGGAGATGGATCACAATCTTCATTGTTTCTGTTCTCAAAACCAGGTGGTGTAAGAAGACTATATGGCAGCCCATTTCGATAAGATTCTAAATGCATTCCAAGGTTTGCTTTAGCTTTTAACGACATGTTGTCGTAAAACTGTGGTGGATCGCCCGCACTGCCGACGCTACGGGGAGAGTGCCCATTTGAATCTTTACTAGACGACGACGGCGAGGCACTATGAAATCCTTCAGAGTAGAAGCCGCTGGTTTGATCTTTTGAAAAGCTACCCTCTTCCATTGGTTCCGATTTCTAGGAAAAAAATATTTTCGTTTAGGATTTTTGTCACTGAATAACAAACAATATTATGTAACAATGTATCAACAATTGTTAAATCTTTTTTTTTTTTGCTATTTCATAATAAATAAAACAGAGTAATTAATTGTTAATCAATTTGTAATAACCAAATTAGTAATGAACTAATTCATTAAATCGGCGTTTTTGATGTTATCTTAGTTTTGAATATGTTATCAGAAGTAATTAAGAATATTTTAACATGTAGTTAAAAAAATATTAAAAAAATATGTTGAAATTAATAGTAAATAATGTATATATATTATAAATGTGTACTTACAATGACCGGTTGTTGCATTAAGGAAGCCCAGGCCTGAGCGTGGGGCGCGGGCGGCATGCCGGCGGGGGAGGCACAGCTAAGCATACCTAGAACAATCATATTATTTCTATAAATTTTAAAAATTTCTTATATTATAATAAATAAATTACTTTAAACACTTAAAATAGTTTAAACGTGATGTTTAATTTATATACGTACTTGCGTATAAAACGCGAAATCGAGTGTTTTGTAGAAAAATTTGCTAACACGGCAATTCGTTAAAAAATGTAAATCGTTCGGTCACGTATCTACCTACAGCTCTGTTGCAATCGTTTTTAATTAAACAATAATTAACGTTTTGTATTCTCAAAGGTACCGACAGCTATTAGGGCTAATTATGTGTTTTATTTGTGTAATCACTAATGAAAATTATTTATATTACTTTATTTGTTCCACATACATACTTGTATGATAAATGTTAATGTAAATATTTGAAACAAAAACATCTAAAAACTGTACACATAACATGCATATAGATGAATAAAGAAAATATTTAGAACTACTTAAAAAGAAAAAAAAGCAATATTATTTTTTTGTTGTATTTTTGAACAAAAAAAAGTTGTATAAAAAATATATATAATTAAAAATACAATACATACCTTCCCCTTTTAATTCAATATTAAATCACAATCAACACACACGAACGTACATACAATACAAAAAAAAAAACTTCACAAATATAATTAATTTAATTCACAAGACGACAAAAATGCACGAAACGTCAAAGCTTATTAGAGACAACCCTTCGTCCCGACAGACGAGACCTGTGTGACTTCGTCAGCGTCTCACAATCAACTGGGAAAAAAATCTGTCAATTTTTATGCCCCATCGATAAATGTATTCTATATTTGAACGCTATGAGTACTTGAAGAGGGGGATGGCATGATTGTCAGATACACGCGTCCCTTTCTCACCCCCTCCTATTTTTGGCAGAACCAATACGCGGCTCGCTACTGTGGGTGGGGAACAAGTTATTAAGTTATTGTTTTTGCGATATATTCTTCTAATATTAAAAATTCGAAAGTTTGTTTGTTATTTATATTAAAAAATGGCAATAATCACTGTATATTTAAATATATATTTTAGTTAAAATAACGAATTAAAAAATATATATGTATAAAGTAAAAACTGGTATTAACTATTAGCGGTACATGCCAGTAGATATAATAATAAAAAAAAAAGAAGTAGTCGGCGCGACGTTACAGTAATAACTTTTGTTGCCTCGGTTATTATGCGGCTATAAATGAGGGATGTAGGCAAATGAGACTGTTTTCCTATTGTGTTCCTAAATGCGATAATGAAATATTTATGTTTATTTGTTACTGTACTTTCATTTAGGATTAGGGTATTTGGGACAATAATAAAACTATATTGGTAGCCAAAATCCTTGCGTCTTTTATTATTATTAAACGGCTTATGCTTGTAAGCTTATACGTTTTATAGATTTATAAAATACTTAATAATGAAGTAACCTAAAAATACATAAAAGTGGGGAACGAAAGTGGAACGGAGTGTCTTAACACTAGGTTCCAGGTCCCGGGTTCCCTCTGTCTACCCTGCCCGTGCGGGATGTAGCGTGAAGCTAAAAAAAAAACGTAAACTTCAACGTTTTAAAATAAAAACCTAATATTGTATATATTGAGCATGAAGAACATATATACTTGTGAGTATTATATACATTGTACGAACCCACATTCTATTTTTATTAGCGGGTAAAAAAGAAGCTTAAAAAAAACGTTCAATAGGGTAGGCGCGGCGTGGGGCGTCGAGCTTTTTATCACGAGAGCCGACCAATGAGAAAGCGATGTAAAAAAGGAAAACCATGTATAACTTTTTTAGTATTCACATTGATTCGGCCAATCAGAATTATGAATGTGTTTCACGTCAATAAGTTACAGTAGACAATGGGGGCTTATTGTACTTATTGGCACAAGTGTCTTTTATAATTAACAGCTTTTGGCGACGTGATCTATTTGATTGTACTTTAATTTAGTAAAAATGTCGATATTTATCCTTTTTTTATCATAAAAAAAGAAGGATGTTTGATATTCAAGTATTAAGTTGACATGTAACTATGTGATAGAATGTATAAAACTAAATATGATCTCCTTACAATTATTTTATTACCATAAAATAAATAAATATATAGTATCATAGAGATTCCCTAACTATGGAATAAGAAACTGAGTGGTAAAACATTTCAGAGATTTCAAGATTAGGCTCATATAGTTTATATCTTTGACCACTTTGTATAGAAAAGCTTTTTTAGTTTCTTTTAACTAAGCAGTAAGTATTTATTATAATTCTTTTTTAGAAGCACATCCTTGTCTCGACACAATATATAGTGTACAATTCTATATAAGAAAAATTTATGCTTGGAAACATCTTAGGATAGCTTAATAATAACAAAATCAACATTTTAAATATTTATTTTAAAATATATATAAAGTAATATTTAATATATAATTTCGTTAACAATTGTTTCACTAAGCAACATTAGTAAAAATAGTAGAACTGTAAAGAATTCCTTTGCATTTTTACGAAAATCTATCAATATATCACAAAAGGTCATTTGACAGTGATCAAAATTAAAAATTGACCATGTGAGACATAAAAAATGAAAGTCAATTCATTTTTAGTAAATAAAATTAATAATTGGTTTGCGCAAATGTACCTATTTAACCTAAGCAAGATATTTAATTTTTTTGCATGGTGAGGCGGAATTTCACGTCTAATCTCATATAAAGAAATGTAAGTAGATCTAACGTTAAGACACTCAATTATCCACTATCCGTGTGTGGGTGGGACTCAACGCGCTTTTGCTCCTTGGCTGGTCACCACAGCGATGAAATGGAAATAATTATTTCCATCACAACCCTGGCGTATACAGTAAGTCACGACGCGAGGGCTTTTAAAAATTGTCCATTTTTTTTGAGGCATTGCGTGTTGAGTGGCGGAACTCAACGCCGCGCTTTGCCTTATTACCAATAAATTGTACATAATATTATAATTTGTAAATGCCTAGTGAAACTGCTATTATTTAAGATTCTATTTTGATTAAAAACTACGTTAATTCTTTGAATTTTACTTATTTTATAACCAGATTCTTTTCATAATATCTATTTTATAAGTAACGACAACGATTTGTCTTGAGTTGATGTATAAAGGCTAATAGCGTTAAGGCTCGCCGAGAGGTTGTGATTGATGAACACATTATCAACTTTTTGTTTTAAAATTGCTTTTACCTTTAACTTAAACTGAGAGTAAAGGTCATATTTTATCAAAAGTTAGAATAAAATAAGAGACGAGAGAAGAAATTGATATAGTAAAATTATGTTTAAATAAAAGGGCCTACGTGTTTATAGCTTGAGATTTAAAAGCTTCAAAGCTCTGTCGGTGTCCTTATAAAAATAAAATTACCTCAAAGTAAAGCCCATTTAAATATTATAATGTTTACCATGTGAATAAATATTTAAGTTAATACCAGTATATACCTTGTTTATCAAACTAACTATATACATATTATATGTAAATATAAATATTTTTTTAATACATAAGTATAAAGTAGAATAATAATATTCTACTTTTAACGTCCCGATGAAAAACAAAGGGGTGTTATAACGTTGACGTATATACGTGTGTGTATTTGTATGTATATCTGTGCCTAATTCCTAGCTGCGAAACGAATAAACCGATTTTGATTTTGTTCTTTTAATTTTGTAATGTCAGGAGCGTTTTATTAAAAAAATAAGCTATTAAATTGAAGTTAAATTTGAAAATTATCATCTTTTTTCTACTTATTTATATACTCTTTAAACATCTTTGTGTTGGTAGTTCTTAATTATTAATTTTATCTATTCTTTTGTCGGCGCTGTATACTCATATAACGTAGTTTGCGGTCACTAAAAATCAAACAACTATTAACATAAAGAACCCTAATGGGTTAACGATAAAAGTCATAAGTGATATAAGTTCATGTGTATTTTTTTATTTATAAGTCATTTAATTTCTATTTATTTATGGATGTTTGTCTTTGTGATGCATATTTGGATGTGTTAAGAATATGTTAAACAAACTAATTAAAGTATTCTAAAATATCATATTCGTTAGTTTATCGGACTTTTAAGAGTAGCGAGGACTTATTAGTGAGTGTATTGTTTGTTTTCTTCGCATTGTGTTCTTTGATCACGTAATTACCTATATTATTTTGCTGTCAAAAAAACTGTTGTCAAAAAAACGCTGTCCATACTAAAATTTTATTTGGAATCGATGGCTTTTATATCTATTTATTTATTGATCATTATCATTTCAAACAAAAATGGATACACAATACACAAAATTATATCTAGATGCGACAAACACTTATAGGCTGAATCATCATGTTTAAAAAAAAGAAAATGACTTATGTAATAGAAAATAAATTACTCAGCTTCACGCTGTATCCCGCACGGGGCAGGGTAGGCAGGGTAGTAGTGGACACAAAAAATAAATGTATTCCAAGCAAAATTAAAATGTTTATCATTAAAATTAAAACATTGATTCTTGAAGGGGATCAAAGTGTCGGTATATCATAATTAACCAGACTGAAATGATGGCAATTTAGAATGTAAAATAATAATTTTTAATAATTTATTAATATCATTTATCAAACCGTGAGAAATTTCACTTTTAATGACATAAATTGGGAAAACCCAGTAGTTAAGAAAGTTACCGCCAAATGAGCAGTTAAGTAGTTTAGTTGTAATAGATAGGTTAAATGAATTAGGTTTTAATGTATCGCATTTCCTGTATCGTAGCCGTGCGATTGCTTAAAATTTAACAAGGTTATATATCTTCTAAGCCAAGGGCGAAATCATATTCCGCAATGTATATTGAGGCCTGTCGTGGTGCAGCGGCACAAGCGTGTGCTTGTAACCGACAGGTTCTGAGTTCGATATACATTCAAGGAAATGAAATATTTAATATTTTCAATTTAAATATTTAATTACAAAAAGAAATATATTTAATATTTTTTTATTTCGCTCTGGTACAAGGCAAAACGCGGCGTTGAAATTCGCCACGCAACACGCCATTCCTCAAATTCGGCAGAAAGTGGGAAACAGAAGTAGAACGGAGTGTTTTAACACTAGGTTCCCAAGCTCCTTCTGCCTACCCTGCCATGTGCGGGATACAGCGTGAAGTTGAGAGTGTCTAAAGTAGATATATGAAAATCTGATGAGTGGTTTATTTTTAGTTTCATATAAAATACGACGTGATATAACAAAATCTGTAGCCTGTGAATTGAAATCACAACTATCGCGTACGGACAGACAAGTCCCAACTGAGCTTTTCAGCGGAAATAGCTAAAGCTTAGCGATTAGTTCTATATAATACAATATTTTGTAAAGTCCAGGAATCAATGCGTAACGTCCATTTTCCGGTCAGCGCACCGGTGTAGGCGGTAGAGAAATATTCCAAGGGCCCGGAGTGCCCTTATCGCGAGTAAAAAGTAATGCCCTCAGCCTTTATGGCAGTTGCGAGACACGCTCTTTATTACGGAGGGCAGGCGAGTAGGCTAGGAGTACAGTGAGAACAATATATTCTTTTTTTTTGCTCCATACTGCATCCCAGACATGGAATATAGGTAGTAAATGCTAAATCACTCCGTTTCATTTTCTACTTTCCGCCGAATTTGAAACATTTCGTCTAAAGTCGCGGAACTCAACGCCGCGTTTTGCTTTGCTTCCAGAACGAAATAATTGAAATATTTAATACTTCTTTCCTAAGACTTGTTCTTAGAAAATAACACTTAAAATTACTAAAAAGACTAAATATTTATTAAGAAAATAAAAAAAAAAGAAGCTTTCCTAAGAGTGGAGTGGATTTTAAAAATAGTAAAAATATACTTCGGTGAGATATACAAATCTTTTGATTAATTTCTTTAAAGAAATTGGACAAAAAGTTACATATGTGCAATTTGCACGTAGTTGAAAGAAATACTTGTTGTAGCTTATATACAATAAAAATTGTTTCACAAAGTTGCAGTTTTTATACATTTAAGTATTTTTGTTATACGAGTATACCTATCATGTTCGAGTTTGCCACGTTAAAATATGTGTTCAAGAGCAGACTAAGGTACTAAACTTAAATTTAAAAAGCGTATAAAATTTTGAACAAAGCAGGATTTGAACCCGCGCCTCTGGAATACCTTTCCAGCGCTCTTGACCAACTAAGCCATTCGTTCTCACTGAGCTCCGTCGAAATTCTTATACGCTTTTTACAACTTATTTATGTTGTTAGCATCTCTGTAGGGAGATTTTTACAAATTTCCGCTACCCAAAGAGAACTCGTAAGAATTATCGTTTGGCAAGAGAGAATACTATTTATTTTAATATTTTTACTAGACTAAGGTTCTAAAGGTCTTTCGATCTTAATATAATAACATATCTCGACACTCGACAATATTGATATTTAGGTAAGAGCCCTGAACAGGATTCATTTATTTTAATTAATTTAAATTAAAAATATGAAAAATATTAAATCTATTTTAAAATGAAATAAGAATATATTAATTTATACTAGAACTAGTGTCGTTATTAAGATATGACGCAGTGGCACAGTGTGTGCATCGCGAAGTTTGTGAATTCGATTCCCGCAAAACTATAAAAATTATTACCATAAAAAGATAAAGCGAGGCTTTAATTACCGGCATTTGAAATTTAGTTTTAAAAAAATGTAAAGTGTACAAGGGTATTGAATGTCGTTACACTAAGTTGGTCTGCCTACAGAATATAGCATGAAGCAAAAAAAAAAGAGCTCGGTGTGCCAAAGAGGGGGCGGTATTATTTCCCCTCGCATAAAAAATGATTGTACCTTCAAATCTATCCCGGGCGAGGGCGGCTCCCCAGCCTCCCCTAATGTGCCCTCCGTATATGAATGAGTCGATCTTATACGAGAATAAAATGCCTTGAGTGCTGTGCTTTTGGAAAATAAAGGTTTTATATGAATTTTTGCCAAATAACTTTTTTGCTTAGAAAACAAATATTTATATGTGTTTAATTAGAATTAAGTATGATATTAAAAGAAAACAGAAGTAATTATATAAGAAAATGTTATGTTTTCGAATTATTTCTTACTTTAGGAATCTGTAGTAAAAGATGATGACGTCATGTATTTTTGATCAGTTATTAATAATATTATGTATATATATATATATATATATATATATATATATATATATATATATATATATATATATATATATAATATATATATATATATATATATATATATATATATATATATATATATATATATATATATATATATATATATATATATATATATATATATATATATATTCTGAATAATTTTATAATTAGACTTAAATTATATTAATAATGGAATTCTTTTACTGTATTCCTCTTAGTGTATCTCATTGTAAATCATCATTACTCGGGCAGAGACGTTTGATAGAAATTGTTAATTGCCTCTATTAACTTAGAAATATGAATAGGTTATCTTATATGTCGGTTGAATATATAGATAGCATAATTGAAAATTAGTTATTTTGATGACAGCTTATTAGTAATATATACTTAAGTGTTGGGACCGAGGTAATACACGGCGTTGAGTTCCACTATTTAACACGGAATGCCTCAGGAGTTTTGCGGGATGTGAGGAACGGAATCGTCTTAATATGAACAGAGTTCTTAGTTCTTGGTTCTCAGGTGTTCTCTGCCTACTAGGTATATTTTTTTTTTTGTTTTTTTAGCTTCACGCTGTATCCCGCACGAGGCAGGGTAGGCAGAGGGAAGCTAGTAAGTCTCTTCTAAATAAAAAAAATACTATCATTAAGAAATAAAAGTTAATTATAAAGAATATTTGACATCTCATAAAAATTATCTTCTTTTAAATGTTGTTTTATTCGTAAAGCTGATCTGGCGCTCTTTTGCGTTGACATATTGCAAACAAAATTATGCTCAAAACAAATTCATTTTTATCATCTATGAAACTTTAAGTTAGATAAGTAGACTCGTGGGAATTAAATAAATATATTTTTATTAAAATTTTAAAATATTCAACTATTTTATTTAACAGATTTTGCATTTATTTATAGGAAAAGAACCCATAACTATTGAATGGAAGTTTAAAAGTACGTTAAACGCCTTTACTTACTACTTACACCTAAACTTTATATAACACTATCTTCTCTAAGTATGTAGAGTTCTTTATATTTAATCGTCGTTCGATCGTAGCTATCTCTACGAAAAAATCTTGAGAATAAGAAAGCAGTGGTGACCTACCTATTACAGAAACAATATTTTTTAAAATTTGTAAGATATAAAGTAAATGGTTTTTCTAACACTGTTATTTAAATGTTAATTTAAATTTTTTGTAGATCAAAAATACCTCTTTCCGCGTCCGCCTTTTATGCGAAACTAAAACGAGAGACAAGTATTAGTTGGATAACTTAAATAGTAATTTTTTAAATAGTAATTTTGTGCCCAATTTTTCATGCGAAATGAATGATAAAAAAAATTGAGGTAAGTCATAATTTCTATATGTGAAAAACAAAGATTCGTTCAGAAAATTGCTTAAAATATAAATTATTATAATTTTTTTAAGCTTCTCTTTGTAATTCTGATACTGCACGGTAGACAGAGGGAACTTGGGAACCTAGTATAAAGACACTCTGTCCCCAATAAGTACCTTACCCCCATTCCGCCAACACCCCGCAATGTTCATAATCATGTAACTATATAACAAAATATTTATATAATTAAATAAGAAATCTAAGCGGAAATTTGTAAATAAGTAAATATTTATATTGAATTAAATTATATGACGCATATAGTTATAGATTCATAATTGCTTTGTACTATTTTAACGTGAAATGACTTGCAAATTAAAAATTGACTTAACCATTGTATTGTATTTTGATATATATTTTTTTGTTTTGTTTCAAATAGTTATTACACACTTTGCCCTTCGATTATATTAACATAATTTTAATTAATTCATGTTAACTAACCATTTGTTTAATTTCGGGAATTATTTAAAAGGTTTTTTTTTTCATGTCAACGAACAAGCCGTAGGTTAGTTCACTAAATTTTGGATTTAGGTATATTTACAACAGCTATAAGTCAAAGCGTTAATTTAATTTGAATAAATTTTTTTCAGCTTCACGCTGTATCCCGCACGAGGCAGGGTTGGCAGAGGGAACCCGGGAACCTAGTGTTAAGACACTTCGTTCCACTTCCGTTCCTCAATTAATTTGAATAATATGTACAAAAGAATTTCAATATTACTAACTAGAAATTGTTTAAAATCTGGTATATCTTTTGTTTTTATATATTTGATAATAAGGCAAAGCGCGGCGTTGAGCTCCGCCACACAACACGTAATGCCTCAAATTCAGCGGAAAGTGGGGAACGGAAGTGGAAGGGAGTGTCTTAACACTAGGTTCCCAAGTTCCCTCTGCCTAACCTGCCTAGTGCGGGATACAGCGTGAAGCTGATAAAAAAATATTAATATATATATATATATATATATATATATATATATATATATATATATATATATATATATATATATATATATATATATATATTATATATATCAATATCAATTTTAATTATTTTATGAAAGATTTAATTGTACCTATATTAGATTTAAATGTACCGGTTACAGAACTAATTTATCGCAGCACAAATCGTACGACGTTTTGTAGGTGGCGTCTTCATTAGGTAGATTCGACCTGATCCAGTTCGCGGGAAGCTCAGTGACATCTTCAAGGAAATGAGAAGAAAAGTTACACGATTGTTATTTTTTATTATTACGGGTTTTTATAAATTACGGCATAAAAGTTTAAATAATTGATGTATAAATTATTCGCTTCGTGGAAAAACAGATTTTGTAGGGCCAGTTTTCTTTGAACGGATTATGTATAGCCTAGGCTTTTTTCAAAAACATTTGACTTTCGGCGACTTTGAATAATTGATGTAGCAGATTTAAGTAAGTATGTCTGTGTGTGAGGTGATTTCTTAAAGAAAACATTTTTGTGCTTACCTCCCAAAATAATGAAACAGTCATGGCTGTAGTTCGCGCGGGCGAAAGCGTGTACGGAACAGAGTACGTATTTATATTCAATAAAATATCGATATAATATAGATATTTTTTTTTATTGCAAATAACAAAATGAGTCATATTAATAAAGTCTAATTTTAGGTACAATTATATATATATAATGACTTGAATATATAGGATGTATATAAATAATATTTGATCTATTACTTTGGTTTGGCTTAATATATATATACTAAAATTCGTTTGATACTATCCCACCTGAACACATAGAAACCAGTATTGACTAATATACATATATTGTAAGTGGAAAAACATAAATATGCAGACCGATTTGCGTAACGGAAAAAAAAACAGAAAAATTGTATTATTACAAACCTTATGCTTTATATCACTTGAACAAATATTTTACTAAACTGCCTCCACATTTTAACATAAAACGAAAGTAATAGAATTAAACAGTGGATTTTTCTCAAAATATTTGTAAACTACATTCATAGAGTCAAATCATTTAACACAAAAAGAGTATTTCAATATTTAATAATTGGTGAATAAATGCAATCAAGATTTGCTGCCTTATAATTATTAGCTTAACCAGTTTTGACGTATCGTAAAAAAAATGTTTAAAGGGGTATAAGGGTAAATATTATGCAACAATTCAGCAATAAACTTCAAAGCGTTTTTTTAATCAAAAACTTCTTACGGAACTTACGGAACTTGCGCTTTGGACATGTTTAAACCCATGTACAAGGGTGGTGACATCAGGATCAAATACCACTTTGCGAATATGATCTAGACGAAGGTTCTACTTCTCATATCGTTCTTGTCTAAACTTAATAAATTCGATCTATGAGATTTTTTTTTTAAATAAAACATACCACGGACATTTGTCTTATTTGCTCTTTATTTTTTCTTTTTTTCTGCAATTTTTGCTGCTTTCTGCTATTTTTTTATTTAATTTAGCCTACCAAATTAAATTTACTTTTACATAATACTTTATGGAAGACTTATAATTATATATTATAATTATATACATTTGTGTTAAGTCCCTTTTTGTACATCCTTATCTAATAAGATATTTATATTTTCAATTCACTCTCAAGTTTTTTTTTAGATTTTTTTCTTTATCGTGTCTTTTTTTGTGAAACAATTTTTGCTCAGTTTAGTATGCCTAATAGCAATAAAATTTTAGTTTTGTCAACAAATTCAAAAACGTGCTAAATGCACATGAAGCTTCTAAAAATATATATGTTATATACGATTCATAAATAAGCACATAAAATTTTTATAGAAACAAGACGAAAAAAGGTATTAATTTTTCGTTAATAACTTTAAAATTTATAATCTAGTAATATTTGAGAAATAGAAAAAGAGAAATATGCTCTTTATACCAATATAAAGTTATTATTTCCGAAATCTATCAAATTTGTATAGTGTCATTTAGTGCTCCGCGAGGTCGTTATAGTACGCCGTTGCAAAAGCCGATATATGATCGAAATATTTTTTAATGGTATTAAATATGAAGACGAAAATTGAATAATATTGATTTTGAAAAAAGTTACACTATCGTTATTTTTTCGCAGCGTGGACCTCTTCTTATATATGTATTTAATAAAATTACGCAAAAGAAATATTTCTAATAGATGTTAAATAAAAAATATGATTTGTTATGTTTTATTATAGCTCTTCTTGTTTTATTATTAAATAACATTAGAAATACATTTTTAAGTAATTTCTTAAGAAATCGTTTATATTTAAATATTTCAATTAAATATTTTTATATATTAATTAAATATTTTTAATTTATATTTATATTTATTTAAATAATTCTTAACACTGAGTTAAAAAACATGTTAAAACTAATTTCCTGTCTATATTCTATCCTTTACGTGCAAGCTTTCTATGTAAAGGCGAAAAAATGTAATTAATTTATCGCAGCAGTTGTTTTTTTTTTGCAAATTACGTAAATAACCACTAATTTGCTTTTTCTTTGAACGTTTTATGGCGTTGTGTACAAATATCTGTACTTCTAATAGCGCAACATTATATTATAGGCACTTAAAAAATATTAAGAACAAAATTAATTATTAAATTTTAATATTTCAATAATGATATACAACTTCAATTCTACTTGTAATCGAGCTCATGATATTAATTTCAGTTTACAGAAACTATTTTTTATTATATACTTTTGGTTAAATCAAATTATATCTATGTCATTTATTCAGCTTCACGCCGTGTCCCACACACGGCAGGGTAGGCAGAGGGAACTTGGGAACCTAGTGTTATGACACTCCGTTCCACTTTCGTTCCCCACTTTCCGCCGAATTTGATTGCGTGTTGAGTGGCGGACTACGCATTTTGCCTTGTTACCAGAGCGAAGAAGTGAAAACATTAAATATTTAAATTGAAAATATGAAATATTTCATTTCCTCGAGTGGGGATCGAACCCACAACCTATCGTTTACAGTCACACTTTTGTGTCGCTACGCCACAACTAGCTTCTATATCTAAGTAATTATACTTTTTATTATATATTTTATATATTTAGCATAAGTTGAATGAAAAAGCCCAATAAGAACATTTTCGTATAAAACTAAAACTCTTGGCAACAAACAAAATGTATGTAAGGCCCATTGTCAAAATGTTAACCTTTTTCATGTAGAACCAAGTTTCATGCTGTAATTTTGTGCTACTCTTACTTTATCTAACTTCAAAAACCTTAGTCAAAATGTGTTGCTTAACCGGGCGTGAGGTAAAAAATCGTCTATTATAAATAGTATCAAAAAGTTGAAGCGCCACATAAGAGCTCGTATATAGAGTTAGGACATGTAGAATTAAAAAAATGGCTCTACATGAAATTTGACTGAACATTTCAACTTTTCTCAACATTTTACATGAATATATTGGTAGGATTATAAATTTAAAAGTTAAAATAATCCGCTATCTCTAATTTAGGTGGAAGCGAATAATTTTTTTGAACAATTTTCTTTTAATATTCATAACAAAGAGATCTTGTTCAACTTTATGTTTTTTCAATCTGTTTGCGCACTGTCTGTAGCCAATTTATAAGATATTTTTTTGAAAACATAGCTTTAACAGCTCGCGATATCAAATAAAAAAAAACGAATTAATTAATTATTATTCCATCATTACAAAAGCTATATGCATCATTAAAAAAGCTGTTTGAATGAATATGCAAACTAACTAGGTTTCCCTTGAGCAACAAAATGAATCAAATATTGACACAAGTTGTTTTATACCATTCTAGAACATCAGCTGTGTGTAGAATTGAAATGAGATGACGCTCCATTAAAACATAATTGTCAGTTTGACGTACCGCTTGTGCAAGTAAGGTAAAGAACAAAATAACGATTTAAAGGTTTTATTAATTAGACACCGAGACGTTGTAAGTGTCATATCATTAATATGATTATAAAATTAAAATCCACAATTTTACTGGGTGTCTTCTTTTTACATATATTATATTATTGTGCATAATTCTTTCTTTTGTACTGAATAATTCCTCACGTGAGTCTTCCATACAACGTGACGTTGTGGAAGTCTACTGGCACGCTCGAAACGCCATAATTAATGAAAAGAATGAATGAATGAGTATCTACTATCATGTTTAGTATATTTCATTGTTGTTAAGTTTTTAACTCGCCAAATACATAAATGTTGTAAACGGCTAAAAATTAAGAATTCTTGTAATTTTTTTTCTGCCTCATAGTTCAAGGATGGCAGAGAATAAAAAAAAAAGTAGCTCCTTATACCATTTAGTCAAATATTTATAGGTGACATTAAGGCCTGTCGTGGCGCAGCGGCACAAGAGTGTGACTGTAACCGACAGGTTCTGGGTTCGATCCCCAGTCGAGGAAATGAAATATTAAATATTTTCAATTTCATAAATATTTAATGTTTCATTTCTTCGCTCTGGTAAGGCAAAAGCGCGGCGTTGAGTTCCGCCACCCAACACGCAATGCCTCATATTCGGCAGAAAGTGGGGAACGGAAGTGGAACGGAGTGTCTTAACACTAGGTTCCCGGGTTCCCTCTGCCTACCCTACCTCGTGCGGGATACAGCGTGAAGCTGAGTAATTATATAAACATAAGGTTACTTATTTGCTTATTTTAAATAAAACCTTTTTATTATTGCATACTTTATAAACAAATACAACAAGCCTAATATAAATGTTTGAAATACCATAATAAGTTGAATACAATTATTCGTAAATTGTTTATAATTTTTTGTTCAATAATTAAATGTTATTTACATATATTTTTTATAACATTTTTAATCTATATATAATACTAGTTTTTACCTGCGACTTTGCCTGCATAGTCCAATCGAAATATTAGTTATGTTTGACACATTACACTTTCTAAGAGCTCGGTAACTCCAACTTCATGATTTTATATATAGAAACTATTAAGGAGAACTAATACAGCCTATTGCTTTACTCGTAAATCGACATATTTATTCGACATTTTTTTCAGCTTTCCGCACATGACAGGGTACGCAGAGGAAAGTAAGGAACATAGACACTAGAACACTTTGTTCCCATTATAACACTTCTGTTCCCCTACTACATACTACTCACTCAACCATGTCTCAAGTCAATACATATAAGTATATATAGAACGTATTTACTTAGTTAACGAATATTGCTGTAATTTTTAAAATAAATTCAAGTGCAGCGCACGCAAGGAAGCTCTATAGTTCTTCGTTTTTACATCTTTTTAATTTTTAATCTACTCTTATAGTTCATAGGGTATATTGTATAGATTACGCCGTCCTCAATATAAGGCCTAATTAAAAAAATATATTTTTCGGTTCGATAGTAGCAGTTCCTGAGATTAACGCGCTCAAGCAAACAAGTTCTTTCACTTTATATAAATAAAGAAGTAATAGATGTACCTATATACATACATATGTATGTACATATTTGTTTTTTACCACGCTTTGTAATACGGCGACAACTTTCTTTTGTTAAATTCGTCACATGTTAAAGTTACAACTGTAAAAATAAACTAAATGATTAAATAACTGACCTTGATAAGATTCATTTATATCCTGATAAAAATGTGATCGCTGTTTTGTGCATTTTCGTTTTTAGTCATTAATTAAATATACATTTTATAAATAAAACACTTTTAAACGGATTGATCGAGTGTATTGTTATTTGAACATTTTTGGAAGCCCGACGTTTCGAACACGTTACAGTAGTCCGTGGTCACGGGTAGGCTCAGCCTACCAATCTAAAATTTACACATAAAAAATGTTATAATCATGTATTGTTTAGTGATTTTTGTAGTTTCTATTAATGTGTCATATCTGTTTTTTTTTTTTTTATTTTATTTATAAACTGCATTGGACTTCAAGAAAAAGAATAAAAATACCTATGTACCTCCAGAACCTATGCTATTATCACATCAAAACTCTAATATAAAATTTCTGTATAGTAAGTTTTACATGATTACTAAATCAGTAAAAGTTTACTGATTGGTTTTTTTTGAGGCCTGTCGTGGCGCAGCGGCACAAGAGTGTGACTGTAACCGATAGGTTCTGGGTTCGATCCCCAGTCGAGGAAATGAAATATTTAATATTTTCAATTTAAATATTTAATGTTTCTTTTCTTCGCTCTGGTAATAAGGCAAAGCGCAGCGTTGAGTTCCGCCACTCAACACGCAATGCCTCAAATTCGGCGGAAAGTGGGGAACGGAAGTGGAACGGAGTGTCATAACACTAGGTTTCACTTCCGTTCCCTCTGCCTACCCTGCCTAGTGCGGGATACAGCGTGAAGCTGAGTGAGTGAATAATCTGAATAATCGACTCATTGATCGTCACATCTCTTAAAGAATTAATTTAATCGTAATATTCACATATTAAAAACTAAACTTTCAGCCAATTTCATAAAATGATTATTTTATAACATTTTCAGTTGAACAAAATATTTTATATTGACATTGCTTTTGATTAATGAACCGATTTTTTGTGAAACAACAAAAATATTGCTAAATATTTTAATAAATAGATTTAAAGCGGTTAAGTTGTTCTTTAATTTAGGGTATATTATTAAATACAGTCAAGAAATTTCAAATCCGTCGTGGCGCAATGATATAAGCATGTGATAGTTAACGCAATTAAAGTAAAAGGTATGATGATTCGGGTGAATTAATTATTTAATATTTGAGTTTCCTCTCTTTAGTTCCGCCACTAAATGTGCAATATCTGGAAAATTTTGTAGAAAGTGGAGAACGGAGTCTTAACACTAAGATAATTCTGCCTTCCCTATTATTTTGCGGGACAAGTTAAAGCTAGAAAGAAATGTATAAAAACATGTTAAGATATCCATGAAATATAATTTAAAGCACCACTACTCTGCCACGTGTCGATTTCTCGCTTCAGTGTATGTATATATTAGGGCAAAAAGTCAAAGTACGTAGATATACATCGTTCTCTTCTGTTATTGTATAAATAATAATATATATATATATATATATATATATATATATATATATATATACACACAGCGAATATTGACTTAACGTCAGTAAATTTATTTAATTTAAAAAATATGTTGGCTAGTTCCTTTTTTATTATTTTCTCAGTGCAAATCACACATAGCAGGATACAGAGCCAACCTAGTGTTAAGACACTCCGTGGATGAAAGAATCGCCTCCGATTTCTCGAGACACTACGAAAAGACTGGCGTAATTCTTAGTTAAAATTATAATTATCATTTTATCACTTCAGATTTTTTTTTCAAGGTTTACCCTCATTGATAATCAAGCCCATAATAACTTCATCTATACGTTTACACTGCATTATTCTAGTAATTTTTAAATATAACTATCACGTATCTTTATTATACATGTAAATATTTCAAAGTTTGTAACAGCTACCAGATGTATATATTCTTTCTCGGCCGTTTACTGTTAATTATATAAAACGTGGCACTGAAAAAAATACAATATAATTTACAACTAGAGCGTGCAATTAGAACGATTGTGCGCCCTGTGTGTGTCTTTTGCCATATTTTACTCTTTTGTTGCGTTAAAATACAGGAATTTTATAACACAGGCTGTTCTATTTTCAAATATATTTCGTTTTTTATAACCAAAATAGCTATATAGACTAGTAATAGAGGATGTATTTGTAATTTGACTATATTTATTAATAAAGTAGATTATGTTATTGCCAAATGAAACAAATCGTAATAAAAAAGCAGTAAAATAAAAAAAAAACATTATTATATACTTGTTAATATAACAATAACAAATTTATATAAAATTAAAATATATGTGATATACACATTTGTTTTATTCTTCTATTTAGAAGTTAAAAATCACTCTGTATACGTACAACGACTGACCTATGAAAGTAAGCGTCGTTTTACTATTTTTTTATACACCAGTCCACTCGCATCAGCTGCCGTCCGCCATAAATCACTTGTCTCGTAGACTCATTCGGTAGCCAGAATTTGCGTTACTTTGCTGGCGGTACTTTTTCACTGTTTGAAGCTTAGATAAAAAAATATTTTTCGCCATTTATTTTAAAGTGATTGGAACTTATAAATGATAATACTTACAGATGAGAAAATATATATTTATTGATTTAACAAATAAAAATAACTTAAAATATATAAAAGTAAAGAAAAGAAAGGTATGGAATGTTTTTGTAAATGTCATCTAAAAATATATTTTCTCGCAACATGGCAAAAGACTTGTATCTTAATACATGTTATAGTTTAAAAAAATGTTACGTTTAAAAACAAAAAAATGGCAGTTGAGCGTAAGAGGCACAAGTCGGCACGAGGCGCAGCTGCGCTTCCTCTTCCGAGAAAAAAAATGTAAAATCAGCAAAATATTGGATGTCGAGAGCTGTCACCAAAGAAATTTGAATTTTGTAGTCAAATTAAACAATATTTTAGTTATTTCAAATTCATACTCTGTAGTTACAATAGTAATGAAATAACGATATAAACATTTTATATATACGAGTGTTGTTTTTCTTTACTAATATGACTTTCTTTCTTTCTTAGCTTCACGCTGTATCCCGCACGAGGCACGGTAGCAGGCACCGGGAACCTAGTGTTAAGACACTCCGTTCGACTTCCGTTCCCCACTTTCCGCCGAATTTGAGGCATTGCGTGTTGAGTTGAACTCAACGCCGCGCTTTGCCTTATTAAGAAGAGCGAATAAATGAAACATTAAATATTTAAATTGAAAATATTAAATATTTCATTTGCTCGACTGGGGATCGAACCCAGAACTTGTCGGTTACAGTCACACGCTTGTGCCGCTGCGCCACGACAGGCCTCTAATATGTTATAATTTTAAGATATTTTATATTACATAACGCCGAAATGTATTCAGACACTTAGAAATATTTTATGCAAAAGTAAAACTTTTTATTCTATTGTGAACAAAATCCTCAGATTTATAGGTCTTTTGTTTCTTTTTTCTTTCCGGTCGCAAAACCCGGTAGCCGATTGTTTAAAAAAATTGGCGCGTTTTCTAGGAAGGACTTGCACAGATAATATTGAAAGTGAATGCTATTTCTGTTCGCCGTAAAGCGACATTGTATTTTTTATTGTGTAATTGTAGGTCTTTATTCACACATTCCTGGCTTCTTGTTTTTTTTAATGACATATTTTAAAATACTCAGTAACTACTACTTTAATCATTTTTTTGTATAAGCAGATTATTATTTTTGTTATTTTTTTATAAATAATTAAACCTCTATTCTATATATGTTCTATGACTTAGGTATTTTATATTTATAATAAATATCGAAAACACAATTTAGGTATTTATTTTATAAAAAAATAAGCATGAGATATATAAATGCATTAAAAATATAGGTCTAACACCTGTAAATGACCTTGCAATGTTAAAAAAGCTTTATACGATGTAATAAAAAAAGCTTTATACGATGTGATACGTCAAGTTCACAAAAAACCGAAAGTTTTTTAAAGTATAGGTACAATGCGGTGTGAATAACGAGGGTTCTTTATGTTTTGAGGTAGCTTTTGTAAAAAAAGTATTGGATTTATGATATTACTAATGTCTTTATGAAACATTTATTATATATATATATATATATATATATATATATATATATATATATATATATATATATATATATATATATATATATATATATATATATATATATATATATATATATATATATATATATATATATATATATATATATATATATATATATATATATATATATATATATATATATATATATATATATATATATATATATATATATATACATATATATATATATATACATATATATATTTGATTTTTTTTTACAAAAATCTTTTTAAATAATTTCAAAATTTTAATAATTTCAAAATTTTTACTAAGTTCTATCCAAAACAATGGTTAAAAATTGTAAATATAATTTAATAATATATTTTTTTATGTTATAACATTAAAAATAAATTAAAAAAAATAAAAAAACACTACAATAAACTTATAAGTTTAAAAAAACAACTTTTCTCACAATATGTGTGATATTGTAATTGATTTCTAATATTTCTATTTTAATAATAGACGTGACGTCAAAGATTATTATAGATACGTCGAAGATTATTATATGAAAGCTTTTGTAAAACGATCGTTCGCCCGTTTTTTTAATGTTTTTTTTTGTGTATAGTCTTTATCTGATATTAAGGTGTGTTTACACGTGTTAGCTTTTTGCACGTTTTGTCGAATCGAGTCGACGATTAGCTACTTTTATAGGGTGATATATTTTTTATCTGTCTATTCTATGTTTTATTATATTATAAAGCTGGTGTAAGTCTCCAATTTTTTTTTATTTCTTATTTTTTATTTTTTTAGCTTTACGCTAGGAGGCTAGGGAACCTAATGTTAAGATACTCCATTCTGTTCTCCACTTTCCGCTAAATTTGAGGTATTTCGTAATGGAGTAAAGCAATAAATATTGAATAAATTAATTATTCGCTATGGTAAAAAAATTACAATAAATGAAATTATTAAATGTTTAATTTCATTAGGTGAAAAAGAGCGCATGGTTCATTTCTCTATATTATATACATGTCAAATATAAAACTTAAAAGAATCATAAAAGGCGTCATAAATTTTAATTCATTGTAATATTACGCAATAAATTAACAATTTATTTTATTTCAATAAGTTTTGTAATTGGAGTTATTATTATGGGTCAGGGCTAAGACGCTAGGATCCATTGTTACAGACCGTAGGGTCAAAATGGTCGGGGGTCAACGATTTATTACATTTTCGCAAACATTACGTCCCGTGACATTGTTGTTAAATTTTGTAAAGAGAGCATATTATTGAATTAAAACTATTGCACATGGTATTTTGTTATATAGCCGTCGTGGCTCAGTAGAGCAATTGTGTGATAATTCCGGGTTCGATTCCTGCACGGAGGTATTAACAATTCAATATTTTCACTTTCTCGACCTTGTTAACCCCTTATTAACCCAAAGCAAAGCGCAGCGAGAGTTTCTTCCGTGCCATATGCGGGATAAGCGTGAAAAATATTAATATTTAAATAGTATGTGAAATGATCTAGCTTTTTTATTGTTTGAATGAAAAATATTTGCAATAAATTTGACTGAGTGAAATTTGTAACTTAATTCAATGTGCCCAAATTTCATTTGAATAATGATGATGATTTCTGAAAGACCGTTGACTTTTGTACTAGATAACAGTGTTTTATTTTATTTTTTTATTGTAGCAGAATAAAAAAATTAAATAAAAAATCACTTTCAAGTTTCTTACAAAGATCTGCTTTATAAAAATATAATAAAAAATCCAATATTATCTTCAATACTAGCTATGTTCCAATCACAATTTGATATTACTCTTTGTTTACTTCAAAGAAATGATATATTTCTTAAGCAAAACTATATAACCTCAAGGTTACATCATCTCCCAATATAGATATTGAATGCAGATCCTGAATACATAAAATATATTTAGAAGACAACCGTTAACCTTTGCTCTGTGAAAGCGTGCGATTTGACCGTTAGGCAATTAATAGCTGAGCTATTGACCCGAAACCTAAACATCTTAAATCCTCAATGCTAAAATAAATCATGAACAATTCAATATTCGAAAATGTGTCAAAATCCAAACCAAACGGTCCAAGTACAATGGCGGAGTACAGTTACATATATTTTATTTTAGAAATGTAAGGAAAAAAGGGTAGTTGTAATCTTCTTAATGGCCTGTGTGAAAAGATTATAAATTAAGTTCGAGCTACAAATAAAAGTGACCCCAGCATTGTGCGAGTGTCAATATGGTGACCGATCCTTTGTGTTTGACCCCATGCACGCCAATTTGCGATCGCTTCGTTTCATCCGTGACCGTGGATTCGTATTGAGGATTTTAAGTTTTTCCGAATCCGATACAATTACTATAATGGAGCGTATTTTTCAATATATTTCTCAATTTTTAAATAAATGTACGTTATTCTGTCTGGCTCTGAATCGAATGAAATAAATAGTAGTAGTTCTTTTGTTATTTTCAAATAATAAGAAGCGAAAAATTAGCCAATCTAGTCTAAGCCTAATTAAGGGATATAATCGATATGTTTCGTTATAAAAAATCGGTATTAGCCATTATCAAGGTGCTTCTAATTATATAAGGCTTAGGAACTTTAATTATTATTCGGTTATTAAAATGAATTATTGAAAAATAAATACTTGTTATTAAAGCTGCTAAATAGACCTCAGTATTAGGTGAAGATAGGTACTAGATGCAGTTATTGAGAGAATGAATGGAATACTGAAACTAAAAGGTTATTTGCAAATACCGGATCTAAATGAAATATTCAGGCCTCTTATGTGGCTGTAGCACAATCGTGTGGCTACAGGTTGGGTAGAGGCTACAGGTTGTGGGTTCGATCCCGACTCGATGAAGTGAAATATTTAGATAATATTTTTACATGAAATATTTACTAAATATTTATTTTCATTTCTTGGCTCTGATAACAAAGTATAAGCAAAGTGCTATGATGAACTCCGACACCCAACACACAACGAAAATGAAATTGAAATAAAATAGAAATCCATTAAATAAATGACTTAAAAAGACATCAGGCATAAAAGATCCGGCATGAAAAAACAGAACGCAACAAAGACATCAGGCATGAAAGAACAGAAGATCTTAGACAAGTAAGCAGATGCCAGAATGATGGGCAGGATGAGGAGAGAATAAGTAGAACTATACCTAGCAGTGACTGAATAAAGATTGTAAAAGCAAAATATCAAATACATAATACGATATAGTTAACGATTCTTCTACATAATTGTAAATAAATCCGGATAAAGGAAACTATAAAAACTTTAAAGTAACCTTCACCATAAAGTTCAGAAGCGTAATCATAAATTACGATATTACATTGGATTCCCAGGAAATGAAAGCAAAAGTAATGCTCAAAATTAAGAACGGCCATAAAATACACACAGTGTCCATTAGCTGTACAATGCTTGACCCCTCACAAAAATAATGGCAGGGGGCAGATAAATTAAAAATGGCTCAAAAATACCCCTTGACGTTCTCCCATCAATGAAAAACTGTAAACTGTGTCCTTAATCTATTGTAGGCCTTATTTTTATAGTTGTAAGGGCCAAATTTACATAATCGTATAAAGTGTAATGATTAAAGCTCAATTGTGGTTGATTTAAAATATTACATAGAGTTATTATGTAACGAAATTGTTGAGGCATTGTTGTGTTTCCAGTTTCATGTGTCCAAAATAACATATCGGGTGTCCATTACAAATGTTAAAAAAACCGAATTAATTAAACATAAAAACGCTTTTTTTATCACACATTTTTTGATATCGATAACATTGAAAGCAGAGGTTGGTTATTTTAATATGCATCAACTGAAAATACTTTCAGGTTTTTTTTTTTCTTATACTTTTAAAAGATCAAAATAGCTTAAGACTTTTCATGAAATGGCCAAATTATTTTACCCTTTTTCTTTATTTCTTCTTCTTTGTTTTTTAGTCTATGGTAAAATACAATTGTTTATTAGATATTTAATTGAAGTAACCAATCAAAAGAATACCTATCATTTCGTATCGCATTGTATTTTTTTATACATATAACTATTAAAAAAGCAGCCACCTTTTACAATATTAGTCAATTTTGATTTGTAAAGCTCCCACAAAAGATCAAGATAATACTGTACAAAATACGCAGGTACTTGCACAAATCACGTGGAATAAATAGATCTTAAAGTCTTTTCGGTCCACAAATAGTAAGATCGATGAGCTTTTTTATATTCGCCGAATATTTTTTAATAGCTAAGCTTTTTATTCCATGCGCCATATCTCTTAAACATTGAATTACAATTTGCCATTGAATTTTAAACCTTAACTCTAACGTGATAACAATATGATACTTACATAAATCTGCATTACAGTTGTTGAAGTTACAATGTAGAGTTCTTTAGGCGAAGTCTTTTGTAGTTTTTAAAAGGACAAGGCGATTAGGAATGTCCATTTGTATCGTTTTATCAAAAATTGGCGGCAGTAAATGCCACAAATGATCGATGGTTATTTCGCACCTGCAATTCACGGTATCCTTAAAGTTTACTGAACTGGCAAGAAGTAAGTAAGACTAACTTACATATAACACTAGTCGGAAGAAAACTGTATATGTATTATATTGTATATGAATTATATAGATTTATTAGTGAAAAAATGGGGACATTTTGTTTTTGTGTTGTGAAAGATATTATAATAATTATACTTTTAAAACACGAAAACTTGACTCTCAGCTTAACATAAACTGATATAAATAAGTATTCTCTTTTCTGCTTTAAAATATATTTTTTTTCTATTTACAAGACATAAATCTATTATTTTTTAAATCGACGAATATTTAATTACCGCACTAAAGTAGATATGATAATATATATTATGAAAAAAAAAAACATATTAATTGCCTTTTCTCTACGGAATTATTATATTATAAAAAAATTAAACGTACCTAATTATTGTCTTTTAGACTACAGCAATATATATATATATATATATATATATATATATATATATATATATATATATATATATATATATATATATATATATATATATATATATATATATATATATATATATATATATATATATATATATATATATATATATATATATATATATATATATACTTATTTATATACTTCCTTGTTAGAGAGATAAAGAACTATAAGGAAAAGGTCTATTCAAAGCTTGTCATATTAGTTACTTTATCAAGAAAGTAAATAGCGAGATTGCGGATCAGCGATAGGGAGCCTGATTCAGTGTTGCGCGGCATGAATAAAACATGGCGTTTCAAGGGGATCAACCCTTTCCCCGATTTAATAATGCTCCCACAGTTTTTTTTGTGACAATCGGTGATGGGGTGAGGAGTATATACATGTATATATGTATAAGTGTATTGATTTATTTTGTCTGGCACAAAGTTGATGGTCTAAATATAATATGTAGGTTTTGTATTAAAAATTAAAGCTTTTATTTATCAAATTCTCTATTTTGGACCTCAGGTTTGTAATTTTGCGTTTTAAATTAATCTAAATTAAATAATGAAAAAAAAAAACATTTGAAATCAAAATCAAGAAGAAGTTTGAAAACGACGAATCTGGAGTGTAGAGGGGTGTATTTGAAGTTTAAAATGATAATTATCATTAACAATTCAGATTTTCTTACGTCCACTGTTGGATATATTACTCTCTACTTTCAGCTTCACGCTGTATTTGGCACATGGCAGGGTAGGCAGAGGGAACTTGGGATCCTAGCGTTAGGGAACCCGGGAACCTAATGTTAAGACACTCCGGTTCACTTCCGTTCCCCACTTTCCGCCGAAATAGTAATTGGATGTATTATATAAAGTTAATTAACAATTGGGCAAATTTATAAGTTATGACTTATAAGCGTTAATTCTTTTTTAAATTATATCATCTATGTAGGTTTATTTCGGTATGCATGTATGAGAGACAATCAAACAGCTTTAAACATTGTATTAAATTTAAAAATAAATAGTTATATTTAAACTTACTTTTAATTTAGATAGACATCGTAATAGTGACTATTTTTATCCTCACTTAGCATTCTGTATATTACAGAGTAGGCAAAAACTCAACGATAATACAATATACTCCCCACTTTCAAATCAGTTTTTGAGACATTGAGCGGAGTTTAAGTAACGCCACTCCGTAAATTAAAAGTAAGGAAGTGGAACGGAGTGTCTTAACATTAGGTTCCCGGGTTCCCTCTGCCTACCCTGCCTCGGGCGGGATACAGTGTGAAGCTGAAAGAAAGAAAGAAAAGAAAATTATAATAATTAATTGACCAGAGTTGGTATTGAACCCACAATAACCTTATTAACAGTCAGAGCCAGAGAACATTATTCATGTAATATTTTCAATTCACATTCATTAACGATTTCACTTCGCTGCAATGGCGTCGTTATAATTTAATTTTATCAAGCTTAAAGTATATGACATAAATCAACCTAAATAATGGACGTCTATTGACTTTTTGACGTTCCCCTCAATATCTATGTATTAGTTTGTTGCTAAAAATAAGGGTTAAAAGTAAAGGGTTGAAAATAACTCGTATATGTGTTTATATCATCCATTCTCTTATTATGTCTTTTTTGTAAATGGAAATATTTTAAAAGATATTTGGAATAAAATATGTAATGAAATAGACTGAACTTGGGTACTATAATATAAAAAATATTGCTCTCATTTCCCATGTACATAACATGGAAAATAAAGAATGCAGATACCATATTCTTTTTTAGGTACCACAAAACATTAGCTGTCTTTAAAACATTTAAAATATTTAATATTATAATTATTTTAAGATGTAGCTTAAATAACTTAAATAAGTAATACATTAATTGAGGCCTGTCGTGGCGCAGAAATGAAACGGATGAGTTTGGGAAGATATGGAAAAACAGAAATATTACCAAGAATACTACACCTCGATTGGTTCGGACTCTTGTTTTCCCTATTCTCCTTTCCACTGTCGAGACATCGACCTTGCGAGAGATGGATGAGAAAAAGATAGACACCCTGGAAATGTGGTGCTCGGGATAATTTGGACAGAATTCCGTACAAATGTATCCTTACTAGAGGAACTCGGCAACAGAGAGCGACTATCATCTCTTATAAAAACTCGCATTTTGAAGTTTTTCGGCCACATCTCCAGGAAAGGCAGCGAGTCCATAGAACGGCTCGTGGTGCAGAGCAGACCACGAGTTACATCACCCTTGCGATGAACCAATCAAATAAAGAGCGCTCTGTCAAGAGCGTAACGATAGAGAAGTGGTGCAGGGGCACGATCGTGTAACGGTAAACGCGACAATTTATGAGTTGGATCCTTATAAGTATGAGCAACATATTGAATTTCTTTTTTACGGTCTGGTCTCTCGCATAACACGTAATGTCTAAAATTTGGTGGCAAGTAGGAAACGGAACGGAGTATTTTAACACTAGGTTCCCAAGTTCTCTCTGCCACGGGATACAGAGTGAATTGAAAAAAATAATTATTATTTGCTTTTTATATAACATTTATTTCTGGTTTTGAACTTTCACTAGAAAATATAACCTTTAAAATAAAAACTATGTCAGTACAAAAAAAAGACTAATTTATGGAAAAGCCATTTCTTATTCTTGATATATTTACTTTAGACTAAGATTTCCAATAACAGACATAATCGCTATTTAATAGTTGCCGTCTACGATCTCAGCAAGTAATGCCACATATATATCGGCAATATCGTGAAGATATATGGTACCAAATGACTACAGCATCGTTTCTTACAAGGAAACTCACGCTCATAATTTTAGATTCCCTTGGAGAATATTTTTTCCGAAGGCTGAAATAGGAGGTGTAAGGTTAGAGGGAGATGCCAATAAAATCCATACTTATAATATTTGCAGCCTCCGCACTTCACCCACACATACAAAGTTTAGATCTCTACGGAGAATCCTAGACGTTATACAGGCTGTTCATATTGTACTAAATTCTTAACTTCTAATTTTATAACTGTTTATATTTTAAATTATAACGTGGTATATTTTACATGTATATTACGTGGTAGATTTCCGTAATATATATTTTAATACTTTACACTTTTTTTTTAACATATTGCGATTTTTCTGACTACGACAAAAATTACTTTAAAATTACTTCAGCCTTCTTTTTTCAAGCAACCTAACTATTAGCGAGTTGTTTTTACTCATAGGTACTTAATGATAGGAAAAAGCCTACAAAAATAGATTCACACAGTATCCCGTATTGTACAGATAAAAGCAGAGGAACCTAGTAATAAGATGTTCCGTTAACCACTTCTCGGCTAATTTTCAAAACATTTCGTGTTTATAGGCGAAACTCAACGCCGCGCGATGTCTAGTTAGGACAGCGAAGAAATTAAAATACTTATCAATTCCTTTCCCCTTGTGGAAATCCAAACTTTGCGCCTACAGTCATATGCTACACCACTCAAGCGAAATATAAACTTGATTCTATTTTCCAAGCACCCTATATCGGTACCCACACAGCCACATCCCCGGCTAGCGTCGCGGCGCTAGGGAAAAAATGTACGATGCCATAAAAAATCACCGTCCATTCGCTCCCGACGTTTTACCCGTTTTTACCCTCCGAGGGTCGCGCGTTGCTAAGCAACGGGCCCGCCCCCCACCACAGATAAAAGTTATTTTATCCGGTAATGTCCAAGCTTTTTTTGTATTACATGTGTATGATTAAATGCCTTCATGCTGATATCAGCATTTTTTGATAGATAATGTTTTCCCTTCAGAAATTTTGGATAGTTCGTATTTGGGTTGTAGGTACTTATTTGTACTCATTTTTGTAATTTAAAATTTTACTCTTAATAATCATTAAAGTCAAATAGTAAATCATTAAGAGCTTTCGTTTGACGTAAGCCCGCCATTGGGAGCAAACCCTCAGTATTAAATTCTCTAAGCTCTCTTATTTATTTTTTAATTTAATATGATATATGTGTGTAGAATACATATATATAAATATATATATATATATATATATATATATATATATATACATATATATATATAAATTCGTACAAAATGTATGGATGAAAATAACCGAGACAAGGCAATATAAGCAAGATTTTTGCAATCGGCGGCTAATTTAAATATAATAAATAAAATGAAGATATCGTTTCTTATAATAATAATAAATAAGATTTTTTACTTTTTCAACCAGCCATCCCGTGTGGCTTCATCCACTTAAGATATACGAATATTTATTTAATATTATTTAAGAGTCCTTTGGGTAAATTGTTAGATTATTGTAGCACGGTTTTCGATTGCCACTCGAGGAAGTTAAATACTTAATATTTTGTTTTAATAGTTCTGGCAACAAAGACAAAATGCGGCGTTAAGTACCGCCACATAATAAACCTACAAAACATCAAATTCGGCGGGAAATGAAGTAAGGAAGTGTCTTAATGGTTTTAACACTACCTTCCCAAGTACACTGCCATGCACGGAATATAGCGTTAAGCTATAGTTAAAAAAAGTTTACTTTTACTAAATTTATGTATTGAGATAAATAAAAAGTGTTAGGGGAACAGAAGTGGAACGGAGTGTCTTAACACTAGGTTCCGAAGCTCCCTCTACCTACCCTGCTATGTGCGGGATATAGCGTGAAGCTGAGTACAGTATAAATAAATTAAAAAAAAGAGGGTTAGACACACCCAAAGGGTACAACAGGGCCCAAGTTTCGTTGTCTGTCTTTCTGTTTCTTAAACACTGTTATAATAAGACAGTTGAAATTATTTCTGATGATGCATTTCTGTTGCCGCTATAACAAGAAATAATAAAAAACAGAATGATGACTTATTTATTTGCCCTTTTTATAGATTATTACGGAACCCTTCATCCGCTGGTACAACTCGCTCTCAGGCGTTTTTGTCGGCGATGACGTCTGTTTCTATTGTTTTTTACAATTTTATTATTAAAGCTAAAATTAAAAAAAAAAACATGAAATTTAATCTTTCATACATTTATAGGTATTTTTAGCGAGCATAAATCATACAGACATGAGAAAGTAAATAACTAACTATATCCAAACGAATGAGATATTCCTCTAAGCACTGGCAAATAGTAACTTAATATTTGGAAATCAATTATCCATGGACGTATTTGTTGAGGAAAACGAAGGAAAATAGTTGGATTAGTAAAATGATATACGGCGGTCTAGTCTTTGAAGCTATGGAACATATATTATATATAGTATAATTACCATTTAGGATATTATTCATTAATATACGCTATATCCCGCACCCGGTAGGGTAGTCAGTGGGAACTTGGGAACCTTGTGTTAAGACACTCCGTTCTACTTCTGTTTCCCAATTTCCGCTGAATTTGAGGCATTGTGTGTTGAGTTGCGGAACTCAACGTCGCGCTTTGCCTTGTTACCAGAACTAATAAATATAAATATTAAATATTTATTTTGAAAATATTAAATAATTTATTTCCTCGACTGGGTATCGAACCCACAACCTGTCGTTCACAGTCACACGCTTGTGCCGCTGCGCCACGACAGGCCTCATTTAATATAAAAGTTTCGAAACGATTATTTAACTTTATATGTAACTATGAGGTACATATAGTTTGATAATTAATATGTATTGTCTTAAACACAAGAAAAAATATGACAATCGCAGTAATAATCTATATTATCGATTGTGATTTTGTATTTTTTTAGCTTCGCGCTGTATCTATACGTATAGAGAGGAAACTTGGGAACCTAGTGTTAGCGTTGGGTTACAGGTTACAGGTTGTGGGTTCGATCTCCAGTCGAGTAAATGAGATATATAATATTTTAGATTTTTTGCTCTGATTACAAAAACAAAGCGTAGCATTGAATTTCGCCTCTCAATTACGCAATGACGGCAGAAAGTGGGGAATGATGTGTCTTAAATTTAGTCTTCCCAGTTTCTTCTGCCTACAAACGTGTAGGTGCGTAGTGATAAAGCGTGAAGTTGAAAAATAAGATATCATTGCGATCTTCTATTTTAAATTCAGTTTATTTGCGCCTTTTTCTAAGGGAATTCAACAATGGCTTAGGTACGTATGTCTAAATGTTTTGATACAACATACATATTGTTTGTATAAAACCTGTTCCTTCTTGATGATTTTAGTAAATTTTTTGTAGTCATATTTTGAGATATATATATTTTAATGATGGACTTATTGTAAGTCATATATAAAATAGCAATAGGCAAAATACTTAATTTGAAATAAAACGTTTAAGTAGTTTAAATTTTAAGTTGATTGCAAAGATTGAAAAGACAGATTTTTAAAGTACATATGTGATGGATTCATTCAACAGAGAATATTTTTCAATTAATATGATACACTAAAACATTTATAATCATGTATATATGTAGGTATATGAGAGTATCAACAAAAAACTTAAAAGGGGCGGGTCTTATCACATAAAACACATCTCGCTAAAAAATCAACCCACTTACTGTATATAAAAATAAAAAACTCCCCTACTTTTTACCAAAATAAAACAAATCCCATTGGCTCGAGCCGATAAAAACATACGCACGCGCTACTTGCGACGGCTGCAGCTTATTATCTTACCATTTCAAAATAACCTCCCCTTGTTCCTTACAATTTAATAATAGAGACCATTTAAAATTGGATGGTTAGTTAAAAATACTATAGGGAAAAAATATAAAATGTACCGTGTAGGGAAGTTCAAAAATAGTCCCCTTTCCTTAGGGGAGCCGTGATGTATTGTCGGCGTTACTTCGGATTTTCATAATACACAACGTGTGTTGGTTCAGTGAGGCCATAAGATTTGTCAATATATGGGTTGGTACGCGCTATTTCTGGTCACGTGGCGTGTCAGGTTTCTAGATATTTTGTTTACCTGTCTACGAGTTACGGTTTCCGTTGTCTCGACTATTTAACAGGAAGTACTCTTGGTAACTGTTGACTAGCGCTGTTATAAAAAAATACATAATTTTGCACCAAAACACGTCAATTTTTGTTTTATATTGTAATAAAAAATAGTGAAGATTTCTAAACGAAATAGGAATTAACTACTGTTTAATAATATATATATGTGACATACTCTTAATAACATCTGAAAATAATTTATAACAAAAAAAAAGCTGATTCAACAGTACCTACAAGGAAATGTTTTTTTTTTATATACAATATATATTTATTTTTCGAAAGCAAATATTCCAAAATATACTTAAAAGGAAATTCAACTATGAAACTATTTAATTATCATTACTCACATTCTAAGCCAAGTTAAAACCATCAATATATTATGCCCGTATCCAATTTAAAACACACGGCGCTGGCATTAGGTGTTAGGGACTGTGCATTGTTTTCGAACGAGAGATTCCCCTCTGAACGCTTGTGGAGCAGAAAAAACAATTTAAAAATAAAATGAAGTAATTATCGAGGGGAGGGCGCGCGTGTCGCGATCTCTTATTTATTTCAATTCAGCTGTCGCACCGCCTATGTGGCATATGGCTGGGAGTAAAAAATGGTTGACACCTGTTTTGTTCAGGGGAAAAAATTATGAATAGATATATAAGTAACAGTTTATGTAATATATAAATAATTTAATAATATTGTTTATGTAAAAGTAATTCAGACAAATAAAATTGTTTTTTTTTTGAGCCCTGTCGTGGCGCTGCGGCATATAAGAGTGTGACTATAACCGACAGGTTCTGGGTTCGATCCCCAGTCAAGGAAATGAAACATTTAATATTTTCAATTTAAATATTTAATGTTTCATTTCTTCGCTCTGGTAATAAGGCAAAGCGCGGCGTTGAGTTCCGCCACTCAACAAGCAATGCCTCAAATTTGGTGGAAAGTGGGGAACGGAAGTGGAACGGAGTGTCTTTTCACTAGGTTCCCTCTGCCTATCCTGCCTCGTGCGGGATACAGCGTGAAGCTAAAAAAAAATAGTTTTTCTTATATTATGAACATTATGAACGTACAAATTAACAACTAAGCAAGAGTGCTTAGTTGTTAGTTTACACGTTTGTACTTTAGTCTGGTCTATAACCCAGATCTGGTAGACATTACGCAGTGTCTTTATTTAAAGGGATAAAATTTGAAATTACTCCATAAAAAGAGAGTACTGTTTTATACACTGTTTTATAATGATACTTTACTCTCCACTTTCACTTAGACTTTTGCAAGCACTTTTGAGTCATAATACACTTTTGTGTCGTTCAATAAACAAGCACTGAATCTGTCTTTCGAGTTTGTCAGTTTTTGCTATTCAATTCTGCAGCAAAGAAACATGTCCAGTAAAAAAAAAAATACAGCAACGTAGACCTATAATTAAGTCAAGGCCCTACGTTTCCAGCTTTTCTCTATCTAGCCAATAAAATATGGAATAAAAAAAATCGTTATTTCTATTTCATTCATTTAATGAACATGTGAAGACCAATGCGGGTATAAATTTAATTAAACAACCCATTGGGGTCAACTTTATATTTTATAACAAAAGCGTGTGATTTGTGTTTTCGATAACAAATTACCGAATACTGGGGACGATTTTAGATAACAATTTTAGATAATAGCTTTCGAGAGTACTTTTTCCTACAAGTTGGGTAGGAGAGCCCACATGAAATAAATATTTATGTACATTGTACATACAATATCTATATGTATGAAATTATTCCATTACGCAGAGATTATAATGCACAAACTAAATTGCTGAACTAAGAAACTTGAAATTTGGTAAATATAACAGCAGCGTGCTTTGATTTAGGTTATAATTGTCTTTTATATGATTTCAATTATTTTCTTTTTGTTTAAATTGCTTTATATCTTTGATATGATTATCTTCTTCAGCTTCACGCTGTATCCCGCACTAGGCAGGGTAGGCAGAGGGAACGGAAGTGAAACCTAGTGTTATGACACTCCGTTCCACTTCCGTTCCCCACTTTCCGCCGAATTTGAGGCATTGCGTGTTGAGTGGCGGAACTCAACGCCGCGCTTTGCCTTATTACCAGAGCGAAGAAATGAAACATTAAATATTTAAATTGAAAATATTAAACATTTCATTTCCTCGACTGGGGATCGAACCCAGAACCTGTCGGTTACAGTCACACTCTTGTGCCGCTGCGCCACGACAGGCCTTTGATATGATTATGATTCTGTAAAGGATCATGATTTGCAAATTAATCATTAATTTACTGTTACCATTTATCAATGACAAAGTAAGAATTTTAAACTTATATTTTATATAATTATTATTGATTTACTTAAAAACCGAGCGAATTCAGATTATCTTGGTAGTTGTAGTTTTATCATAAAAACGATAATTTATTCCAAAAGTAAAGATACTTCTAGCTATCACTTACAAAAAAAAATATAACGCATTGTTTTTGTACACTATATCTTCATCTGTCAAACATTCCAGTAACTTGCGACTTAGGTGGCAATGATTTTATCAGCACTCTCTACACTGGTCACTTAATTACTGACCACCCGCAATTCAAAGGTGACAATGGTAACAAATATGGCTTCTAATTTCATTTTTTATTAATTTCGTGTATATAATTGATGTATTTTTAGATATATTTAATGAAATTTTTGAAGTATATAAAAAAAATTAAAGCTGCGAAAGCCACTTTGTTTAGCAAAATATGTTTTATCACGCCCAATGATTTATATACATTTATTTTTTAAATTAGATTTTTCGATGTTTTATATCTTCAGTGATTAATAAATTTTGCCTACTTTATATTTTTCATTATAGATTTATAATGTTTATTTCTACATTTTCACTATCAGAAAACTGTTTTTATGTAGGGATTTCTTTTGACCTTTTTTTATAATGGAGCTTTATTTTTAAAAGCTTACTAGAAAAAAAAAATAACAGAGAAGTAGCTATTATTCACTTTATTCTACTTTTCTGTCGAAATGAGACCAAAATATAAAAAGAAAAAAAACGTCTTCACTAGGGAATGTATCCTTTTTGATATTCATACTTGCTATTTTTATTTGCAAATTAATTAATAGTATTGAATACCTAATTTAAATTATAATGTTAGAATGGAAATGTAGGTGAATTAAACGAGTGTAGGAAATATTTTATGTATGTTTGTTTGTCTGCCTATAATACAAAATCGGCTAGTTACAGTATACGTAGAGGAGTGGCTTTTTTTTTAAACAATAAACTAAAAATATTTTATATAATTAAAATAACCATAGGAACTATTATAACATTACGTAGATTAGAAAGTTACATTTGAGTCAATTGGTTATGTAAAAACGAATTCATATTCACTATCATCGTATCATTCGCTGTAATAATACCTACCTAATACTTGATAGATTTTACTCTAAGATTCTTTATTCAATTGTACCAAGAAACGTGCTTTTAAGCATTTGAAATAAAAAAAATGTCATTTTATCTGTATACACATCTGGAACCGGACACTGAGATAGACCACAATGACTACTGCACATAAATTTAAAAATACAATTATTTTAACCGATGCTTTTTTAATTCATCATCCACCCTCGCATCATGGGCCATTGTGCTTAAAAGAGTGGACTTTTTCACATTTTTTCTGGTCATTTTAACTTCCATTGTTAAAAAGATATACCGAATGGCACACTGTTTAATAGCACAGCTGAAGGTAGAAGTATTTAGTTAAGAAAGTGATACATGATCGTTTCGATGGTCAGTTAGGCACATGCGGGTGTAAAATTGTGTAGAGATTTCTTTTGTGATTTTTTTTAATGGAGCTTTTTAGTTTTAAGAGCTTTTCTCGATGAATAATTTAGTATATTATGAATTTTATTGATTATATATGATTTTTACTGATTAAGTAAAAGAATTCTTAGCTCCACGTACATGGCAGGGTAGGCAGACGGAACTTGGGAACCTAGTGTAAAGACACTCTGTTTCGTTCTTTCAATTTACAGACTAATTTAATATAATTTCTTTTTTTTATCTTATATTATTTTTTAAAAATATAATATTATAAAATCTTCAGATCTAATATAAATAATATAATACATAATGAAGCCATTGCAGCTCAGATTTTGCATGGAATCATAACAATTTTGAGTTCGATCAAGAGATTAAATTAAGTAGCTCATTCTCACACTCATGGCAAAATATATTTTTAGCTCTCCGCTTTAGAAAGCTGTATGGCTTAGGCCAGGCCAGCCAGCCGCGGCGTTGGGTACCGTAAATAAAACACAATGTCTTGAACCCTAGTGAAAAATTGTGATCAAACTTGACACTAGATTCACTTTTCTTTTTTAAAAGTAATACCATATAAAAAAAAATATTATTTGAGTAAAATATACAAGTAAATACATAAAACAATCGATACTAAGTATATAACATAGAAAGCCTTGTGGAAACTGTAAATGTTTACTTAACTTCCGAAACTACCTTAGTAGTTTAAAACTATAAATACAAATTTTCGATATATTAAAAAATTCTAAGTGTTTAAAGTCGTTGATTAGTAACAATTTAGTGTTTGAGGAGAAAAAATGTGTAGAAATACACATTTTTTCTCTCCAAATGACAAGGGTGAGCTTGAAGACGTGAAGATGACAACCAATATCGGCGCGGATGGCTTATTTAAAATACGTACTAATTTCATTCGACTGCTTGAACTACAGACTTGTGTCTAAAATTAAAGTTTTTAGTGTTTTAAAGTAAGATTTCTCTTTTATTCTATATAAAGATAATCATTGAAAAAATATCTATCATAATCACATCAAAGTAATCACAGTAAATAGTATAAGAGAACACAAATATCTTTATCATTTTAGTGGGGTTGCCGCTACATAAATAAACCTGTTATAGGTTCTCAAAGTCGACTGCAACATTAATTTAAACACTAAACTATCTCTGTCACATGCAATGAAGACGAACGACCCGTCTAATGAACGACGCGAGTTTGGACAAAGATTAGTATGGCATAGATTTAATGTTTTTATGTACTTTTATTACTCACTCACTCAGCTTCACGCTGTATCCCGCATGAGGCAGGGTAGGTAGAGGGAACCCGGGAACCTAGTGTAAAGACACTCCGTTTCACTTCTGTTCCCCACTTTCCGCCGAATTTGACTTTTATCTTTATTTAATAATAATATTTTTTATACTCTATTGTACAAATCTAGACGCAAAAAAAATAAAAGATATATGCATTGGCGGCAATTATCACTAAAAGCGATCTCTTACAAGCAACCAAAGATTGAGAAAACAAAAGATTTTATTTACTGTATTATATTCGTTACATATGTTTTATGAGACTATTTATATTTTTCTTAGCTTCATTTCTCCTATGTGTAACAGGGGACCCGAAAACCTGGAGTTAAGACACTCTGCTCTTCACCTACCGCCGAAATCTTCAGACATTGCCTGTTAAGTGGCTGAATTCACCACGCTTTACCTCGTGGCCACAGCTAGGAAATGAAATGTTGAATATTTCATTCTTTTGAGTGGAAATGGAGCTCATGACTGTTACAGGTAAAGTCGCAAATATTGTCTATCTTGGATGCTCAATTAGAACCACGACGGCCTCGAATAATATCTTATGGGTGTGATTTTTTTTTTTATATAGGAACATTTAAAAGTAAAATAAGAATAATAGACTGACACTGACAATCTCAATTTAATCCCAAGCAAACGTATTAACCACATATCTAGTAATAATTTTCTTAAAATAAATTGTCCTAAGTCCTTAAGTACCTATAACCATTACTAATGTATATTGTGTTTACATCGAAATAATTTCTAAGCAAATATTCAAAAACATTGTTAAATCTCTTAATTTTAATATTATTATTTTTTATACAATTTATTTTATTTTATATTATATATAATATAATGTATTTTAATTATAACATAATTTGTCATGTCTCTTACATAATCTTTGGCCAAAAATTTTAAGGCGGTAGTTCAGTAGATGCACTTGTCTTGCCGCATGGTAGCCAACTTTTTACTTAACTTTTTATCCAAGTTTTTTCTTAGTAAAAAAATATTGTAACACGAGCCTAAAGGCATGCGGATGTTGGAGCAATGATCCTATGCTTTAAATTATATAATTGAACATTATTGTTATTAGTCGAAATAAGATGCTGTAGAATGGTAATTTTACTTGTGTATTTTACGCGTGCTTTTTTATTCATCCGGAAGAATTCATATTTTAATAATCATGTATTATAGGCGTTTCACAGTATAATCACTCATTATGCAGTATATCTATATATTTTTACTGAGGCTTTACTATGACAGGGTTCCTGATAAGGCCAAAGTGATATTTTAGTTATTTCTATGCACAAAAGTGTGATTTTTATGTTTAAACCAATTTTATTTCGTTTGATAAATAAATATAAGTGTTGGAAAATAACCAGTGTATTTAAATTATAAAAAAAATGTAATAAAAAAATAAGGTAGGCCTTATTTGGTGACCTTACTTACCTTTGCAAATTATATATATATATATATATATATATATATATATATATATATATATATATATATATATATATATATATATATATATATATATATATATATATATATATATAAATATATATATATATATATATATATATATATATATATATATACATATATATATATATATATATATATATATATATATATATATATATATATATATATATATATATATATACATGTATATGTGGTCGTGAAAAGTGGAGAACAGAGTGTTTTAACACTAGGCTCACTCACCCTACCTGCGTACAGCTAAATGGAATATTTAATTGATAGATATCATATATAACCTTAATTTGTGAATTTGTGTCATAATGATAATAATGATAATATGATACTAACCCAAACAGTATTTAAAGAAAGTATTCTTAAAATTATCTGACGTGATTTTTTCGTATCAACTAAGGCATGTTTCTCGAATCGTAAAAACCTTTTCCGTACAATCGCATTTTTGCGTTGAATTTTTTCAGCTTGGTTGCGACTTCGCTCTTGCAGGAAATGATGTTCTGGAATGAGGATATATTCTCGTTAATTTGCTTCATAAATCATCGAAAATGTTCTTTTTGGCGTTTCTGGTCGACTTGAGGGCGTCGATTGGAGCTTTTTGTCACTATATAGCGACTTGCATCGGCAAGTATCAAGTTTCAAAGTTCTTTGAAGTTTTTATGCTCTTTGTTTTTAGAAGAACAGTTTGTTGCTAATTTATTGGATTCTTATGTTAGATATTGTAATTATTTGTATGTAATGTATGTACATATTTTTTTTTGTATTTATTCCAATATCTATCAATTTAATATCCTTTTTCTTTTGCAAGTGATGTTTATTATAATTTATTTGTTAAATAGTCCCCACCAAAAAAGTGAAACGGAAAGTTGAGAACGGAGTGTCTTAACACTAGGTTCCCGGGTTCCCTCTACCTACCCTGCCTTGTGCGGGATACAGCGTAAAGCTAAAAAAAAAAAGAAATAGTTATTGTTACTTTAAAACTATAGCTTTATTGTAAGCTTTGTTTCCAGCTTCACACCGTACCCTGTGTACTGTAGGGTCAACAGTAATAACCTAGAGTCGCGGCACTCCGTTCTATATATTTTACCTGAATTTGACACATTAAATGCAAATAATTTATTGTCTCAAGCGCAGATCGAACCCACAATTATCTAACTAAGAAATGTTTTATAAATAAAGAGTCTGTTGTTAATAATTCATACTTCAATTGGCAAATTTCAAGTTATCATAATTCTCTTATCCTTCACAAACATAAACAGTAGGTACCTACATATTTATATTTAGTAAGATTATTATATACCTATGTATACCAGGATACAGAAAATAAAGAAAATCATAGATAATCGTAAAACTCGAAAATAAATAGTGCCAGGTAATGTTATGATAGTGTTGGGAATAAGCCAAGTGCTTCCGATCGCCAACTTATAAGTTATACGGCCCGGGGGAAGCGACCGGAATTAGCGTAAGCGTTAGTGTGATTTACGTGTGACCTTAAAAAACCGTTGGTGATTTCGACGATGCTTTTTTTTTTACTTTATGAATATAGCAAGGATGACAGTGGGAACCCAGTGTGTTAATAATCCGTTGTCTGCCATTGCCGCATTTTCGGGCTAGATGAGTGACGTAACTGAACGCTGCCCTTTCTTTGCCTTATAACTAGAGCGAAGAAATGAAGATGTAAAATATTTTATTTCCTCTATCCCCTTTAAATATTTTTGTAAAATTTTCTATTCTCATTTTTTTATAACTAGTACCTAACTGCATACTACTTAATAATAAAGAAAGTTAATACTATATATATTTTTTAATATAATATAGAGATTTTTTACATGGATGTTTGTTTCACGCAATCAGAACGCATTTTAATGAAACTTTCAGTAAGTAGATATTTGATTAAATTAATTTCCAGATTAATTTTACTAATTTTTACCAATTTTATGTAAAATCTTTAATTATTGGGCTTTAAGCATTAAGTTTACAAAAGTGATACCGCGTATATTAATAAGTAAGAAACTACATTCGGATATGTTTAAATAAATTGCACAATATTAAATAAATAATAACATTAATATTTTTTTTATCACACGTAGGTACCTATTGACACTAAATATTGAACCTACAAATGAAAAAAGTGTGGAACGGAAGTGGAACGGAGTGTCTCAACACTAGGTTCCCAAGTTTCCTCTGCCTACCCCGCCATGTGCGGGATACAGCGTGAAGCTGACAGAGAGTTTTAATCTTTTTTTTTATCACGTCTACCCATTGACACAGTTTATTTAAACTACGAGTATATGATCGAAATTTATCGGTTTTTTACTAGAAAGATGATTATTTAACATCTAATTATAATGTGATCGCGCTTATTAAAAACACAAATACTTCTATTGCTATTACTATTATACTAAGCCTTTTTCAGCTTCACGCTATATCCCGTATTTAGCAAGATAGGCAGAGAGATCCTAGTATTGAGACACTCCGCTCCATACTTTCGCTAAATTTTGAAAGCACTGCGTTTTAAGTGGAACCGACTCTGCCTCGATACCAGAGTCAAGAAATGAAAATATTAAATATTTAATAAAAAAAAATGAGGTAAAATCATCATTTTAAAAGCTACGTTCATATGAATCATAAAAAAAAAATTCAATATCTATAGATAAATTTGACAATAGTAAATGACATTCGGATACTGTCAGTGATTAGTGGCTATTGCGGAAATGCCTCGCGGTTCAGAGTTCGAGTCCCATGGGACCCTGCTCATTAGTTGTACCACCTGTGTTTAGCCGCACGTGGGTGTTGCGGGTAGACTTGAAATTGTATGTTCGTAGAAATGTCTGGTAAGACAAGTCTGTAATTTAAAGAAAACTTTGTGAAACAAATATTAAATTCTAAATTTACTAAAAGAATGACCGTAATTTAAGCTTCTAGCAGCTTTAAAGTAAAAAAAGGAATAAATTAGGTGGTGCAGGGGCACAAGCGCGTAACTGGTTGTGGGTTCTATCTCCACTCTAGGAAATAAAATATTTAATATTTTAAATTGAAATATTCATTGCAAGGTACAAAGTGCGCCGTTAAGATACGCCTCTCAATACGCATGCTTCAAATACGGAAGTATTTGCGAAAGTCAGGGAAAGGAACGGTGTATTTTAAAACAAGGTTCGAAAGTTCCCTATGCCTACTCTGCCATGTGCAAGATACAGCGTGATGATGAGATGAATAAAAAAGGTATTGTTTTTTTTATATATATTTTTTTATTAATTGGCTTTAAATATGTGCATTTATTCATTGACCATACTCACTGAGCTATCGTGACATAACTTAAAATTGCCTACCTTAGCAGATGATCATGTTGGCTACGAAGAAATCATAATCTTGATATTAACAATATATTTTTTACTTTTTTATTTACATCTTTTAAGCAACTGAAGAATGATTTTTATAATATTTTACTAATAAGACCAATAAAATTATCCCTTGCTGTTAAAAATCACATTTTAAAATGTATTCTCTAATAGTCATTCACATGTATCATAGCAAAAAACGTGTTAGAATAAAAAATAGTAAAATGAATAAAAAAAATGTGAAGTAATAATTGCATATTCTCAAAATTTCTGTGTATATGTAAAAATAAAACAATACAATTTCATAATCTCTATACGCAATCCCACTAACAACTAGATTATGTGGAATAATCTCCATTTGTTACTTGAACGGTAGCTTAAAATCTAAACTTTTTGTCGCAATGTACAAGATTTCACACTTTCGAGAACTACAACTTAGATACGGTTCACACTTTAGTCGTTCATCCTGCTACTTAAGAAGACTTACCTATTATGTGCCAATAGAAAATATACCATATGGAATAAAGAATAAAGTAAATTTTCCATAATCATTTAACAAATAGGCGCTATAAATAGAGTATTATTTTTATAAAGTGTTATTTAATTCTATGTTTTTAAATCTTGTAGAAGAAACAAATTTGTATTTCGATTTGATGTTACATAGTCTATTAATATATTCTAGAACTTTACAATTTTTCCTCAGAAAAATAAAAAGCTTAAAAAGAAGCGCTTTTATTACTCAGAATTATAAACCAGCCTATCGGTGGCCAGCACTATCTCGGCACACTCAAGAGCTTCATATGACAAGCTTCACGTCAAATGAAGATGCTGAGGTGAGCCAATTATCTAACCACTGAGGACGTAAAAGATCGTGCAAAGTGGAGTAGTTTCAGTAGAAAGGCACAGCACGCCGGGATTAATAACAGGAAGAAAAAAGAGACTAAACGTTGAACTAAAGTAGATTGACTTAACTGAAAAGAAAACTCATGCTCAATTAATAAAAGTATAAATAATTTGTGTTATATGACTTTGAAGAAAGTTATTCTAAATATTAAGGTGAATACGCACATGATAGATTATGAAATGGGAAGGAATTCCTATTTACTATGATACCATCAATAAATTGAAACTGTTCTGAAACTTCGTTTAGATGAGTTACATTGCATTTATGTGCATACATAACTATTATATATTTAACTAGTGACTTGTCCGCGGCTTTCCCCGTTTCAATTACTCTGTTTTCACTAATTTTTAGAAAGTAGTAACTTTCTTGTTCTAATAACATTATCACTTTTCAGATAATATCTTTACATTTAAAGATAAAATTTCAGTTAAATAAATAAAAAAATCTCTTAGATTTGTCGACCTTAATTGTTAGATGGTTTTTTATTTCTCAAACGATTTAAATAAAACAAACATTGAACAAATCGTAAAAATTGACAAAATATAGTAGTGAAAACTGCATTTAAATTTGACCAGTTATTTCTGAGATTAGCGCGTATAAACACAAATAAACAGATGAATGATAAAAAAATAAAAAATCACAATTTTGGGCTCTACGGTATTAATAAACATACTTCATAAGATTTTTTTAGATGTCTTTATGTATAGACATTTATGGGTTGCAGATTTATTATAAGTAAGTATATATTTTAAATTTTTAAGTGTAAAATTTATAGAACAATTTTGTAAATCAAAATGTAAAATATTGCTAACTTGTTTTAAAGGTCCCTAACAAGTTTTTAGTAGGAAGTAAAAAACAAGGCTATTAAACATATGCTAATAATATTGATATACTAAACTTAAATTTAAAAAGCGTATAAAAATTTTGAACGAAGCAGGATTTGAACCCGCGCCTCTGGAATACCGTTCCAGCGCTCTGACCGCTAAGCCATTCGTTCATGGCTTAGCGGTCAGAGCGCTGGAACGGTATTCCAGAGGCGCGGGTTCAAATCCTGCTTCGTTCAAAATTTTTATACGCTTTTTAAATTTAAGTTTAGTATTTTCTGTCCTAAGTGTGGAATAACACTTTAAAATATGCTAATAATATTGATATATTTGTATATACAATGATAAAATACCTGCAATATATGTATTGAACTCTATTTCAATTATTTCAAGCACCTTGCAGGATGCTGTGAGCTTTGAACAATCCTTTAAGCTTCAGTTTTTGCGAACGCATTGTTAACACTTGCGCAGGCGATTATTTGACAAGGATCTTTCTTTGAATATTTGGTAAAAGGTGCTCTACATTTTTAGAATAGGGTAAATGTACCCAATATTGTAATACTGTCTTGGTTATACTTGTCTGGCAACATGATGATATACCTATATGGCAGTATGTAAATTATATTTATTTATTAAAATCAATTAAATTTGATTGAATTTATTTACATGTTATTATAAATATGTATTTTTGAGGCCTGTCATGCCGCAGGGGCAAGCGTGTGACTGTATGTATGACAGGTTGTGCGTTCAATCGCCACTCAAGAAAATAAAATATAAAGTATTTTCATTTCTTTTCTCTGGGAACAAAACAAAGTGCGGCCTTTAGTTCCTCCACTAGACACGCAATGCCTAAATTTGGCGAAAACTAGGGAACGGAACGGAGTATTTTAACTATAGGTTCCCAAGTTCCCTCTGTCAACCCTGTCATGTGATATAGCGTGAAGCTATAAATAGAAACTTATAAACATCAATCAGAAATATGTTAGATATTTCAATGGGAAGAAAACTGAGACCATATTTCTGTGTGACTAGGCTTTTAAAGCCCCGAAAAAGGTTAAACAAAGATAGGAATCGCTATGAAACTTACTTAGCTTCGCTATATCTCTACGGTCCAGGCATACCTTTTTCGCCTCGTCCATTGTCATCAACCTCTTCATATATGCCCTCCGGAGGGTCCTCATGCTTTTTACGTGACCGTCCTCCAGTATCGTTGATACTATGTTTTCGAAGGTCAACTGAGGTCTCCCCCTCCCTCTCTTACCACTCACTTTTTCTTCATAAGTATTTTTTTTTTTCATTCTGTCTTCACTCATTCGCTCGATGTGCCCAAACCACGAGTGAACGCGTTCTTCTACGCTATGATATTCAGAAAAAATATTGAAAAAATAATTCGATAAAGATTTAAGTAAAAGATATAAAATATTTTCGCATAACCCAGATAGGCGTGTATAGTCTATGGTACCCTAAATCGATTAAAAGGTGTGTTCTAAAAATGGGTTGAGTACCACACAAAAGTTTGATCAATAAGTGTTTATTTGCGAAAGCATCTGCCCCATGTGCTACAAATGTACCAATATACAGACTATTCTATAGTTTAAATATCTCTTTGGAATTATTTATAAAAGGGTGAAAGGAATTTACATTATTTGGTGACATGATCGATGGTAGAAAAGTAGAAAGATTTTATATTACATAATGTTATGGTTATTATCAAAACCACCATGGTCATGGTAAAGATGATTTCCTTGATATTTGAGATTTTTACCTGCAATTTATTAAATAAAATATTTTTTATTATATGCATTGGTGAGAGTTTGTTATATATCAGATAATATTAATAATTATATGTATGTTTATATAATAATTACATACTTAAAACGTTTTCTGGTCTCTATTGGATATATTATGTACGTTTCATTTACAATATGTGTAATAATATTTCTGTTGTTCAATTTTTGTTTTACTTATTCATGTTAAATGAAACACTTTTAAACGGATTAATCGCGTATATTGAATGGTAAACATTTTTGGGAAACCCGACGTTTCGAACACTTTACATCTACCCGTGACCACGGACTACTGTAAAGTGTTCGAAACGTCGGGTTTCCCAAAAATGTTTACCATTCAATATACGCGATTAATCAGTTTAAAAGTGTTTCATTTAAAATGTATAACAATCGCGAAAATCAAAGACATTATAACTTATTCGTGTTATAACCAAATTTTAAACATTTTTAGAAAACACTTGAGGCTATTGTGGCGCAGTGGTGCATCTGACTGTAAAAAAGATAGTTGTGAGCTTAAGATCTTGCTGAAATGTGTCTTCACTGTTGAGATGAAGCGCGACGTTGAATGCAGCAACTAAAAACTTTTTGGCTTGGATTTAGGGAAAGAATAGAGAACGGAGTACCTTCAGGATAGACTGTGAATCTTAAAAAAATAAATAGCACAGTATTTTCTTAATTCTATTACTTTATATTCTTAAGGATTTACTTTTTTTTAAGCTTCACGCTGTATCCCGCACGAGGCAGGGTAGGCAGAGGAAACCCGGGAACCTAGTGTAAAGACGCTCCGTTCCACTTCCGTTCCCCACTTTCCGCCGAATTTGAGGCATATTGCGTGTTGAGTGGCGGAACTTAACGCCGCGCTTTGCCTTATTACCAGAGCGAAGAAATGAAACATTAAATATTTAAATTGAAAATTAAATATTTAATTAAACATTAAATATTTAAAATATTAAATATTTCATTTCCTCGACTGGGGATCGAACCCAGAACCTGTCGGTTACAGTCACACACTTGTGCCGCTGCGCCACGACAGGCCTCCAGACATATTTACTTATATTTGTTTATTTGTTCTTTATTAATAATATTTATTTATTTCTCAAGGCAAAGTATTATACTATTTTATATATACTATTTTTTTTTTTGCTACAGACACAGAATGGTATTCGAGTAACGGTATACCGAACAAGCATTTTCTAATTGTTTCCGTAATTAGAGTAAAACACCGCGCTGTAAACAGATATCGGTAAACAATGAAACTGTCGCTAATAATTGTTATTACAAAAGCATCACATTCTCACTACCTCTTTTAATAAATGGTCAGGTAAAATAACGCAAAAAATATGTGCTCTATAAAAGACCCGGTGAAAGTAGTGAAGGATCAGCGAGAACAAACAAAGTTTTTTTATTATATCGATAGGAAAAAATCATCTTTCTCCGAAATGGCCGGCCACAAAAGGGTTTTAAGTTTCATAACGTTTTTGCCAATATGAAAGAACACACAAATGTCATATCCTGTGGCGAGGATATATACCATTTTAATTTTGATTTTTTTTTGTGAGAATTGTAGTTAGCTTTATATGTACGTAATGCTATACACATTTTATGTACACAATTTTGTTTTTTTACTTTGTTACATGCCTTTATATTACATTTACATCAGCAGTGAGTTTGTTTCTCCTTCGGAATAACATTTTATTATATCGATTTTGATAATATTTTGATGATATGGAAATTGTCGAAAAAAGTTATTCGTAGCAATGGATGACATTATTTCAACAACAACTTTAATAAATATAAAAATGATGTACAATAAATGTCTAAGTGTAAAAAAACGAGAGTTGTATATAAATCACTTGATTTATATTTAAAAATACTTAATTTTAATTATTTTAATTATTTTTATTAAAACAGCCAGTAGTGAAGCAGAGTGGGGAAGGTAAACGCAACAGGTCGTGGCTTGGATGCCCGCTTGCGGAAAGAAAATATTTAATTAATTTTTATTGCTCTGAAAGTGTTCTTAATAGGCACGGACTCCTTTAGATTCCTTCTAAGTTCCCACTGCCTAATTATATATTTATTAGTTAGTCAATTGGCAAAAAAAAGGAGTAATTATTTTACGAGTATAACGTTAGATACAGTTAAAAATATTCTTGTAAATTTCGTACTTGTTGGTGCTAACGGCGGTTTTTATTTATTTTTACCAAATTGTAAGTATGTACTCTGGTATTGTTAGATTAGTAAGAAGGCATAAGTCCTAACGAATTTTAAAATAACACCTATACCAATCAATTTCTTTTTTCATTATCTATATATAATTATTAGATATATAGGTATCTTGCACATGGCAGGGTTGTCAGAAGGAACTTGGGAACCTAGTATTGACACTGTCCGTTTTCCACTTTCTGCCAAATCAGGCACATGCAATACATTTATTATGCATTTATTATTATACATTTATTATTATACATTTATTATAGCTATAATTTCAATAACAGCATTACAAAACCTCAAATCCGACAAGAAAAGGCTAAAAAAATCGTTATAAATATTATATTGACAGTATAATCGCCTATTTTGATGGACAGTCACCTTTTGTGCCCTTTGCACCGCACGCGACGTCATGTCAAATATGTATGTATAATATACAATATTTCAACGTTTCTTTAATACGTTTCTAAGAAAAAATTTAAAATTGATTCGTTTTGTGTAGGTACTATTTGTTTTGTGAACACTTACTATAGTACGGGCACGATATGGCTTGAATTCGGCAGTAAAATAAAGACCGGAGATTAACAGAGATGTATACATATACCTATAGTGTAATTTAAGGTTTCTGTATACTTATTATGGGATTTTTTTTTTCTAATATTTTTGATTTCTATCTACCCAAAAAGTAGGTTGAACATATTCCAATATTATCTTATTTTAAATAATACTATTTTTAACTAAATTTTATCACCTTCGATGGTAATTTAAATTCTACAATTTTAATTATATAGATACATACTAAATTTGTTCAATAAATAGATAAAATGAACCTATGTTGGTAGTGAAGTTAATCGTTCTCTATTTGATATTCAAAGTTTATCAGATGATATGTATTAGGTATTAAGGGCAAAAAGTTTTGTTTTATCTTTACACTTTATTACCCAAAGAGCAGGGTAGGCAGAGGGAACATAGGAACCTAAAAGAACACATTTGTTAAATCTTCACTTCCTTTTTTATTCTGTAGTACTATTATTCTGGAGATATTGCGAGAAAGATTAATTAAATTTCTACGTGGAAAAAAAAACAATGTATAATTATTTTTTTTTTTATTTTATCCATTTACAAAAATATTTTTATTCTATTGTACTTTAAATATAAACTTTAATAGAAAATGCAAATGATAATCTCAATGGGTTTCATTATAAATTATTAAATTAAAAGTTATCATCATAAAAATTAACTAAAGAAAAGCTTTTGTCGAAAAAGCTGTGCCTTGACAGCTTTATGAACAAGAACTATTATTTGCTACTTCACATCCAAAAAGGTTTTTTTTAATTCCTATACAAAAATATTTTCTTAAATATATAAGAAAATTTACACTTACAACATTTGTTGCCTTAATTTTCATGGTATTACACAATAAATATTCTTTCACGTCAAATATTAATCCATAATAATATTATATCCACATATGTGAAAGTAGCAAATTACCCAAATCCCATACGTCTAAAAGACATTCAATTTACTTATTTTAAATTAAGAACGTTACAAAAATAAATTAAAACGAGATTATCTTTTTAAATATAAAAAATAGACGCTAAATATGAAATAAAATGAAAAAATGTTCAATTAGTTTACTTATCTTTTAGCTTGACGCTTTATTCCGTACATAGCAGGGTAGACAGAAGTAGCTTGGGAACCTAATGTTAAGACATTAGGTTCCCAAGATCTCAATTCCCATTAAGACACTCTCTTACCCCCAATTTTCGCCAAATTTGAGATATTGCGTGTTGAGTTGCGAAACTCAACGCCGCGCTTTGATTCAGGCATTAATATTTTGTTTATTATTATATAAATGCAGCAATGGCAAATTCTTAACTATTTGAGCGTAGGAAATTGGCTTATCTTATAATTAAATTATCTTAGACTAAACCCCATTTAAACTCCAAAAAAAAATCAATGTACGTAGCGTACGTCACAATTTTTTTTTTAATTTTTGATATTGGATAATAGTTTGTCACAATCTTACTAAAAGCAGCGATTCTCACGATATAAAAATTGATAATTTAAAAATAAATACAAATTAAAACGTATAAGGTCTAATTAGAAGGCATTTGTGAGCGATAGTATAACTTATAATACAAATTATTAAACTAAATAAACTAAATATAACCTAGGAATGAAAGTCCGCCATTTTGAAAAAAAAAGAAAAACAAAGTCCAGTAATATTTCTGATACCTTTTCAATTTACAAAAAATCCCTACAAAAACAAAAAATACAATATATTTCTTTTATTTTGCAATTAATTTCATTATTTCATATAATTTATATAAAGCGTATGTTTTATTATAGATATAAGTCGAAATCCAAGCCGGTGCCGCCGCTGAGGTAGTCGTAGAAGTAAACGGACATTTCGTCGAGAGCTTCAAGACGCGGGTCTGAGATAGTTTCTTCGCGCACTGATCTCGCTGCTCTTGATAGCGATCTGTATAAAATATGATTATAATTTCCTTAGCGAGGAATATATTAAATATGTAAGATACTAAGTAATTTAGTTCCTTCGACTGAGATGTGATAGTAATTTATTTTGTCTTTTCTTCCTTATATGTTTTTGCTGGTAATTATTCTGCTTATATATATTTATTTTTCACGCTATATCTCGAAAAAAAAGCTGGGTATGCAGAGGGAGTTAAGAAAACTAGTGTTGAGAGTCTCCGTTCCGTTTCTCACTTTCGGCTGATTTGAGGCATAGCATCTTGAATGGCAGAGCGAAGAAATGAAAATATTAAATATTTCATGTCCTCGAGTAGGGATCGAACCCACAACCTGCTTAAAGTCTGTCAGTTCGTGCTCCTCCGCCACGACATATGCTTACATATTTGTTTCATATATATTCGGCAACACATTTAAAAAAAAAACAACCATACAGCAGTTAAAGTGAAATTTCTAATTTAATTATAAAATCCACGTCAAAAGGCGTAAGTTATTCCGTCCTAAAAATTTAAATATACCAAGGTTTTGGCACTATAGTAATTACTCAAAATTCAAAGCTGTCGTTTTTTTTTGTATCTGTTTACCTGAAATCAGTGTCTGTATCGAGGTCATCATCAGCGGCAAAGCGTTCTCGTATATCTTTCATAATACATGCTTCTAGCTTCTTATGCTGAAAGATGAAAAATGAAATAAACATAATAAAACATACAACTAGATTAATACTATATGTAAAATATTATTATACTAATAAATTATTACTAGATTTATATCAATTTTTATATATATATTTTTTTAAATATTTTAAAAAGTGGCGTACAGAGGTTCTTTCTGCCTACGTTATATGCGGCATACTTTGAAGTATAAAGGATTAATCAATTTTTTTTAAAGTTTATTGGCTAACCTTATAACAGCGGAAGAAGAACATAGGCTTGATGAGTTCTTGAGATAATGGCGCGTTACGTTCGATCTCTGGTACACATTGCTGTAAAAGAAATAAAGCCTTATTAAGTATTATAATTAATTATCTTTAATTTTGAAATTATCTTGTTTATTTTAATATGTTGTCCCTAGCATATTTTTATTGCCTCATTATCATGCTTAGGTAAGACATGTATACATAATTGATAATTAAAACATCCGACCCAAAAAGCTCTAAAAAGTTAGATTCTCTCAGAACACTCTCAGTTAAGTCATCACTCCAACTAAAAGAACAATACAAAATTGATTCACCCATTTGGGAGCTACGACGCCACATACAAACATACAGTTACACACATATACAAACACGTTCAACTTATAACGTATATAAATAGGCTAATCTTAAAAATATATAAAAAAAAATAGGATTGACTTGTGTCCTTTTTTGAACCTCCAACGAAAAGGTGGTTCAAAAGAGAACAACAAGTAAGTCGATGATAAAAATACTTTCAATAATTTATTTACTTAAAGTATCTATGTCATAACGTACTCACCGAGAACTTCTGACAAAAATGAACACCATCTTGTATATCACCCTTCAGTTGACTGGACACCGGCAGGTTATTGATTCTCTGAGCTATTTGGTCATAATTAGGCTCCATATTGTGATCTAGATAGCCTAGCTCTTGTACAACGCAAGTGATGTTGCGGGAACGGCCTGGGTTACTCATGTGAGATAGGATTTCGAAACGATCGCGGATGTTGATGTCGCGCTGGGAAATATAAAAAAAATTGAAAATTTACGTAAAAACTTTAAAAGAAATACTTAAATACGATATTGAGTTGTGTTTTGCTTTAAGCTTTCCTGCGGTGCCGTGTTATTTTGATGATCTGTATTGATCTATATTACTGTTAAGTTTCATCTATATTAGTTTAGTATTAGTTATAATATTAAGTTTATTGAAAAATATTCAATATAGGTAATAGAAGATTTTACGTTACTTCATGCGTACAAAACGAAACCAGGTAAAAGGAAATATTTCTTAATACGTTTTAAAACTATAAATTATCAACATGTAAATAAAAATATGACGTCTTTGTCATCCAGCATTCACAACAATACAACAATATATTGACAATTTAACTCAATCTATAAATCTAATAGGCTGTAGAGGCCTGACACTTTTATATTTTCACATGCAACACCTCAAATTTGGCGGAAAGTGAGAAACGGACGTGTCTTAATGAAAACGTAAGTGCTTAACACTAGGTTCCCAAGTTCTAACTGTCCTGATATGGTCCGGATACAGCTCAAAGCTTTTAATAATCTCCGAAAAAATGTTAAAAAAAACGTCAATACTTACAGATATTCTATTGTTTTGTTGGTAATACGGCTGCTGATAGAATCCCTGTTGGTACTGCTGTTGCTGTTGCTGATACGCGTAGGGGTTGTATTGCACCCCCGGGGGGTAAAACATGGGATTGAAGGGGAACTGATAGTACGGTTGCGGGTACGGCCTGAATTGATTTGACATTGGATATGGGTTTGGTACTGGGGCTTGGAATGGCTGAAAAATAATTAAATTTTAAAGATTATTTTGGTTTAAAAGATCTTATTTTTCATAGGTAATATTAATATTGAGTGAGGCCTGTCGTGGCGCAGCGGCACAAGAGTGTGACTGTAACCGACAGGTTCTGGGTTCGATCCCCAGTCGAGGAAATGAAATATTTAATATTTTCAATTAAAATATTTAATGTTTCATTTCTTCGCTCTGGTAATAAGGCAAAGCGCGGCGTTCCGCCACTCAACACGCAATGCCTCAAATTCGGCGGAAAGTGGGGAACGGAAGTGGAACGGAATGTCATAACACTATGTTTCACTTCCGTTCCCCCTGCCTACCCTGCCTAGTGCGGGATACAGCGTGAAGCTGAGAGAGAGAATATTAATATTTCAGAATTAGGTAAAAATATTATTGAATGATAATTTGTTATAATTTTATGTAACATTAGAACTTTCGAGGTCTATTGTGGCAGAGGGCAAAAATGTGTGTCTGTAATGGTTGTGGATTCGACGCCCACTCGAGGAAATTATGTATGAAATATTCGCATTAGTTCGCTCTGGTACTCAGCAAAGCGCGGTGTAAAGTTCTGCCACTCAACACGCAATGCCTCATATTCTGTGGAAAGTGGGAAACGGAAGTGGAACGGAGTATCTCTTAACACTAGGTTCCCAAGTTCCCTCTGCCTACCCAGCAATGTGCGGGATATAGCGTGAAGACGAATGAGTGTATAGATATTGTCTCAAAAGTGATGATTTTATTAAAACAAAAAAGTATTTACGATTAGTAAATAAAAATATAGCGTGATTCAAGCGGGCGAAGCCTCATGCGGGTCGCTAGTTTGTAGTATATATTAAAACTGTATAAAACTTTTCTTGAAATTAACCGAAACATTATTGTAGTATAGATAATAGCTATTAAACGTGTGTCTAGATTTTAATTAAACACAAAAGCTTCCTTTTTGTTAATGTAGAGTCGTAATTGTACAGCTATACTAAAATAAATAATAAAATGCCGCCTTAGCAAAATGAATTCAGTGTGATAGACGCTTCTGAACAGATCTGGGATATTTGATAAAAAAACAACTTTTGAGTCATAATCGTAATTATCATTTTGGATCGAAGTTCCAATGACAACGGATGGATTGGATCCGTTTAATGTGGATTTCATATAAATATGGGCCTTTTATATATATGGGCCTAATGTGTATATGAATCTTGTATATGGGCCTCATATATATATGGGACCACCACTATGGGGTCAAGTGATATAAAGTCCACGCTACCGAAGTTGTCGGTAACAATAAGTTTTATATAAATCTTAATTTTTTATTGAAAATAAGTAAAAAAATAATTCATGAGAGCATTACGTAAGCTGTTATTTCGCAATGTATATCATAGCCTCTTTAGCTCAGTGGTAGAGCACTGGTCTCGTAAACCAGGGGTCGTGAGTTCAATCCTCACAGGAGGCATCCAAACGCGTAAGCTACTATTTTGTTTTTTTAGAATAAATGACAAACAATTTATTTTTGTTTTATTATTATGGTTTTTTTTTTTTGTTGACATTTTATATTTTTTTTTCAAATGAAATTATATCTTATATATATACTTTTTAAATTAACTTAGAAATGTAAAGCTTTTTTACTTAGTAATTGTTTTTCTTTTATTTTATTTTTTTATTCAAATATTAGTAAAATTGTTAGTTAATGTTTATTTTATTGTTGCCAAAGAGATATTGTATGGAATAAAATGTTACCAAATATGGTGAAAATTAGTATTACGAAATAAATGTGTTTGAAATATAAGTTTATGTAGATATTTTACAGCATCCATGAAACTATTCAAGTTTTAACATATTTATAACTTAAATTGATGTACATATCAATAATTTATATAATCATTACTTAAATTTTGATGCAGCGCCATCTGTTGGCTGAGTTAACTCTTTCGACAGACTGTTCCGAATCAATAACCAATTATTTTATACAATAAATAATAACTCACCCGTTGCTTAAACACATTGTCAAGCATTTGTTTGTGTGATAATACTTGTGGTGGTATAATTTCTGGGACAGCGCCATCTGCCGGCTTAGTGATAGTTTGGGTGGCCGGGTCAGACTCAAACCCTTGCGGTAGATTAGCTAGTATGAGAGAAGGCACGCGTTGTAGCCCGTCGCCAACAGATGGCGGTGATGAGCATTTCGCGTACGCTTCCTTCATTTCCTGTCGCACTTGTTTCACTACTTCCGGTCCGAAACAGCTTTCGTATATCTGTAATTATATAGTGTTTTTTTTTTATACAATATAATTTTGATAAATATCAAGTATCAATTTATTTTAGAATATTCTAAATTATTCTTAAATAAATGTAATTGAAATGTGGAGATTATAAATTACTTGAAAATGTTTAATCATTATTAATTAGTTTTTAATAAGATTGAAACTATAAAATATTGTCATAACAACAAATAAAAATATAAATTGTATAGAATTATTTTATCATTATTTCCAGACAGACGGACAACCATTGACTACATAATATATTTTCGAAGGTATTATTAAAAATACTGAAGTTGTGTACATATAGGACCTGTTTTTTCTAAAAAAAAATGTTTTACTCAGGTTGATGCTGTATCCCGTATAGGGCATAGTAGAGGTAACTTAATTTATTAATATTATATTATATTATTTCATCCCAACTTCTACGAGCAGTCGTGGCCGAGCGGTTAAGGCGTCTGACTAGAAATCAGATTCCCTCTGGGAGCGTAGGTTCGAATCCTACCGACTGCGAACTTTTTGTTAATGTTAATTTTTCTTATTGTTGTCATTTTTTTACTGTATGTAATGTATACATAACAATATTTAGAATTATGGAAAATTATAAAAAATAAATTATCAGCCATATTTTCTTTACCAAGGCCATAGAATATTTTCTATTATTATGAAAAAAGTTCTTTTTGAAGCTTATAATTTTAGGCCCCAAAGTAAGAGTGAGAAAGAGAGGTGCTAAAATTTTGACCTGTTCGTCCGTGTGTCTATCTGTGGCACCATAGATCTTGAATGGACCCACGACAGGTGACATTTTTTTAATCGAAAGCTTTATTCATAGCGATAGTAAAAGCTAGTAAAGTAGGCTTAAAGCTGTACCAACTCATATTGCCAACATGTGATAGCTATATTTTAGATCGGCAGTATTTTTTTATTTTATATTTTGTATTGACTTCAATATGTTAAATATATATATATGTAAATGAATGTAATTTATAATTTAAATTAACGTTTATAATGCATTTCTGCACAATAATTTCATTTGACTTTAAGTTAAATTTTACTACATATTTTTAAGCTCCCATTCGCGTTCTCATCAACATTTCTACGCACAAGTATAATAATAACGTTTAAAATGTAAAAACAAAATAATACTTACTTTCATCATGGCATATTTTTTAAAGAATTTGTCGTCGCTGTCAGCCAAAGCCAACGCCGCGAGGCTCAGCAAAGTGAATAACAGCATTCCTCTTCCCATTTTGTACCTGACAACGGAAAAATTGTATGTTAAAACCGGAAGTCACATATTTGTTTTAAAAAATAATTACATACAAAAATGTAATAAGAAACCTTTTTTAAATGTTTCTTGATTTTTTTGTTTACTCTTTTACGCTCGCCTGCTGCTGCGAACTGTCGTGCGCTTGTAAACGCGACAACAGCCACACGCTTGGGTTCAATTCCACTCGAGGAAATTAAATATTTAATACTTTCATTCGCTCTGCGTTACCAGGCAAAACGCGACGTTAAGTTCTGCCGCTCAATACGCAATGCCTCAAATAAAAAGGCCGCATTTTTTTGTAATGTATATTAATACAATAGTTCGTGACAATCAAAATAAATAGAAAAGATATATAAACAATTTTATATTAAAAATTAATTAATTATCTGCTTACCATTTTTACACACACACACACATACACACACACACACACACACACACACACACACACACACACACACACACATACATTAAATAAAATTTTACTGAGCTAATAGGCCTTTTTAGAATATCGAAGTTTAACAATTGGGTTAATCGAGATAGCATGTTTGTTGCCTATCTGTATATGGTAAACAATGGAACTTGAATATTAAGATAAATGGGCAAAATAACTATATATCTTAGTTAACAATATTTACTTGCATTAAAATATCTTTCCTTTATATATAGATATTTATTAGCCCGATTTTTGATATATAAGAACATTTCTTCCTTCCATGTAGGTTGTTGCGTCAAATACTGAGTCAAGGGATTAAATTATAATAGATATTTACAATATAAAACACATAAGATTTTGCGTCTAATTATATATTTTATAATTCAAACATATGTTTAAGTACGTACTCAAAAACGCCTATCGCCAGCGTATTTATAAATTAAAGCCTACAATTTTCATTTTAACTTAGCGGTGAAGTGGGCGTGTACTCTTAATAAATCGACTGGCCAGTTCATTAACATTGCTGGTCGTAACCGTTAGGAACACATCATGAATTATTATTTCATTATAGGTAATTTAGAATGGTATGAAGTATCGTATATGTTTTAGTTATGCTATTACGTAACAGATGGCTCTGATTGTTTCTTTTATTATGGCTTTATGATAAGCTAATATTTTTTTTATTACGATTGCTAACTTAAATACATTTTTTTATATATTGTTGGTATTAAGTATATTTTGTTCATATTGTATCTCGCATATGCGATATCGTGTTAAGAGTTAGAGCGTCTTTTAAGACTCTCCGTTCCTCAGTTTCCGTTCGTGCTTTGTTTGTTATCATATTGAAGAAATGTATAAAAATTATTCCCCTAAGTAGGATTAGAACCTACATACTTCATATTTATAGTAACTATGCCGCTGTGCTATGACGGCCTCAATCATTAACTCTACTTTCTTATCATGTAGAGGTTACAGTTAATTATTTCATTAAATATCAAATTTAAAAAAGACTATATATTTGAGCACTTTTTAGCGATTAAACAAATTAATTGTTGGTTGTTGTTGAATCATTAAGCCGACGAGACTGTGAAGCTACGTGAAAAGAAGTAATTAGCGAAATAAGCTGATGTTTCACATCCTCTTCGCATCATGTTAAACAGAATATATTAATTATTATATATTCTCTTTAAAATTATATTTCCTTATTGTTTCACGCTGTATTTTGCATATAAAAAGAAACGTTTACAGTCCCACACTTGAGCCGCTGAGTATGTTTTTGTTAATATTTTTTTTAGGAAAAGTTTTTTTAAAAAGTAAATATTACATTTTTGTAACAAACATGACGGCTGTCATATAAATATCACTTAATTTTTGAAGTTATACTTCGTTCTTTAGACGCGTTATGAAAAAAATATGAAAGTGATATTTTAGGCCTGTCGTGGCGCAGCGGCACAAGACTGTGTGTGTGACTGTAACCGACAGGTTCCGGGTTCGATCCCCAGTAGAGGAAATGAAATATTTAATATTTTCGATTTAAATATTTAATGTTTAATTTCTTCGCTCTGGTAATAAGGCAAAGCGCGGCGTTGAGTTCCGCCACTCAACACGCAATATGCCTCAAATTCGGCGGAAAGTGGGGAACGAAAGTGGAACGGAGCGTCTTCACACTAGGTTCCCGGGTTCCCTCTGCCTACCCTGCCTCGTGCGGGATACAGATATTTTAGGAATCGTCACACAAAAGTTACAGTGTGAAGTTGCAGCGGTTGCAGTCGTATGAAGTTGCATAAGTTGCCTGGATAGCCTCTGTTCACTGTTTTCATATTCATAGTATTTATCCACATGTTTCTAGTGTCTACATTCACACATGTATTTTAGTTTCATATGCGATTGGTGATTGGTGACTTAAATTCAATATTTTGATTAATACATTTACTATTTTTAATTATATGTGTTTATAGACTTTTTTAAGTGTTCTAATATAGTTGAGGTTATTTATTTTAATGTACACACGGACATTAAAATATTATTATTTAACATAATGAATACTAAATCATACTAAATTATTATTGTAAATTTTTTTTTATTTGTTATAAAGATTTTCAAAGTAAACCAATTCAATTGAATTTAAGTTTTTTGTAATTTACTATTTGCATATAAAAAAAATTTCTTTTTTTAATTTTGCCAAAGAAGTATAACTTCTCACGCGCGTACATAAGTACACGCATTTTTATATATTAAAGACAATAGAATAATATGAAATATAATACAGTAGGTATATAAATTTTGTGCACGATGTACAAATTGTTTTGTTGGTTTCTATTAAAGTAGAAACAAGATGGCTAACTCGCTTAACTAGGTCTACATATAACTATCCACTTCAATATATTATTGAGGTAGATGCTAAGTATTTCATATTATTTACTTATCCTATCTTAGAAACCTATTTTATCTTTGAGGCGTGTCGTGGCAAAGGGGCACAAGCGACTGTAAATACAGGTTTTGGGTCTGATCATTTTTATATGTCAATTTCATCGCTTTGTTAATAAAGCATTGTGTGGCATTAGGCTCCGCCACTCAACACGGATTGTATCAAATTGGAGCGAAAATGAAAAACAGAGGCATCTTACGCGGTACTCGTGTGGAAGCAAAAAAAGAAATCCTATACCTTCATATTTTATCTAATGAGATCTTGGATGCTGCAAACACTACGTCTTACCATATAAGGTCATTCATTAACTTTTTGCAAACGTTAACGGTGATGATTAATCGGTTCAAACTATTCAGTACCGTTTTACATCAGTTAAAAGTTTAGCTCTATATTAATTATAATTGCTAATATATGGACATCGTAACATAGGTACTTATTACATAGGATATGTTATACCATTATATAAAATTTATTATTTTATTTATTATTTTATTATATTTGATTTATGAAAAGATAATTGCTTATAAATAAAAGAATAGGTACTGTAAAATCGAATTTGAAATGACCAGGCCAGCCTGACTAACATAATATGCTTGATGCCAATCGTGGTCCAGAGTTTGTCTTGTTATTAAATCCAGGAAATGAAATTACAAATGCGAATTCAGCACACAACTGTTAGTTATAGTAACATAGCGTAAGTAGGTGCTAATGCGCACCAACGGCTTAAAACTTTGAGAATAATAAGTGAAGCTTTGTTTCCGTTTCCGTTTCGTACTTCAAAGTAATATTTATATCTTTAATGATCTTATATATTTATACCTTTTATAAACTTGCCAAATCGGACATTTGTTTTTATGACATGTACATTTTTATACGACTCGAAAGTGTAAAGAAACCACACAAACACACAAATATAATTTTTATTTTATGATCAATAAAATAAAAATTATATTTGTGTGTTTGTGTGGTTTCTTTACAATTTCGAGTATTTTCCACTTGGGTTGTGGCGGTGTTTTCCACTTGGGGGAATTAAATGTTGAGTAGTTTCGTTTTCTCGCTTTGGTAACGTGGCTAGGCGTTTAGTTTCACCACTCGGCGATTCGGCGAAAACTGGCGGACAGCTCTTTTATCACCAGGTTCCCAGGTTAACTCTGCCTACCCTGCTATGTGCGGAATACAGCGCTAAAAAATAAATAACAAGATTTATCGACTATGATATATCCACCGTTAGTATCCACCGTTTAACATGTAATGTGCCTTAATGCATAATACGTTGTTTCTTTAAGCATTTTCTTTTTTTCCTTCTTCCTATCGACTCACAACACAATATAACTTGTTTGACAATAAAAAAAGACATACTATATATGACTTACAGGAACTGGTCTTTCTAACATCTAGCTTTATTACATTATTCATTTAATATACAGAAGTCAATACTTTAGAGTGACATATTAATTTATTTTCTATGTTAGCCATTAACTTTTTACAACTTGTTATTAAGGGCAGCTGTCATTTAATGAGTCGCCCTAATGTCTTAGGAAATCCATCATAATAATATAGTTGCTTGTCAACACAAGATGGCGTTGATGGCTGTTAGGTTTTATTACTTTGTGTGTACAGTTTTTTATTTTTTATTTTCCGGTTACAGATAATTTACAAACTCTCAGTTTAACTTAAGAAGCACTACACGTTCAGTGAGCTCAAAAAAAAATATCTAAATAATTCATTATCTCAAATGGGAAATCCCGAATATTCACTACAGTACACATCACCAAAGTTAATTTTCAGTTCTTATTATTGACTTACGTTTCTAATTTAAATACAAAACAATAAACTATATTAGTAATATTATTTTAGTTATATAAATTATTCTACCCGCCACCAGATGGCGCTATCTAGGGTCAATGCTCGCTCGAAGCCTTCGCAGGCGCATCTGCTACACTTGCACAGCTTGCGTAATGACTACATATTCAACTTATGTTTTATTGTAAGTATTACGGCTTACTTAATCCGGATTAAATATTTTAACCGACTGCCAAGAAGGGTATGTTTTACGTCCGTATTTTGTATGTTTGTAATTTTTTTATTACCTCGGATCTTCTAAGCTGCTTGATGTATTTTGACAATTTACATATCGATATTTACTCTAAGGCTCGAGTGTTGATATAATAGTAACAAAATATAGAGAAAGTTTTTATTTTTTTTTACTATTTGGCGCGAAAGGAAGCAACAGATTATAAAAATATTTAACACCTTCGATTTTTAAACCAAAATGAACTAATTTTGCATCAACACAAAAAAAGACATGTCGTTGGATTCTTAATACAACCCACTAAAAAGTCTTAATTATAATAAAAAAAGATTAAAATCAAAGTCCCTACCTTCATTTTTATTTTCATTTTTCACACTAGAAAGTAATCCGATTTTTTTTATAATTTAGGGCTTCATATTATAAAATAACGAAAATGTGTGTAAACATAATATATAAAATTTGATATCTACATATACCTGTCGTGGTGTAGCGGCACAAGCGTATTACTGTAACCGACAAGTTCTGGGTTCGATCCTCGGTCGAGGAAATGAAATATTTAATATTCTCAATTTAAATATTTAATGCTTCATTTCTTCGCTCTGGTACAAGGCAAAACACGGCGTTGAATTCCGCCACTCAACACGCAATGCCTCACATTTGGCGGAAAGTGGGGAACAGAAGTGGAACGGAGAGTCTTAACACTAGGTTTCCAAGTTCCCTCTGCCTACCCTGCCATGTGCGGGATACAGCGTGACGCTGAGAGAGAGAGAGAGAGTACATATACCTGGATAGATAGGTATATGAATAATAAATATCTATACAGATGTATATACCTATCTCCATCTTTATAGATCAATTATTCTATATATACCCTTCAATTATAAAGTAAATTCTCACTGTTTTGGTGAAATATTCTCCAAAACAATTGTTATATATCTTTGACTTTCGCAATTGTTACACATATTTAACCGTCTTTTAGGAGTCTACCAGTGACCGCGGACTTCTGTAAAATGTTCGAAACGTCGGGTTTCCGAAAATATTCACCACTCAATATACGCGATGAATCCGGTTCAAAGTGTTTCATTTAATATTGTTATAGTTATATCGAATACTATTTATGTTTGAAGGCATAAGGAATGTGGGAAGTTAGTGATAATCACTAACACTCCGTTTTCATTAAACACTTCTTACTCGTTAACCAATTTCACGCTAATGTTAATCAATCCGCCGAATTCTTGAGGCATTGTCAGTTGAGTGGCGCAACTTAACATCGCGCTTTGCCATATTAACAAGACGAGGTAATGAAAATATTTGTTTTAAGCTTCACGCATCGTTCCGTTCCTCATATAAATTATATATTAATTTAAGGAACTGCATGTTGTGTTTTGTTACTAGAGCGAAAGAAATGAAAATATGAAATAAAGTTCGACGCGATGACAGATCCGAGGCCTAAAAACAAGGCGACGACAGATCCGAGGCCTAAAAATATTTTTATAATACATCAATATTTTTATTATTTATAATTATTTGCTTTATAATATGTATGTAAGCTACGTATATCTATGTGATCTGCGAGACAGACACATAGACAAGACGAACTCATAATCTACATTATATATTGTCTCATTCAGCTACGGAACCCTATAACTACAACATTAGATACCTATCATATTTATTTAAACATCATCGTTTAGAAAACACAATTTAAAAAATAAAATAAAAAAGCACATCGCCGCTTCGTAAAAAACAAAGAACCAACAGGTGAATGGTCGGTAATTGGCTAAGAACATCAACAAGTAGAAATATCATGTGCGGCATCTTGAAATTACTTCAAGTTATATACAGTAGATTACGCGACAAAAAACGTCTACTGAGTTCCAACGGCAATTACATAATTATAATGAATTTCCCGTGGGATTACAATGTGTTAGGTTAAAAATCAGAAAACGCCTTTTATATATTCTAAATGATTGATAAAGTGATTGAAATAATAAATAAATATATATATATATATATATATATATATATATATATATATATATATATATATATATATATATATATATATATATATATATATATATATATATATATATATATATATATATATATATATATATATATATATATATATATATATATATATATATATATATATATATATATATATATATATATATATATATATATATATATATATATATATATATATATATATATAGAATATATATATATATATATATATATATATATATATATATATATATATATATATATATATATATATATATATATATATATATATATATATATATATATATATATATATATATATATATATATATATATATATATATATAATAAATTTCTAAATGCTTGAATGAAAACGCCATATATATATATATATATATATATATATATATATATATATATATATATATATATATATATATATATATATATATATATATATATATATATATATATATATATATATATATATATATATATATATATATATATATATATAAATGGCGTTTTCATTCAAGCCTTTAGAAATATATTAGAAGAAATACATAATAGTATACTGATCTGGTGGAATGTTTAGTTAGGCTTGTTAATATGGTGTTTGTTACATCACCTGACTAAACAGGTATTTATTTATTGAATACAAAGAAAACTGGTTTCTTGCAATATCCATTTACGGATAATAATTTTACGTCAAAACGTCGTAAAAAAGCTTTGGTAAAGAATGGCATTATTGACTTATTTACTTTACTGAGGACAACTTCGGTGATTCCATGTTTTTCCCTTGCACACTCGACTCGGCTCGTCAGCGTTTATATATAAATTTGAATATGATATAATCAACATTATATTACTTATGAGATGTTATCAAGTCAAAAACTGACGGATATGTTTTTAATATATATTTTTAGCCTTACGCTATATCCCGCAGGGTAGACAGAGGGAACCTAGTGTTGACACCATCCAAAGTAAAATGCCATAAGACATATTACTATGAAAGTAACTAAAATAAACAAGGTGAGCCGTTTCCACGTCTGTTAATATTCAGTTTTTTTTTAACTGCAAATGCAGCTGAGCTAAGTCTATTCGCCAATCCATCAATATGAGGGCCCCACTGCAATATAGACTCAATGGTGATCCCGAGAAATACCGTAGAATCAACAGGATCCACGGCTTCACCATTTAAAAGTACATTGGCTTTTACAATTTTCGTGTTAAGTGTTCGGAATATTACACATTTAGTTTTTTTACTATTTAAAAGTAAATTATTAGCACTAAACCAATGTAATATTTTTGAGAGAGCATTGTTTACATTGTCATATACTTTTTGTCTTCTTTTCATTTTAAAAAGTAGCGATGTATCATCCGCAAACAATACTATCTCATGGTTCTTTTCAACTAAATATGGTAGGTCATTTATGTATATTAAGAAGAGAAAAAGACCAAGAATATATAGAATAATCAGTATGGGGGTCCCACAGGGTAGACCCCTGACTGATTAAGGAACAAGGGGATTTCCTACCATTCACATCAACCCTCTGAATCCTATTAGTTAAATCAGAAGTCAGAAGATCGAGTGCACGTCCTCTTATGCCGTAATGGTGAAGCTTCATGACCAATGTGGAGTGCTGCACGCAATCAAATGCCTTGGACAAGTCACAAAACATGCCAAGAGCATCCTGCGATCCTTCCCATGCCTCATAAATACTCTTTAAGAGAGCTATACCAGCATCGGTAGTAGAGCGACCCTTAGTAAAACCATACTGTTTATTATGCATGAGTTTATGATAATTAAAATGTATTAATATTTGAATTAAAATAATTTATTCAAAAATTTTACTATATGAAAATAGTACCGATATAAATCTAAAATTGTTAGGATCTGATGTATATAAAGGTATGATTTATATAAAGGTATGATTTTACTAAATTTCATTAGGTCAAGAAACACACCACACTGTGTACAATTATTAAATATATCAGAAAGATGAGGAGCAACAGCGTCTATTATAGAACTAATCAATTTGACAGAAATACCCCATAGATCTGATGTTTTCTTGATATCTATGGTCTTGAATGTTTTAACAATGTCTCTTGAGTTGATTGAGTGAAATTTAAAGTCAATATTACATTTGTCGACGCACTCCTTCAGCAATGATTCAGCGACAGTTGTGGAAGCTATAAGGGTTTTGGTTGTGAAAACTGGAATAGCAGCAAACAATTTTTCAAAAACACTAGCAAATTCTTGATCGCAGCTAGTTACACCATTGTCAATTTGTAATTTAAATTCATAATTGCAATTGTTTGTATTTCCAGTTTCACAATTTATTATGTTCCATGTCATTTTAGTTTTGTCAGGAGATTTTTTTTATTTTGTTTCTTATATGTAAAGATTTAGCCATAGAACATACTTTTTTAAATAATTTTGAATAATTTCGAACATAATTAATAAATGATTTACTGTGGTTATATGCTTTTTCATTATAAAGTTCATATAACCTTTGTCTACTCTTATGAATTCCCACAGTCGCCCAATCATTAATTGATAAGAAACTCCTGGATTTCACTGTTTTAGAAGTAAATATAGCATTAAACTCATTTTTGATAACATTAAAAAAAATCTCATATAATAAATTGGGTTTATCGGTATATTGTAAGTATCGGAGTTTTTTTTATTGTATTTCTTCTAAACTTTTCTATACGATCAGTTGTCATCGGTACACAAACAATTTTGTTTTATTTCAAATTTTATTTTTTCCAAAGTAAAATGAAGCCAACTGACCGCAATGATCTGAGCTTAACATATTAATTATTGGTTTTTCTCTTGGTAAAGAGTTTGTAAAAATATTGTCAATACAAGTGGCGGTACAACTAGTTATTCTTGTTGGCTCATGATATAAGTTAACTAGGTTATATGAACTTAGTAAAGACCTGAATCACACTTACAACAACGAAATGCTCAAGCTCAGCACAGGCCATTTCAATAGTTTGCTCAACAGAGAGGCTCACAATATCTTTACGTTCTTTATATTTGTAAGATTTTTCTATAATTATTAAAGATATACCTATATACTACTAAGCTGTTTTACAAGAATGTGTAGAGTACATAGTTGTTATTGAAGTGATGTGTTGTAATGGCGGCGGTATTGCTGTACTTGATTAATTACTTTACTAACTGTAATTCATTTTTCTCTAAAATACATTTTTTAGAAGCCATAATATATACATATACTCTGGAATCCGGTAAACCTTTTAAGCACGCATTCTCATATATCTTTTTCATTGGAGAATGTTGTTCTGTGGTTGTAATTTACTACCAACACATTGAAGCGAGTGTTCCTTTTGTAATCATGATAAAACTAGTTATCTATTTTAAACGATACGTGTTTTGTAATCCATCTACAAATTGAAGTGTTATAAAAGGGGAAATATACTGAAAGGAATATGAAATATTTTATAAGGTCTGTGTATTTTATTTAATTGATTTATATGAAAAAAGTGTATGTTAACTCTTAATAATATAACGTGTAAAGTTAAAATAACGCCTATAAAAACGTTATTTACAAATGACATCAATGCTGGTTAATTGACTTATGAATACTTCTATCATCTGTCAGTTTTGCCAATGTTGCAACAGCCAGAGAGAAGCAAGCAAGTAATAAATTGTGATCCATCATTTTATAGTTTCCTTTTGTCTAAAGTATTGCATACTAAACAACTGAACATAAATTTTCTATCTAGATGACCTAAAAGTTATAAATAATTATTGGGTATATTCAAAATAATGCTGTCTTTCTGATTAAAAATTGATTTGTACACCATGATGTATTAGAGTAATTAAATCAAATAATGATAGTGTCCTTCTGCAATATTTAATTTGCTTATCAAAGAGATAAATTAAAAATAAAAACCGTTCTTTTAAGAAATTCCTTCTAATAATTAGGTAATCTATTCTTATCAATCCGGGCTGGAGAAATGTTAACTATTCATTTTCCTCTCTACTAATAAAAGAAAATGCGGTGCTGTGTTTCGCCATTTAACATGAAATATTCCAAATTTAGGAATAAGGAAAGCGTTCTTGTATGTGTTTCTTAGTTCTATCTCCCTACAATTCTGAACGTAACGATAAAAAATAACATAGGCTATTGTTATATAAAAATTGTAAGCCTTTTATTTTTAAATATAATCTTAAAGCACTCATTCTCTCTCCTTCAGCTTCACGCTGTATCCCGCGCTTGGCAGGCTAGGCAGTGGGAACTTGGGAACCTAGTATTAAGACACTCCGTTCCACTTCCATTCCCCACTTTCCGCCAAATTTGAGGCATTGAGTGTTGAGTGGCGGAACTCAACTGTATAGTCAATTGGAATTTATCGTTAAGACATGCCGTCCTAAATACCACCAAATTTTAGCAATATTGCGTACTGAGTGAAAAATGAATAATGAAGAATGAATAAGAATAAAGAATGAATTAGAATGAAGAATGCATAAGAATGAAGAATGAATAAGAATCGAACTCACAACACAAAGCACTTGCAATCAGACGCTTAGCCGTATTCATATTTTTATTTAGATACTTAATTGTTGTAGACAATGTTCGACAGTGGGCTTTGAAAGCTTGAAATGTTAAAAAATTATTGACATGTTTAAAATGTGTACTTTGTATGTGTTCCTCGATTAATGTCAATAGACTTGGAGTAATTATACACAGGTTCAGCGTTATCTCTACCATTCGTTATGGTCAGTCGTTAACTTAACGGATGGTGATGTGTTGTAGCTAATATAAAATATGTTTACAATTTATATTTTATAAATATAATATGTTATTTTATTTATAAAATAGAAATATCATAAAGTACACGTATAAAAAGTGTGGGTTCGGTTTCCAGTTGAGGATATGAAATTTAATATGAAAAATATTAAATATTATATTTTTTTATTTATATTTTCCTCGCTCTGGTCAAGAGACAGTGCGCGTCGTTTAGTTCCGCCATTCAACACGTAATGACTTAAATTTGGCAGAAAGTGGGGAGCTGAGGTGTCTTAACACGAGGTTCCTTAGTTCTCTCTGAAATCTAATAGCAATATAGATTTTTTGTTGTTGTTTTCAACAAGAAAAAAAATACTAGTTGGTCTAACTGTAAAAACATTATTTATGGGCTCGAAAATTTTTACGAGTGATAAATTATTATTAAATATACGAATTGGATACCGCGCCTCTTGGAATAGGTCCAAGCGTTCTGACCACTTTACCACACCGTACGTTCTTCGTATTCGTATATATTCGTCGGCCGTACGTTCCTATGAGAACGTACGTTTCATTTCCTACGTTTTTTACATAAATATTTTTCTTTCGTAGGTGTGGATTAACATATTAAAAATAGTAAAAAAATATTTTTGTTTTTTAAGTTCTGTAAAACCTATCCTATCCACACGGCGTTTAGTTCCGTAAATTAACGTGACATGTCTTAAAATTGAGCGTATAGTAAAAAATGGGGTGTCGCTTGTAGCGGAAAATTATGTATTGTTAAGAAATAAGTTAGACAATAACTATATAAGTTCACATAAGATAATTTTTAAAGCCATTTCTTAGTTTAACAAATTTCATTCCGCCATAAAGTAAACGGTATTCAACAGTTATCTTGTAGTTTTTACAAAAGCTTCTGCCATTTAAAAATTACACGCTATTTTGATATGTACAGTGTTGTTAATATGCAAATAAATAAACCGTTGCTTAGAAGCAATTAAGTTATAAAATTTTATATCAACAATACAGAATGGTAACTTTGCTTGAATTGAATTAATGTACCAGTACAAAATTTAAATTAAGTACGTAGAAAATCTTGTGAGACCTGTCGTGCAGGGCACAAACGTGCGACTGTAAACGTGAGAGGTTGTGGGTTTGATTCTCATTCAAGGTTATGACATATTTAACATTTTAATTCCTGCGGTCTGCTAATGAGGCAAAGCGCGGTGTTGAGTTCAGTCACTCAACACGCCATGCCGCGGTGCCAGAATTCAGCAGAAAGAGGGAAACGTAAGTATGTTAGTGGGAGTTTTAACTTTAGGTTCCCAAGTTCCCTCTGTCTACCCTACTTTTAATTTCTAATGTGTTAACATCATTTTTCATACCGAATTTTAAATAGCGTAATAACAATTTTTAACACCATAACATATAATGTAATCTGCAAATACATTTGTATTCATATAGGCCTCATTATTGTAATATAATAACTGTCTAACGTTTTTTATAATTCAATACATTTATAAAAAAATCCTGGCTTAGACGTGTTGGGTTTAGGTTTGTGTAATCTAAAGCGGCTAATTTCAGGTTGCGGCGAAGCTTAAGAGTTGTTATGTTCTTAGCGTATACGTATGTATGTCGGCCCCTTTGTTCTATTATAACTATGAGAAAAGTAAACTGATTTTAATAAATTATACGTTATTGAATATGTCTTGATGGCATATACCGGTCGATATTTTGTTCAGTATATAATTAATTTATTCATATTGTAATTAGAATTAAAATATCTTATCTGAGTGAAAGGCATCACAACCACAGATACTTGTCTCAAGATGCCCTCACATACATTTCACATCTATACATAAGAAGTAGGAACAAAAGCAAGAAAGATAATCAAAAGTCCAGGAACACAAAATTACCCTGTTAGAACGTAAAGCGATTATAGGTCATTAAGTGCAATCAGGGCAACATTACGCACGCATTAGAAAACGTATCAGTTTAGCCTAAAGGGCTAGCGGTACATCTTTTGTTTTCAATTCACTCGCGGCACGCAGACATTATCTAACTACATACATATACTATACAAATTAATATACAAAAAGATTTAGTAAAGATATTGCCTGTCGTGGCGCAGGAGCACAAGTGTGTGACTGTAAGTGCGGGTTAGGTTCTCAAGTTCCCTCTGCCTACTCTGCCATGTGTGGGAGCGAAAAGCTGAAAAAAAATCGTTTAAACGAATAACTTTACGCTCGTATCAACTGTCACATTTACTTTGGGTTTCTTAGTTATATAGATTCTACTACGGAAAAAAAGCTACTGGAAAAGCTCTATAATATGCGCCTAAAATAAACTAAAAGTTCATTCAAGTTCAATCATTCGTCAAACAAACGTACAAACGATACAAAGAAAAACATTCTCGAACTGTTAATTCTAGTATTTTGTGAACTGAACCAACTATAGCTTTTTGTTAAAAGAACGGTTCTTATTTACTCAGCGATTCTTTATAATAGCCATTTTCTTCTCTTTTTTGAGGCAATTTCGAAGGAATTGTAAAGTTTTTTGTCGTTTGTTTGTTATAGCTATTTCCAATCGTTTGGATTTGGATCTTAAACGTGAGGTCTGTGTTGAAGAGTAAAAACATTGTGTACGCTAAACGAAATAATTTTTATTTTTTCCATTTGGGATATTGATTTGTTTTATTTCGTTTGATTTGGTACGAATATATTGTTATGGCAAATTTACCGTTTTAATGAAATTTTTGATTTTGTTATTTTTTTTTATATTATTTACAATTTTGGATAAGTTTTTGCTTTCATACAATAATAGGAAATTAATAAATAATATATAACACATAATAATTGTAGCCCGACCTCATTCGCTTAGGTTATAAAACGTAAAATCCTGTTTCTTCGTTTTTCCGAAAAATCAAGAAACACTTTCTTATGAGAGACGAATAGTCTATGATAGAAATTTCCACACAGGCACAAAATATAAATAATATATGTTGAAATTTGTCGAATCTGAGTAGTGTCAATTTGTATGTATACAGAAAATGTGTCCGAGTTGTTCACAGGCAAACTGATAATAATTAGTCAGTTTCACGCTTTATCCCACAGAGTAAGCAGAGGGAACTTGGGAACCTTGTGTTAAGCCATTCCGTTCCACTTCCGTTCCCACTCTCCGCTGAATTTTAGACATTTGCCTGTTGAGAGGCGGAACTCAACGCCGCGTATTGCCTTGTAGCCAAAGCTATGAAATGATAATATTAAATATTTAAATTGAAATAAATATTCTATATTTCATTTCCTCGACTGGGGATCGAACCCACAACCTATTTGTTTACAGTCACACGCTTGTGCCGCTGCGCCACGACAGGGCTCAACTAATAATAATGATTTACTTATTTATATATTTAATATTGAATGTATATTTGTATGTATATTTACATACAAATATAATCGGTGTACCGTGTATAGTGTCGTAGTCTATGCGTATATTTAGTTCTCCCGTACACTACACGAGGAACCAAAATCAATTAAGTAAAAAAAAACCAAATGAGAAATAACAGTTATTTACATTGTGATTGACGACATCATAACTGTTATTTGTAATAACTTTACGGTAGATTAAATATAATGGTTTTACGGTGTGAGAATAATGTGGAGATGTAAATAAATATTGCTATATCTATAGATAGCCGAGCCTTGTCGTGATTGTCGACGCTTCTCGTGGCGTAGGGGCCCAAGCTATTATATATATTTAATATCTTATTTCCTTTAGTGGATATCGAACCCACAACATGTCGCGCCTTGCGCCACAACATGCTTCCTATACATGCGTTTTATTTACTAAGGCTGTATATATAATTTTAATTTTTGTATTTGTAATTTTATATGTCTTCTAAAGTGGGGAACGGAAGTGCAACGGAATGTCTATACATTAGGTTCCCAAGTTCCCTCTACGCGATATATCGTAAGGCTGAGTGAGTGAGTGATATGTCCTCCAAAGGTAACGTGGCGGACAGCGGGGTAACGTGAAGTGTCTTCATGGTAACGGAGTGTATTAAAACTATTTTCTAAGTTTTCTCTGCCTACTCTAATGTTTACAGGATACAGTGTGAAGCTAAAAAATACTTATATATGTAAGTTATAAATAACAAATTTTACTTGACGTAACATTATTACTTTGACATAATATATTCGTTATTGTCCTACAATATTTAAGATACATAAAGTAGTATTATGTATAGTCATGGAATATCTATATTTATGGTACACGATGGGCTATATTTTAATGATGGGTCGTAAGTTCAACGTGTACCGTAAGCATTCTCATTCTTGGGAGCTTTTGCAGTAAATGCATAATATATTTTATTGCATGAACAAGCTGGTTTAAGCAATATTTTATAAGAAAGTAATATTCACGGTAAAGTTAACAGGATGGTTTTGGGTTTAATTTCGAGAAAATTCAAATTTAGAATATAAAATGTTTTTCTTTAGCTATCTTTATCTCTATGAAGTCTGTCGTGGCACAAGCGTGTGATTGTAAAAACGACAGGTTGTGGGTTCGTTCTCCATTCGAGTTTTGTATATTTTTATTTGAAACGTGGGGAAAAGAAGTGGAACGGAGTGTCTTAGCACTAGGTTCCCAAGTTCCCTCTGCCTACCCTGTCGTGTGTGGGATACAGCGTGAAGCTGAGTTATCTTTAACAAAATGAGGAGTTGAGTTTTGCGAAGTAAGTTGGTGAAATTGGGCTCTTTCGTGGAGATAAGACATTTTTCCCGTTGCGAATTGCGAGAGATGAATTAAGGAAAAAAGTAATTGTTTGTTAAACATTTGTTTATTGTAATATTTTGTAATATTAACACTTAGGCATAGCTGAGTCTGTAATGAGTACATGTCTTGAAAATGGAAAACTAAAAGAGTTTTTTGAAATATACCTTTCTAAGGGTTGGGACACAAACGTGCGATTGTAAACGCGATTGGTTGTGGGTATTGTCAATCGAAGAAATAAAATCTATACTTATAATAAATCAGTAACTGATCGCTGTCTGTACGCGAAAGAAAAAAATAAAAAAGTCTCATCTCATAGCACCTTTGTTGATGTAATAATGAAATGTCCTGTTTGTCTGTGCGTTTGTACGCGCATGTCAAAAACGGCTTACCAGATTTAAATACAGTTTTTATTAGTATATATTGGAATCCTTTAGTGTTTGATTTATTAAAATTGGTAACATTAATAAAAACGTAATGTCAATAAATATTTAAATATTTAATACAAAATTGCTTTAAATGTTTTTATTTAGCTGCAATTTTTGTTTTTAATGTATGGAGATCGTTTTAAAAGTGATAATTTTATTAAAACAACAAAGTAATTAAGATTAGCAAGTAAAATAGCACCCGCCTGCCGTTTTCGGGCCCACTAGTACTTAACGTGTATATTTCTTCGCTCTGGTAACAAAACATAGCGAAGCGTTTAGCGCCGACACTCACCTCGTGTCAATACCAAGAACGTTGAATGGAGCGGAGTGTCAACATTAGGCAAAAATGTACGTATTTTTATAATGGACTTGTTTCTATTTATAAATTAAAGGTAATTTTAAAATTGTTCCTGATTTGAACAATATCATATTTTAGACAGCCATAATTTTTGTATTGTGTTATTTATTTTTGCCTTAGGTTTTAACCAGTATACGTACAATAAGGCATGTAAAGTGAACCTTGTGTTAAGAACCCTTTCTCCAGTTCTCATCCTTCCACCTACATTTTATGAATTATACAATTTAAACTTACTTATATAACTTATGTAACTCTATATATATATATATATATATATATATATATATATATATATATATATATATATATATATAAATATATATATATATATATATATATATATATATATATATATATATATATATATATATATATATATATATATATATATATATATATATATATATATATATATATATATATATATATATATATATATATATATATATATATATATATATATATATATATATATATATATATATATATATATATATATATATATATATATATATATATATATTTAAATCACGGCCATTCAATAACTGTTTAACTAAATATTTTTTCGTTTCGTTTAATCACACATAAAGTAATAAAAAACGAAGACATATTATTTTAAAAGTTAGAAAGAAGCACAAGTTTATGGTTCTTATTTAAGAACAATTATAAATTATTCACTTTTATATGCACAAGACAGGTTCTTTTTTTAATTAAATAGATTGATATATACGTTTTCGTATCTTCACTTTTAGCGGACAACCTACTTCAATATTCCATCATTAAGGTACAAGATGATAAAAATACCTATATATTTATAACAAAAGTATTTCTGTAAGAAAATATCGTTTAGCATCATTATTATTAGTTAGCCTACGTTTTGGAATAAATATGTTAATAATGTAATATAAAAAATCATACTTTACAAATATTCCACCATTTTTCCTGAATTAATCAGTGATCAGGTATTTTTTTTAGAGGAGACCCAAACAGAAAAACACAAAAATTTAATAAAATTTAGAAACACGTTATGGCTCACATATAGTAGAGTATTCCCATCAAGAAATTTCTGTTGCCCACTTATCGCCGAATTCTTGAGGCATTGCGTATTGAGTGTAGAAAGAACTCGTTAGGAAATGAAAATACTAAATATTTTATTACCTTGAGTGGGAATCGAACTCACAAACATCTAGTGTACAGCCACAGTAAAAGTAAACAGAAAAAAGTAACGCTTAAACAATATTTGAAATATCGTATTTTTACTTTTATCTGCGGTTTCGCCTACAAAATGTAATTGTCAAATGGAAATATGTCAAATACATGACACATTCTACTTTTAACACCGAAAAGTATTAACGTGACGATATGCACCTTATTATCAAACGGCACTAATAATAAAATATAATTCTAATTTGAGTTCCTGAGACTAATGCGTTCAACCAAACCAAGTATTAAATTTTATAATATTGGTATAAATATATATTAAATAACCGTATAAAACATATCGCACAGTTTCGTGGGTATTATAAATAATGTACGACTTTTCATGTTGAGAAACAAAAAAATACTCTAAACTATCTTAAGATGTATGTATATCCCTTCTGAGTTCATAATAATCAGTCAAGGTCTCATTTAATTCTGTACAGTGATCTACACGAGTCTCTTTTCTAGTCTTAAACCTTTTCTTTAAAGGTGAAAGAATGGAAAACCTTTGCTGCTAGATGTACAAATTATGAACAGGTTTCCAAGTGCTGCTTCATAGGAAACGGTGTAAGTTGTTTCAAAATAGACGTGTATTTTATTATATGAATAAATATTTATAATATATTGACTCATATTTCATTTAAAATGAATAAATAGTTATCTAAGACCATCGTGACACAGTGGAATGGCGTTCGACTGCGAAATCGAGGGTTGTCAGTTCGATTCCCACTGGCTCTATTAACAAAGCATGGCTAAGGTCTACCACCGATCCTCAACACGAAATATTTAGATAATTAGACGGAAATTAGGGACAAGACTTTCTTAACACTGTTTATTTATACAAGCCCAATCAACAATCTACATGAATACATATAAATAAAAAATCACACAAACATCTGCTATGTATCTATAAATTCACAACCGTTGACACTTAATCACAGTTATTAATCACTAAACTAATAAATAAGTCAATCGAATGTAGGCTAATCTATTTTATTATTGCAAAAAAATCCGGTGTCATAATAACTAATGAATGTTGTCTACATATTCACGAAATGTTGTTTAAAGGTATATTTTTTAAAATATATGTGTAATTTTTCATTAATATTTGATCATTACCCTTGCTAATCAAAAAAGCTCAAATAGAATAACCACAATAAGAAAAGCTTAAAAAGAACAAAAATATCAATAAAACCAAAGTTAATATGCTGTATCGTCTCATAAAATATATAATAGGTAATTAGCCAAATAAAAATGATGGGAAATATATTGAAAATACTCACCTCAAGAAGTAAGAATTAATAGACGTCGGATGCGCAGAGCAATGACTCTCGCACTTGACCTTGCGCGGGCGAGTAACGCGAAACAACCGTGGTACTCGTTTTATACTGGCTTCGTTTTACATACCGCTGCTAGGGATGATGAACTTGAGGATTTTATGGTGACTTTAACAATACTTAGATATGGATTGGTTAGGGTTGGCAACCCTATGAGGTCGTGGCGCAGTGGTACAGCGTCTGACTGTAAATGTAACGGTTGTGGGTTCGAACTCCACAGAGGGAAATTATTAAATTTATTTTAATTTTATTGCTCTGGTAGACAAAATTCGGCGTTGAGTTCCACTAATCAATACGCAATATTTCGAAATTCCTTAAATTAGACTAATCCTGCCTACTCTGCGATGCAGAAAAAAGCGCGAAATTGCTTCATAGACTAACCAGTACTTTGAAACTTTATTTTATCTATGGCAAAGTTTTGATTGGCATAAATGTTTTATGTTGTACTAGATAGTGTTTGTTGATTTGTTGCTAGATGTCTCTTTAAATTTCTTTAAATCCTGCCACTCAAGACGCTATGTTAGTCCTTTTTATAACATGTTGCTTTTAGTGAAGAAGACAGGTTACTTTTTATTCTCCACGCTCCGTTGCTCAAAGCACAAACGGTATCATATCGACAATACAATAAATATGATAAGGTAGTCTTTACATTATTCCAAATTTCAAAGCATACATCTTTTTGTTTCTAGAGTCCAAATGCTCTTAGGCAATTGGTAAGTTTTACGTATTATACAGATACAAATTTTTATGCCGTGTGATTCCGGCTTAGAATAGGATCACCTTGGTACTGATGGTGTCGTAAGAGGCGACTAAAGTGCGTGTGGTAGAGTCACCTTGCCAGTACTGGCAACACGAATGGGCAGACTCGACCGGATTACTACCACCCCCGGAATTTAAGACCAACGTTAAGTAGTGGCTTTGGCCACTGCGTTTCGCATCAGGTAATGCTGGGCCCCGGTGCCCTTCCACCTTAAAGGATGGCAACGCTCCAGTAGCTCCTCTGGAGTTACTCGGGGCCGTGGGCGACGGTAAGTGATCAACTTATCATCAGGTGACCCGTACGCTAGTTTGCCGTCTTTTCCAAAAAAAAAATATATACAGACACACTTTATAAGGTACATTACAGTGTTACATTATGACAAGTTAAATAGCAAACGACACAAAAATACATTATAAATTAAACAAATTTAGCCAGATTAATCGCGTATATTGAATATTGATCGTTTTTGAAACCAGACATTTCGTACACTTCGCAGTAGTCCGTGCTTACGGTAGCTGCCGGTGCTTACTGACAAGGCATCCATCAGCTGACATAATTATTAAAACAAACTACTGCTCTGGATTCTTGGAGAATGAGCTGACTGTATTTTACCCTTTGACATTTAATTTTTTTTATGACTAAGGCCCCGGTAGTTGAAGGTTGCCAACTATCTTCTCTATATCTATGAATGGCAGGTTGTGGGTTCGATCGTTCGATCTCCACTCGAAGAAATGAAATGTTTAATATTTTAAAAATAAATAATTAACATTATAAATAAGGAAATTTATTCGTTCTGGTTACAAGGCAAACCGCGGCGTTGAGTTCCGTCGCTCAACACGGAATACCTCTAATTTGGCAGAAAGTAGGGAACAGAAGTGGAACGGAGTGTCTTAACACTAGCTTTCCAAGTTCCCTCTGTCTACTCTGCCATGTGCGGGATACAGCGTGAAGCTGAGCAACAAACTATAAAAAACAGCGTGTAGAAGGCACATACAAGATAAACGCGCCTTGATTGCTTGAAAAAAATTGCTTCACATTGTATCCTGCACATACCAGAGTAGGCAGAGAGACCCTGGGAACTCAGTATTTAGACACTCCGTTCTCATTAAGGCACTACCGTTAACGTTTACTTAAAATAGTAACAAAAAACTTTGTTCATTACTCAATAGGACGGTATGTATAACAACAAGCCGAGCTTATCCAACTTAAGAAGGACCACTTCATCAACACTGACCAAAAGAAATATCATTCACATATCGAGTCATAGACTTTTTATGTGATGTTTCCAAATCAATATATGTAATGGTGGCGGAAGGTGATTGTGTAAGAGTTACCAAAATGAAATTGATCATTAAAAAAAATTGAATTCTTTATGGAAACTTGAAATCGAATTTAACAAATACGTTTAGAAAACTAGGGATACTATAAGCAATCTGTGAAATTATTATAAATAATACTAATTTTTAAACTTTGCCTTACGTTTTTTACTTTTTTAATATTATATTTATCATCATTCTGCGAAAATGTAATGTTTAACTTGTACATATTATTCGTTTTAAATTGTTTACTATCGTGATAGTACTAAAAAAAGGTTTTCATTATATACTAAAATGAAAATAAATATTTAAAAAAAAAATAGTTTTACGTGACCTGATATCTTTTCACTCGTCGACTCGTGCGATATTTTTAAATATTCTCTTATGAATATTCATACGTAATTATGTTGTACAAACATTTTGCGGGTCAGGCACACTAAAAAGTTTCGTAAACCTTATGATATTCATATTTTATATTATATGCCATTATAAAAATATTATTAAAGTACATCTAAAGGTAAGTACTTAGTTTCATGTAGGGGCACAAAAGCACGGGTTCGGTCTCCTTTCGATGAAAAGCAATATATATATTTTTGCCCTAGTAACAAGGCAAGACGCGGCGTTGAGTTCGGCCACTCAACACGCAATGCCTCAAAATCTGGCGGAAAGTGAGAATTGCAACGGAATGTGTTAACATTAGATTCAGAAAATCTACCTACCTGTTGTGCGGACAAAACGTGAAACTGAGACAAAACCTAAATGGTTTTTTAAATGTGAGTGAATGTTATTTACATGCTGCAATTGCTTACTTTGGCTTACTTAACCAAAGTAAGAAATTGCAGCAGGTTATCTGTAAATTGTACAATTTTCTTTTCAGAGACAGTAAATGTACAGTTAAGAAATATAAATTATGATTGATGTCTCATATTGTATTGCGAAGATTGACTGTGACAAGAATAAAATGGTTATACTATGGCAATGCTAACAGAACTAACAGAACGCTAACGCAACTTGCTCTAAGTAAGATTATTTTTAGGATTCTGTACCTCAGTAGGAAAGCATGGAATCAGTAAGATCACTTCGTTGTTCCTCTATCTGTCAAGATCTTTTAAATAGTTTGAGGTTATCAAGTTAGCAATCGAAAGATAGTTATACGTTGTCGCAATCGAAAGATAGCAAAACCGATCCGGGTTTTTTTTTCTTTATGAAACCTGCCACGTAATCAAAATCTATAGGAAACTTTTCATGGACCTACAATTTGAAAATTTGACATGAAGTGAGAAATTATATTGCTTTTTTTACGCTGCATTTCGTATATAGCCGAGTAGGCAAAGGCCTAATGTTAAACCACTTTGTTTCCCACTTTCCGCCGAATTCTCTAGACATTGCGTGACGAATGGCGAAATTCAACGCCGCGCTTTGTCTCGTTAGCGAGCGTAGTGTCCAGTATTTAAAACGGAAATCGAACCCACAATTCTCGCGTTTACAGTTAAGGCTTATACCACTATGTTAGTTGAACTAAAAATATTTTTATTGTATTGCGTGAAAGTGATACAACTACAAGGATTTAATCTATGTTATTATCTATTTTATTGATTCTTAATAACAAGTTCGAATTTCACACAGAAATAACGGCTTTTATAACCACTATCATCTGAGCGTAAGGAATAGACTAATATCCGCTTTCGTAGATCTCGAGACGATTTAACGCTAATTAATTAATAGAAAGTAAGTACCTACATCTTTATGGTTGTCTCCTTTTTGGCCCACTTCAAAAATGGTCACAATGTACAAAGCACTATGAATAAGTAAAATTTGTCATATATTTGACATTTGGTTTGACGTGACGCAAAGGCGCAAATATGTCACTGTAACTAAGTTGTAGGTTCGGTTTCCCACTTGAAAAAGTGAAATATTCAATATTTTCAAACGCAATGTTTAATATTTAACTACTTGCTCTGGTAACAAAGCCAACCGCGGCGTGGAGTTCTGCCAATAATATTCAGGCTGAGGAGGGCAACGGAGCACTCTGCTCCGTACCACACTTTCCACTAAACTAGGTTTCTTAACACTAGGTTCCCAAGTTCCCTTTGCCTACCCTGTCTTGTGCGGAATACAGCGTGAAGCTGAAATAAATAACACGAAGATGGGTAAAATTGTATAAAATTGTATGTAATAACAATATATATGTCTTGGCAACTCCTATGTTAACAAGCAGCTTGAAATAAGCTGATAATCTTCAAACTAAAATACAAATTTTCTTGAATCATGGCTAAAAACTAAAATAATAAACATAAAAACTAAATTAAAATTTGCACATCCGTTTGGAAGCTACGATGCCTGTGGATACACATACACACACATACTCAGACACGTCAACTATCTACCACCCTCTATTTCAATCGAGGGTTAAAAATGGGAGTCATGGCAAAGAACCAGCAGCAGTGTTCAATGTAATCAATATTGAGATTAGAGAATTATAGAGAAATGCCAACATAAAATAAAATATTTGAATGAATTGTAAAACAGCGATAAGAAGACAATAAAAATTCTAGATTTAAATAAGACAATTATGATTTATATATATATATATATATATATAGATATATATATATATATATATATATATATATATATATATATACATATATATATATATATATACATATATATATATATATATATATATATATATATACATATATATATATATATATATATATATATATATATATATATATATATATATATATATATATATATATATATATATATATATATATATATATATATATATATATATATATATATATATATACATATATATATAATATATATATATATATATATATATATATATATATATATATATATATATATATATATATATATATATATATATATATATATATATATATATATATATATATATATATATATATATATATATATATATATATATATATATATAGATTTTTTCAAATCAGAAATATAGTTTAAATGAAAGGATATTGGAGAAGAAGGAAAATTAGAAGAAAGACATTACGTTCTATAGGTTAGGCTATTACGCCTTACCAAATGCGAGACCTAAACGAGCAAGCGTAAATAAAAAACCGACTGGCATATGCATTAGGCGACTCAGTTGATCAAACTAACGAAGGTAGTTTACGAAAAGAATAGAAACAAATAAAGTAACGGTATATATCGTTCCAGTTGCGTGTGACCAATTGTCTATGGACACTCGCCAAAGTTTCAAATGAGAAAAATTCCAGCTAGTATCATTATGATATAATTTACCAGTGAATACCTGGAAAATTGAAATTTTTTGGAACATTTCTTACGGAATTACTATACAGTTACAACAGTGTTAATGGTTTGTAATCCAATTTTAAGTCATTAATAATGTTGCAACTCGTCTCTAGATGTCGCTGTTTATTTCTTTCTTTAATAGAAAACGAATTCATAACTAAAATAAAAAAAAAAAAAAAAAAACATATGTACAGGTGTTTTAAGAGTATGCGTTGCACTAAGAATGTTTTATCCTATCGCTGCAATTGCGTGATCAATAATATTAGCCGTTAATTTTATATCGAGTATTTCCGGATGTGTTCATAAGCTCACAGTACGGTCGACGAGTAGTGGCAGCCGTGGAGCTTTTTGAACGTTGAGTATTATTCATTCGGGCTGTAAATCATTTTAAATAAAAAAAAATACAATAACAATATACGTCGCATTTTTAATTTTTACTAGATCAATAGTAATTTTAAGACTTTATATTGAAACTAGACTGAAAATGTTAAATAAGCAATATACACATCTATTTAAATTCGTCTATGTCATAAAATTAATATTTTATTTTAAGTTTAACATCATCGTATACTTTATAAATATTTTTATTATTGGTACCGTTTAACAGCCCGGTCAACGGTCCATTGTAAATTATATGAATATTTGACAATAGGTATATATTTTAATGTTTTCTATTGGCCTTTTGTTTCCTTATGTTTGCATGCAACTTTCTATAAAAACAACTTTCTATAAAAGTGTAAGAAATATCGAATATAGACGTGTCAAAATATATCAAATTTGTTTTTCTAATATCGCCTAGGTGTACAACTTCTGCGCTACGTAGGAGCAAAGGCTTACTGTAAACACGATATTTTATTATATTATTTAACATTTCTTTGCTCTGGTAATAAGACAAAACGCAGCGATGAGATCTGCCATTCAACATACAGTGCCTTAAATTTGACGGAAAGTGGCTAGGAAATCGGAGTTTTGACACTACGCTCATAAGTTTTCTGTGTCAACCCGGCATGCACGGGATACAGCGAGAAGCTAAAAAACCACCGTTATCTATATAGATATTCACAATTCTTTTACATAAAAATATCTTTGTCATGATTTATATTCATAGAAGTGTTATTTAAACATATCTAGCCTCATTTCTAAATACTAATTATGCTAATTACTTCATACATCCCCATCCTGTAGCGTAAGTGTACAAGTACATCTTAGTTATCAATCGGTTGATTAATCAATAAGGCAGCTAATTTACCATCCACTCCGTTTCCGCCCAAACCTGTAGCGTTTGTCGTATCATTCCACTTCACTATCACTAATGTCAATTTACACTATCATTGGATCTGCTGCTAATTATCTGGTGAGGACCATTCAGAGACAATTATTTATAATGCTTTACATACGAAATATGGGGTTTATGTAGCTTCGAGACACTTGGATGGATATTTTGATATAAATTATTATTTGAAGCCTGTCATGGCGCAGCGGCACAAGCGTGTGTCTGTAACCGACAAGTTCTGGGTTCAAATAGTTTAAATGTTTTGCATAAAATACAATCAGTACAAATTTTAATATTGGACCAATTATTACCAGAAATTTTATTGGAATTTTATTTAATTTTTAATAAAATTTTATACTAATTTCTACACATATAAATAAAAAGTAAGTTTGTCTTTAATTTTAACTCAGTACTTTTTTTTAAGTTTATTTTTTTCTGTTTTTGTAAAGGAAGCGAATAAAAAGGTTTAATAGGTTTAATTTTATTGAATATCAAGCAGTACAAATAACCTTACTAAACTAGCCAACCAAATTCACCTAAATACAATTTATTAATATTAAATCAATAAAAAAACCGTATAGTTTTGAAGTATAAAGTCGTCGGGCCGCGAGTTATGTATAATACAACGTTAAACTGCTTGAAGATCTATTTTAATTATAAAATTATAGTCCGTAGTCTTAAGAGCGAAGCGATAAAAACATTATTGGGAAATGTAATAATTAATATTGAAACTATTATGGAAGTAGTTTATATATAAATTAGAGATGCCACGAATAGTGATTTGGCCGAATACCGAATACCGAATATTCGGCTACGTAATTGGCCGAAGCACCGAATATTCGGCGGCCGAATATTGGTAAATGATTACGTACTTCTTGTCTCAGTCACTTTGTACAAGAGCGGCGAGGCAAAGTAAGTAGAGAAAATACAGAGGAAAAAATGTGACGAACGAGATTGATATTTATTATTTTCACTATTTTTTAAAGTGTTACTCCACACTTAGGACAGAAAATAATAAACTTAAATTTAAAAAACGTATAAAATTTTTGATCAAAGCAGGATTTGAACCGGCGTCTCTTGAAAATCCCCCTACAGAGATAACACTTTAAAAAAATAGTAAAAATATTAAATAAAATAATATTCTCTCTTGCCAAACGATAATTCTTACGAGTTTTCTTTGGGTAGTTTAGCTTTTTGTGGGTTCGAAAATTTGTAAATATTTCCGTACAGAGATGCTAACAACATAAGTTGTAATAAACGTATAAGAATTTCGACGAAGTTTGGTGAGAACGAATGGCTTAGTTGGTCAGAGCGCTGGAGGGATTTTAAAGAGGCGCAGGTTTAAATCCTGCTTCGTTCAAAATTTTTATACGTTTTTTAAATTTAAATAATTGATACTTATTTGAAAACTGTCCGCCTAAACAGGTCAGCGGACCATTACAAATAATGGTCGCAAAATTGTATCTAATACTGACAAAATTTGCTAAGATTTATCTATCGTCTCGTGGGTGTCTACAGCGAGAGTATTACCAGAAGGAATTTTTGTTTATGAAGAAAAGTGTAATCGCTTGCTATCAACAAATGCTGAAAAAAATGTTTTCATTCATCTTAACTCACCTATGACAGATTTTAAGCACTTAAGTATGAATTTATGTATGAAAATGAACCATTTGTAATTTAAATAATATATGTTTTTGAATAATACCATATATATTTTTACCATAATTAGGTATTCGGTATTCGGCCGAATACTGCATGCTATTCGGCCGAATACCGAATATTAAAAAAAGTAGCCGAATAGGCCGAATACCGAATAGTAGCCAAATATTCGTGGCATCTCTAATATAAATAACCTTATATCTAGAATATTATCTTTGTAAAACGTGTAATTTTAGAATACGACTTAATGTAGAATTCTATGTATTACTTAAATATAACATAATTATTATTAGTTAAAAGCATTTATAACGCAGCTATGGCATATTACAATATTTTTTTTTAACTTTTAATGATAACTTTCATTTTTCTATAGCTTTTGTATGACTCACTCTCTCACTCAACTTCACACTGTATCCCGCACATGGCAGGGTAGGCAAAGAGAACTTGGGAACCTAGTGCGAAGGCACTCCGTTCCACTTTCGTTCCCCGCTTTCCGCCGAATATGAGGCATTTCGTGTTGAGTGGCGGAATTAAGCGTCGCGTTTTTGCCAGATCGAAGAAATGAAAACACAAAATATTTTAATTGAAAACGTTAAATACTTCATTTTCTCGAGTGAGAATCGAACTCACAACCTGTCGGTTACAGTGACACCCTTGTGCCGCTGCACCATGAAATGTTTCTTTAATTTAATTTTTTTTTTAATTTTCATTATATTGATTCAGATATCAGTACTATAAATATATTATTTATTTAAAAATATTTTTGTTATATACATACATTATAATGTATTAAATATTATTTAACTGGTACAAATAATATAAAACAATGTTTAAATTAATTACAGACCGATATTTTTCCATTAGATTATTGACGTTTCGATCTATAGTGTTGTCTATGGTAACATCATAACATGTCAAAACAATAATATTGAGGTTAGGATTTGAATATTCGCCGATATAATTATAACGATATTGTTATAAAGTATAAATAAAATATTTTAATACATATAAAAGTCATGGCTAGCAAGCCTAATTCAAAGCGAACAATATATGTAGGTGGTTTGGCGGAAGAAGTCGACGAGAAAGTGTTAAATGCAGCATTTGTACCTTTTGGCGATCTTGTTGATGTTCAAATACCTCTCGATTATGAGACAGAAAAGCACAGAGGATTCGCTTTTATTGAATTTGAGAACGCTGAAGACGCTGCCGCTGCGATTGATAACATGGTATGTAATCATTATTTTGGAAAATTTCTGTTTGCAAAATTGTTTACTTCGTTTTGAATGCTTAAATATTATAATTTTTCTTGTTTATGTGCGAAGAGTATTTAAAAGTTTGTTAATTTATTTCATTTTAATTAGCATGTAATAAATGACTACTATAAACATTACACAAATTTTCAGAATGACTCAGAATTATTTGGCCGTACTATAAGAGTAAATATTGCTGCTCCACAAAGAATTAAAGAAGGTTGTACGCGAGCAGTTTGGACAGAAGATAGTTGGCTGCAGAAACACGCTGGTGAAACTTTGAATGTTGAGAAAGATAAAGAGGATACAATTCAAAAAATGGAGACAGATGATGTAAGATTTTGTACTTATAGTCACCATGTTTCATTTGAGGTTTTAAGTACAGTTTAGCTTAAATTGAGTTAATTAAGATTGCATGTAAATTTAAATTATTAAATTTAAGTTTTAAATATTCAGCTGTGCTGATGTTAGTACATCAAATTGCTTAAACTTTTCTGAAACACAAATTTGTAGCTAAAAATTATTTCAATTTCACAGTTAGTTTAGTTTCCTGCAGTGTTGTTCTTTAATTTTTAAGTTTTACTTTGAGTTTTACATTTCTCAGTTAATGTCTTATAACCATATACAAATTGTTATAAATGACTTTGGATGGCTGGCAATAGGCAATACTTTGATTTCTTTAATCTGATAGAAATAAGTAAGTCTCACAGGTCATTAAATTTTATAAAGGGTATAATGACATAATGACATTATGAGTTCAAAAAACAAGTTTTTATTATTATTTATCTTTTGCAAAAGATTTGTGTTACTTTCAATTTCTTACTTCTTATTCCAGACATCCGCGAAATCAACAGATAAAAAGAAAAATCCACAAGTATATTTCGATATAAGTGTCGGTAAACAAGAAATAGGAAGGGTTATAATGATGCTGCGATCTGACATAGTGCCGAAGACAGCTGAAAACTTTAGAGCGCTATGCACACATGAAAAGGGTTTTGGCTATCAAGGGAGCAGTTTTCATAGGATTATTCCTGATTTTGTATCCTTTTTGATATACATAAAATTTTGTTTAATATTTTTTTTTTTTTTTTGTTTTTTATTTTTGTTTTTGAATTTGAACTGTATCTCATTTTCAGTACTGTAGGTAGAGGGTACCTAGTGTTAAGTCACTCCATTCTGCACATTCCTCTATCCTCATATATTAGGGATAATGATTGTTGAATGGAGGAAGTTTTGTCATAATAATATTTAAATTAAAATATTTAAGTAACTTGACATTGTTAATATATTGGAATGGAGTTTATAATAGATGTGGCGTAGAGGCACAAAAGTGCATGAATGACTGTAAATTTCACAGGTAGTGGGTTTGATTCGTACTCCGAGTAATGAAATATTTGATATTTTAATTTCTTCATTCTGATATTGAGGTAGAGCTTTGATTTCTGTCAATCAATACCCAAATGCCTCTAGAATGTGACAGAAATGGAGAAACAGAAGTATCTTAACACTAGGCTCCCTTGGTGTGTTCTGCCAACCATACCATGTAAGTGAAGTGAAAATCAAATTGTACTAATAATTTTCCTAAGCGTTACCCAGATGTGTCAAGGTGGTGATTTTACTAATAATAACGGAACGGGTGGCAAATCTATATACGGGAGGAAGTTTGATGATGAGAACTTTACGTTGTGGCATACGGGACCTGGTATATTGAGTATGGCCAACTCAGGACCTAATACGAATGGATCGCAATTCTTTTTGTGTACTGCTAAGTGAGTATTTTAATTAATTTATTATTATTTTTAGTTTCACGTTTTTATCCCGTATAAAGCAGGGTTGGGAAAGGGAACCTATTGTTAAGTTTAAATTCCCATTTTCCACTGAATCCTCGAGCCAGCGTGTAAAGTGGCGGAGTACAACGCCGCTTTTTGCCTTGTTAGTAGGACGCTAGGAAATCGATTTTATAATCTGTGAAGCCATAATTTGTGTTTAAGTTATTTTTGAATTCCTTACCTCTTGTTAAGTTAAGTGTAAGAGCATGTACTCACTCACTCAGCTTCACGCTGTATCCCGCGCAAGGTAGGGTAGGCAGAGGGAACTCGGGAACCTAGTGTAAAGACACTCAGTTCCACTTCTTTTCCCCACTTTCCGCCGAATTTGAGAAATTGCGTGTTAAGTGGCGGAACTCAACGCCGCGCTTTGCCTTATTACCAGAACTTATTGATTTAAATTGAAAATATTAAATATTTCATTTCGTCGACTGGGGATCGAACCCAGAACCAGTCGGTCACACTCTTGTGCCGCTGCGCCACGACAGGCCCCAAGAGCCATGTATGTTTCGGATTCCAGTCTCTTCCAGTGATAAAGCGAAAAATCAACCTTTTAAAAGAACCGTGAACGTAAATATTAGTTATTTTATCTTTAGGAAGACAATAATGCATTAATGTTCCCTTTTTTAACTATTATAGTAACTGTGGTTGCTCGTATATGTGCTGTACTAAATTATGGTACTAAACTTAAATTTGAACGAAGCAGGTTTTGAACCCGCGCCTCTGGAATACCGTTCCAGCGCTCTGACCAACTAAGCCATTCGTTCTCACCGAGCTCCGTCGAAATTCTTATACGCTTGTTACAACTTATTTATGTTGTTAGCATCTCTGTAGGGAGATTTTTACAAATTTCCCCTACCCAAAGACAACTCGTAAGAATTATCGTTTGGCAAGAGAGAATACTATTTATTTTAATATTTTTACTATGTTTTTAAAGTGTTGTTCCACACTTAGGACAGAAAATACTAAACTTTAATTTTAAATTTAAGTTTAGTATTTTCTGTCCTAAGTGTGGAACAACACTTTAAAAACATAGTAAAAATACTAAATTATGGTATTTTATGTAATAATATACTTAAGTTTCCTACTTTCCGCTGATTTCTGGAGTTATAACCTATTGAGTGGTGAAGTCATACAGTTGCACGCTTGTGGCCCTGTGCCACGACAAGCCCCAAATGCCCAAACTAACCTACAGGGACCTGTCATTCTCGTTAACGGGACAGTAAAATTATGTTTTATAAAGAATAGAATTTAAGAATTGAGAATTTAAAAAATAATGCAACAATCCATATATTTTTTATTTTTAAATCTTATAATATTAACAAAAGTAAAATGAGATTTCAAAATATATATCTATACTGTGTATGGAATTAAAATTTGTTCGTTTATTTAGTTTGATACACAATCGTTGTAAGTTTCAATGCCAGTTTTGACTGCTTTATAAACATAAGCTCGATGATAATGCTATGTACTACAGGCACTGGAATGCTTTTAGACTGAGATGGCAGCATAAGATCTATTGCTTTGCGTAATTTGTTTTTTGATAAATCCCTTTCTGTCATAGATTTGGATTTTTCCTGTCATTACTTCCTTATCGTATGACCTTCAGCACACTTAACATAGCAATGTTTATTCGGTAGTTTTCCTGTCATTACTTAACGTATTGTACCACAATTTTTTTTTTCCAAGGATTTTTTGACTTTGAAAGATTGATGTTGAATGACTTTTAGACTGTTTTACTGCAGATTTAGGTGGTTTACAAATATTTTCTGTCCCTTCTATAGATGTCTGTCGTGGCGCAAGCGTGTAAACGCGACAGTATGTGAGTTCGATCGCCATTCGAAGAAATTAAATTTAAAAAATAAATAAATATTTAATGTTCTGATATCTTAGCTCAGTTGACAAAAAAAAAGCGCGGCGTTGAATTCCGCTACAAGTCATTTCCTCAAATTCAGCGGAAAGTGGGCAACGAAACGAAGTGTCCCAACAGTAGGTTCCCAAGTTCCCTCTGCCTATCCTGTCATGTGCGGTATACAGCGTGAAGCTGACAAATAAAAATATGTTCTTAAATCGCACTGTAGGATGAAGTACGATGTAAATTAACTATAGTTAACACTCTGATCATTCATAGACTACTATGAATGAATTTATGTCCTATAAGTATATTTTTTTCAAAAAACACAAGGTGACTTTCTAGTATTTACATCGATCGTGTTCAGTTTTGTTCATTCCTGCTAAACTTAAATTTAAAAAGCGTATAAAAATTTTGAACGAAGCGGGATTTGAACCTGCGCCTCTTGAAACCCGTTCAAGCGCTCAGACCAACTAAGCCATTCGTTCATTATGGTGAACGAAGCTGGAGGAAGGAAATAAACATACGTTTAATATTTTCTGTTCTAAGTGTTGAATAACACTTTAAAAACATAGTAAAAATATTTGTTGTTTTCTTTTTATGATATTATAGAAAAAAAATATATCTAGACTCAGTTCCTCTTGTGGGCAACTATCGTTAGTAATGCGTTTTTTTGCTTTGGTTTTTGTTCTCACTAATATTGACAGCAATAAGCAACAAGCGGGGGTTTGTCGGGTCATATGACAAATCAAAGTGTTCTCTTTCGTAATAGCTTACTGCCACACCGTTTTGATGGTAATTAGGTCTTCAAGTCTTGTACGCGTGCCTTGTTACGTGTGACCTCTCTCTCTCAGCTTCACGCTGTATCCCGCACTAGGCAGGGTAGGCAGAGGGAACGGAAGTGGAACCTAGTGTTATGACACTCCGTTCCACTTCCTTTCCCCACTTTCCGCCGAATTCGAGGCATTGCGTGTTGAGGGGCGGAACTCAATGCCGCGCTTTGCCTTATTACCAGAGCGAAGAAATGAAACATTAAATATTTTAAATTGAAAATATTAAATATTTCATTTCCTCGACTGGGGATCGAACCCAGAACCTGTCGGTTACAGTCACACTCTTGTGCCGCTGCGCCACGACAGGCCTCAACGTGTGACCTAACCTAACCTAACCACTCGCTTGTGACTAGGCGTTTTTGCTTGCTTACTAGGGGCCGCATCTCAGTAAAAGATGAGAAGTCCTACAGATGCAAGCAACGTGCTTTTAAAAACAAAAATATTATTTAATTAAAATTTACTATTAAATCTTTTAATTAAGGCTTGTCCTAGTCGAGCAATGAAATATTTAATATTTGCAATTTAAATATTTAATGTTTCGATCTTCGCTCTGGTAAGGAGGCAGAACGCGGCTTTGTGTTCCGCCACTCAACACGGAGGAAAGTGGAAAACGGAAGTGGAACGGAGTGTCTTAACACTAGGTTCCCGGGTTCCCTCTGCTTACCCTGTCTCGTGCGGGATACGGCGTGAAGCTAACAAAAAAACTTTTAATAATATGTTCACCATAACAATATGGTGAATACTTTAATTAATAATATCTTTTAATTTCGCGATTACACATTTGTCTACTCGTGACCACGGACTACTGTAGTGATCGAAACGTCGGGTTTCCCAAAAATGTTTAAATCGTTTAAAATTATTTCAATTAAAACTTTAATTGTAAGTTGAGATTAGATCTTTGGGATGTGGATTGCATATGATATTATTATAATGTACCTGATTTTTTATTACTTTCTATAGTTGCGATATTTTTTTTAAAAAAAATATGGCTGTTAGGTACCAGCTGTGTCCTGGAGTAAACAAGATATTTATACAACATGTGCTTAATTGGAGTTGTGCCAACGTTTCTGTTTGTACTTTAGTGTTGCTTCGTTTTCCTGTTGTGGCTTATAATATAGTACTAATTCGTAATATACATTTTTTCTTGTATCCTTTACTATATTATTAAATTCTTGGGCGTTTAACGTTTTGCAATGTTTTTCAACACTGAGATTGCTATGGAAAATCTGCATATTGCATTGCTTATCGGAAATTGTTATATTAATATTCTATTTCACCCATAGGTATCATTTTTTTTAGCTTCACGTACAGCGTGACAGGGTAGGCAGAGGGAACCCGGGAACCTAGTGTAAAGACACTCCGTTCCACTTCCGTTCCCCTCTTTCCGCCTTGATTTTGACGCGAATTTGAGGCATTGCGTGTTGAGTGGCGGAACTTAACGCCGCGCTTTGCCTTATTACCAGAGCGAAGAAATGAAACATTTAAATATTTTAAATTGAAAATATTAAATATTTCATTTCCTCCACTGGGGATCGAACCCAGAACCTGTCGGTTACAGTCACACGCTTGTGCCGCTGCGCCACGACAGGCCTCAATAGGTATAGGTAATAGGTGTCATACAATGGTAATAAATAGGTATTTAAACGTCAGGAACTCATGGAGACCTACCTTTTCCTTATTTATGTAGCAAAAGTAGTTTTTTATTCATATATTATAAACCAACGAAGTGCTTAAATCAAATTTTACAAAATCTTCAAGTGTGTGTGTAGTCTCTTATTTTAGTGTATAAGCTGGGGTATATTCCTGTAAAGTTTCATTATAAAACGTTCAGCAGTTTTCGCGTGAAATTGGAACAAACATTTATTCTGACAAACTTTCATGTTAGTTGAATCTTATCTTGGGTAAATATTTTAATTCTAACCATCCATTGTTTCGGTTGATGGTTTTCTATTTATTCCTTCTGTATGTAGATATTAAAAATGTCTACATCACTTTTATCATACCCATTTTTATAATGAAGAAATATTTTAATACGTTTTTTACGTTTATGGTACACCGCCCAAATAGCTCTAGCTGGTTATGTGATACTAATGGACGTGTCATAAACGCTAGTTAACACCCACTTCCTGTTTTTTTTTTTAGCTTCACGCTATATCCCGCACATTGCACGGTAGACAGAGGGAACTTGGGAACCTACTGCTAAGACACTCCGTTCTGTTTCTCACTTTTCGCCTTACTTGAGGCACTCTGTTAAGTGGCTGAACTCAACGCCACGTTTGCCTTGTCACCAGAGCGATTAAAAAAATAATAAATATTTAATTTAATCACTTGAGGAAATTTTGCCCGTTTACAATCACATGTTTGTGCCACGACAGATATTTTCGTTATCAACAGCGAGGCATTGCATGTTGAGTGGTAAAACTGAACGCCGCCTTGTCCCTATACCACCGAGGGGAATCGAACTCACACCTACCGAGGGGAATCGAACTCACAACCGGCGTGTTTACAATCGTACACCTGCGCCCCTGTTCTACAACGGCCTTAAAATATATCTCCATTAAGAAAATATTACTGAAAAATATTTAAATGTTTTTTAGGACTGACTGGTTGGATGGTAAACATGTTGTTTTCGGCCACGTTATATCCGGTTTGGACGTTTTGAAGAAAATGGAGAGGTACGGTAATAAAAGTGGTACACCGTCTGCCAAAATTATAATAAGCAATTGTGGAGAATTACAATGAATAATATTAAAATTTTGTGTTGTTTTATTTCAACTTTCCATGCATCAAGCGATAATGAAACTATTGAAATTTTATCATCTTAACCTGTAGATACCTACTGTTAAATTATTTTAAAAGGTGTTATTTATAACATTAATATATTTTACATTAGATATTATATTATATGGAAAGCTAGGAATAAATAAATAAAGAAGTACAAAAGTGTTGTTTGTTAAATTCATTTCTTCTCAGATCTGCGTAATTTATTCAAGTATGTAGAAAACGTAACAAACACAGACGCCGTGTTTCTCGGGAAAACTTTGATGAGTGCCTAAATAAACTTTTAGTCTCCTTCTTGAGGTCTCCCTTGAAAATTTTAGTTTTACAAGATGAAAGGAATTTGGTTTAATTCAACTCCCAGAAGATTCAAATTCGCACGTTAACCACTAAACTTAATTTGTCGTGTTGTCTTCGTGAACACCCCTCGGAAATACGTGCCCAATATCAGTATATACTGTACTTATACAGGCAAAAGTTCAGTCTTAAATGGAGTATAGTTCTTAATTCAGGGCTGTTGCACTCCTGTAACAGCCATACATAACAGCCATAGCCATTCCAAATACCCATCAATGTAAATAATTATGGTGGCTTTGCATCTCCTCATTGAGCGTCGTCTACCGTATTTATTATGAGGATAATTGTTTGATATGACAACCTCCCGTCAATTTTGTAAAAAAAATTAAATTGTGTACGTTTTTTAAATATTTTTTCAGTAGCTAGAAGCGATACACATCTGTGGAACGACCTACCCGCAGCAGTATTTCCAGGTCAATACGACATGGGTACCTTTAAAAAACGCGCCTACCTCCACCTTAAAGGCCGGCAACGATCCTGTAGCTCCCTGGTGTTACACGGGGCCGTGGGCGACGGTGATCACTCACTATCAGGTGACCCGTACGCTCCTTGGCCTTGTCTTCGAATCCCTTATAAGATCACTTTGTTGTCCGGTTGTCTGTATATCCGTAAATCCGCTTGTCAATATTATTTCTTTTTAAAACGTAATTTAAAAGAGCAGTCTAGAGATTTATCACAACTTGACAAATGAAAAAATACAAAAGTGTAACGGCTCCTCGGTGTAAGGGACGAAAGCATTTTTATTTAAAAATGTTAGCTGTTTCCAAACGATTGCTTTTGGATTCCACCCAAGAAAATAAATTGTAAAAAGATCTAGATTTTAGTATTCATTCCCTAGCGGTACATTGATATTGATGTCGTAAATCTTTTAGATAACATTATTCTTGTATGTACCTACTGTTTAATGTATTCCCGTTTTTACATACACATAGTTTACGATTAATTTGTGCATAAATTACAAGTGCTGTCACATTTACTACCATAGCTGTACTTAACTTATAAGAAACGATATTGAAGTAAGTATAAATTAGAGGCAGAATAATAAAATGAGTGAAATTTGTAACTGAATTGTGAAAGAAAGAATAGATAGAAGAAGTTAAGATATCTCCGGCCCATGTATCAGTCACACATCATCATCTTGGAAAAATGATGCTCTTCAAACTGACGCTGACGCTCTTTAAACTGCTGCACTATACCAATTATAGTTGAGCTACCGCAATAAAAACTGCTTCCCAATAGAAAAAATCACATCGAAAACGGGCTATCCGTTATGCTACAAGCAAACACATACAGTTGTACTAACTGTATGTGTTTGCTGGTAGCATTTCATTATAACACATTTCATCTTAATTTGGGAGTTACAAAAACTGACATCCTCTTATCATATTTTGATTGGTTTGCGCAAAGGAAAATAATATCATCGCTACGTTAGTAAAAGTATCTCAATAAGTATGATCATTTAAGGCGATTGTAAATATAAATGTATAAAATGTGCCATTGAATTCCATTTTCCAACTCAATTAAAGATAATAAATAAAACTCTCTTCTCTATACTCAGCTTCATGCTATATCCCGCACAGGGCAGGGTAGGTAGAGGGAACCTAGTGTTAAGACACTCCGTTCCACTACCGTTCCCCACTTTCCGCCGAATTTTAGGCATAGCGTGTTGAGTGGTAGAACTCAACGCCGCGCTTTGCCTTTTTTACCAGAGCGAAGAAATGAAAACATTGAATATTTAAATTGAAAATATTAAATATTTCATTTCCTCGAGTGCCTCGCCACGACAGGCCTCCCTCATAAAACTCTCATGTTACTAATTTACTGACACACAATGCACAGACAAAACTACTGAAAAAGATGAAACTTGGAAGTTTAGTAGATTAGCGAGTGTAGGGGCGTATCGCTTCTCAATGAATTTCTAGAAATCTTCTATGAAAGATTTTTAGAAATTCCTATGGGATATGTGTAGTCTGATTTCCATTTAACGTCTCTATGTAAATGCAAACAAAATAAAAACATTGACACTGACTATTACTTTTATAATAACCCTTTATTACGCGATGTATGTGTACTTTAATCTTTAATTGATTTCAAATGAAATAATTTTAATATACAACTTTACAAAAGTTAATTTTAGGATATAGCTACTTAAATAATGCTCATAGGCTTTAATCGTGATCAACGTCGTTTACAGTGTCAGAAACACCTGTTGGGAAAATAAACCTTCCTTCAGGGTATTCTGTTCGGCGTTCACGATATTTAAATTACGCTTTTGTACGAACTGTGAATCTGAACTTTAGATTGAATAGTACTTACTTTGTAAATATGAAAAGATGTTTTTTTTAAATGACTGCTGGTACAGTGGCTGATTTGAGTTTGACCGATGTCGGGATATAGCAAGGTAGAAAGAGAGTTGTTTAGTTGAGAATATTATGGAGAGTTCTTAGGTTACTCCGTTCTCAAATATCCGATAGAAATCAAAAAGTTGAGTGTGATAAAATCACTGACAACACTGAATTTTGTTTAACAGGAGATAAACACATATTTATTTATACATATAATATTTAAATTATTAGCCACATTGTACTTAAACCATATCAGTCAGTGGAGCCAAGTTTTACAGATAAAATATATCTTTCTTTTTCAGCTTAACTCTGTATCCCGCACAAGGCAGGATAGGCAGAGGGACGTAGGAACCTAGTGAAACGACATTTCGTTTCCCACTTTCCGCCAAATTTTCGGCATTGCGTGTTTAGCGGCGGAACTCAACGCCGCTGGTTAAAGTTATTATTAGAGCGGAGAAACGAAAAAAAACAATATTTCATTTCCTGGAGTAAGGATGGAATCCATAGCCTGTCGCGTTTACAGTCGCACGCTTTTACTCTTGCGCCTCCACGGGTTTCTAGAGAAAATATAAGTTCTTTATAATTATATGTTTATTGCTATGTGGAATTAGAAAGAGTGCTTGGTTTTCGTAGGCTGTATAGAATAATTTACACCGGCGTCGTGTTCATTGATAAAAGTCACTTAAACTCCGCTTATAGCTAGTAGTATTTTTTTATATGCTAACTACAAAGCGGATACATAATTACAAGGCAAATATTTTTATTAAATATGATAATTAATTAAAACCGTACAGAAATTATATTAATTATTATAATGAAATATCTGCTCTTGTGAAGAAATTGGGTGGTGGAAGGCTGTGGCTTCAATTACTATTCGTAGAAAGTAAATATTATGTGGGGTTTGAAAACATTTGATTTCCATAGGCTGTATAGATTTATTTGGACTGGCGCCAGGTTCGTTGTCAAAACTCGCTTAAAGTCTGATAAGCATATATTTTGTCGATACACAAGTACAATGCGGATATATTTTTTGCTTATGATAATTTATGTAAATTATATGGAATATTAATAAGTAAAAAAAAACAACGGCCGCTGTAGCGCAGCGGCACAGCGTGTGTATGTGGGCGTTTGTATTTTGGATTCGTTTTCTTCCGAGGAAATTAATTATTTAATATTTTTAAATTCGTATAACAAGACAAGGCGTGACTTACTTTAATATCATCACTTAATACTTAATTTCTCAAAAAATCGTCGGGAAGCGGGGCACAGAGTGTCTTAACACTACGATCTCTCTGCTTGCCCTGTTATACGTGGAATACAGTGTGAAGTAAAAAAAATGGCTTCCCCATACCTATAGAGCAATATGTACAAATATACAAATAAAAATAAAAAGTTCAAAATAGTATTTTAATTATTTTAAAATTGAGCGCATAAAAGATGAAAAAAGAATTATTTATACTTACCTATACTTATTTTAAATTTATTCAGTATTTTCTTTATAGATTACAAAGGATGTATTGCGTTGGCTAGTACAAATTGTTTAAAAATTTCGCTCATTCCCATTCTTAACGCTGTATGCAAAGAATCTGCATAACTTTGTATATACAAGTTTATATTAGAACACGCTTTTATCCAAGTTTTCGTCTAGAAATATTATATTTTCTATCGGGGCCTAGACAAATAATCTGTTTGTGTATGGTCAATTTGGTAGTATAAGTTCTAGGGTGGGCACAAGTTTGTGTACGAATAAAATAGGCGCAGACCAGCCGGTTCTTTTTATTTTATGCCCATGTTTATGGACAAATGAAAATATCTGGTATCTATTAATTATGTTATTTAAGAGCATCGGGTCGATAAGAGCGACCTTTAACGAATCTGGGACTACGTAGACTGAGTAAGAGTGCCGAAATAGACGCGTTATTTTTTTTTATTTATTTATTTTATGGAAAAGACACGGCAAACGAGCGTACGGGTCACCTGGTGGTAAGTGATCACCGCCGCCCACGGCCCCGTGTAACATCAAAGAAGCGTATAGGAGCGTTGATGGTCTATAAGGTGGATGGGCACCGGGGCCCGGAATTATTAAATGCGAAACGCAGTGGCCAAAACCGCCGATATTAAATGCGGGTGTTGTAATGACCCGGTCGAGTCTGCCTAGCGTGTTGCCATTGCTGGCAACGTGACTCTCTCACACGTATTTTAGTCGCTTCTTACGACACCATCAGTACCAGGGTGATGTTATTCTAAGCTGGAATCACATGGCAGAGTCAACTCAGGCGCACACGCACGAAGCACAAGAGGAGAAATGCCATCTGACCCACACGACTTGTGCATATCCAAGAAAGATAGATCTCGCCTAACAGCTTTTTGACTGAATTTAAGGCATTCAGCTCTGACATATCAGCTCTGACATAGCATAGTCGAGTTCGAAGCAAAGAGAGCGACCAGTAGATCAGTTTTCTCTTTCGCCGTATGGACCAAGATGTTATTTTCTGTGCGTAGCGGCGGAAGCGAAGGCTGGCTAAAATTATTAAGTGCAACTTTTAAGAGGGCCCTAAACTGTCGAGTTTCCGACCGCTAACTTTAAAAAAAGAGATAATTGTGCTCGGACCTTGCTCTGACAATTTGCCACTTAAAGTAGCTAGACGCACAGTTGTTCTTTCTTCTCAAGGTTTTCACCTTTGGATCCTTAGTGACAAGTGCCTCGGCCCTGATTCGATATCCCTCGCACTTGCCAGAAGCAGTAAGTTTGCAAGACGTATCAAACCGAGGCTATGATTTGCCATCGATGGGCTCTACACAGCTGGAAATGTAAAGTTCCATACTTTGCAGAACCACGTCGGCGACAGCAGCGGCACAAATACTAGGCTACAGCTACGTCTCGGTCTACAAGATTATCGAATAAAAGCTATAATCGAAATGAAAGATTTTGAATATTATATAATATATGAAGTATATAACATTTTATATATAACGTTCAATATGTGTGAATAAAGTTATTTCATATAATAACAATGTAAAATATATTTTACACTTCTACGAGCACTGATTCAAGCGAATATATCTAACTGAGTGCCTTTATATTATCACTGGTGTGGACGTGTCTTTGTGGAGGAATTGGAACGTATCTTTTTAACATTACCTGTGAATTAAAGCAGAATTTTCAGTTTTGAAACGTAAATTATAAATTTTACTAAACTAAAAAAAGAGAAGTATTAACATTTTTAACTTGTAGCGATTTGGCTACCCAACTATATTAATATTTAGATTTAACTAAATGCTTTACCTCTCCCATTAGCTGTTTTTTTCTAATGGTGACAAACGGAAAGCTAAGTTGTAGGTTATATTCCTTTACTAAAGATAAAATATGCCTAATGACAAATAATACAGGTATATTACCAATTCTTTTTTGCACGCATTTTCCTGCGTTAAAGACAGTTAGACTCGCCTTCAGGGCGTTCGGTACCTATTTCAGGAAGCTAGGTCAACGGAAAGAACAACTTTAAAAAGTTGACAACATCAAGTTAATACTCAATTTGTATAAACTGAATAATATAATTTAATATTTTTACAATTTTTAAAGTGTTATTCCATACTTAGGACAGAAAACACTAAACTAAAATTTAAAGAGCTTATAAAAATTTTATACGTTGGTCAGAGCGCTTGAAAACCGTTCAAGCGCTCTGACCAACTAAGCCATCCGTTCTCACCAAGCTCCGTTGAAATTCTTATACGCTCTTTAAATTTTAGTTTAGTATTTTCTGCCCTAAGTGTGGAATAACACTTTAAAAATTATAAAAATATTAAATAAATAGTATTTTATTCTCTCTTGCCAAACGATAATTCCTACGAGTTGTCTTTGGGTAGTGGAAATTTGTAAAAATCTCCCTACAGAGATGCTAACAACATAAATAAATTGTAACAAGCGTATAAGAATTTCGACGGAGCTCGGTGAGAACGAATGGCTTAGTTGGTCAGAGCGCTTGAACGGTTTTCAAGAGGCGCAAGTTGAAATCCCGCTTCGTTCAAAATTTTTAAACGCTCTTTAATTTTTAGTTTAGTATGAATAATATAATGTTATGGTATGGTATTTTTTTACAAAAAATTTAAATGTTATGGTATTTTTTTTACGAAATTTTTTCATTGCAGATTGTCTTTATTTGCATTGTAAGTTTTCAATTCTCACCAAATTTCATAAATGTATCATCCATAGAAAGTACCGAATAACTTTTTATATATCCTATAGGATTACGCAAATTTCATAAAAAATGCAGAAAAAGCAATGCATAAATGCTCATAACTATTGATTGTGTTTTTCTGTGCTCTAAGGGATCGTACCCTTGCATATTTGATATTTATTTCAGTTTTATAGGGTCTTGACAGACGGACAACGAAAGGATCCTATATGGACTCCATTTTTAAATGCTCGTTTCCGTTTTTATACGAAGTAAACATTCTAAAAATGTTTTTCTGAGTGGGGATTTAATCTCACGTTTGTAGTAAGATGCTCCACGAAGACAAGATGGCTGATGTAAAATGAAACTTAAAAAATCTATAAACCCCTATAACCTGTCTTCGTCGACTGCTGTAGTTCAATATTTATAACTTATAAAAAATAATACAACTTCATAAATATATTTTCGTCGATAAATCTGTGTACTTTGTTTCCGTTAACCCTATATTTAGAAAATGCGAGTCACGCCGATATCTATTCTACGGAGACCACGTGATAGATCGGAATAGAGGTCCTTTAGAAATGAAAAGAATGTAAGAAACTTATACTATGAAAAACTAGTATAATAAAAAATATATATGAGCACGTAGATACTGTACAAGGCTATTTTTATGATATTTTTAGTATATTTTTTCCTAAGTGTGGAATAACACTTTAAAAGTAGTAAAACTTAGATGATACCTAGGGTCGTTTAAGACGTTCGATTAAAAGGTTTAATATATAGTAAAGGGCTATAGTCACTACGTCAATATATTTTATTCGTGCATTACATACTTAAAACTGATTGATTTCTTTTTAAGTATTAATACCATAGTGTGGTGTTAGTTTCACTGGGGTCAGTTTATTTTTGAAACTAAGTCGTCTTTTAAAATGCCGAAAATTAATACTTATGCAAAAAAAACACAAGGCGATTGGCTAACTGACCCAGAGATCATACACAGTCCTAATCAATGTGAATTAAAATTCGTAGATAGGCTTCTGAACACCTAGCCTACCTAGCCTACATTAATACCAAGAATGGAATTTAAAAAATAAAAAAATAATAATTTAATCTTAAGGAAATAATAATATTTAATACATTAAAATTAAAAGATATAATAAAATTAAAATTGAAGCTCGTAGCAATAAGAAAATATTTATTGATTTTTATAAATTTTATCCATTTTGGTGGTGTGGTTGTGTAGGATGTCAATTTTATAAGAAAGACATGTATCAAAAAATAAATCGTTTAAAAGGGAAGTGGAACGGAGTGTCTTTACACTAGGTAGGTAGGTCTTAACCTGGGTTTCCTCTGCCTACCTTGCCTAGTGCGGGATACAAAAAAGAAGCTGAAAGAAAGAAAGAAAGAAATCGTTTATTATTACTAGAAAACTGCATATTATGGAATGGGAATCTTGGAATCTGTCTCCTAAAAGGATTTTTCATATTAAATGGCGGGAGCCAAGGCCCCACTGGCTCCTTACCAAAGCAAGGCAACAAAAACAATTAATTTCACCGAGTGCCTGTATATTTCAGTATTGAATATTTCCTCCTGTACTTTTTGTTAATATCCTATTTTTTCGTCTAATGTTCGTCCTTATGTGTTAAAACTTTGCATTATATGGCAAAATTGTCTACATCAAATTACTAATTTATTTCCTCTCTCTAAAGACATGAAGCACAGCGTTAAGTTGCGCCTTTCATTACGCAATGTCTCAAATTCGGTTGTAAAGATTACATAGGAGTGTGCTATACACATAAAATCTTTAATAATAATTTAATATTTTTTTGTAAAATCTTTCTCTTTCTTAATGAAATATGATCACCCACTATTGCATGATTTTATGGGAATATCATCAGCGGTCATATTTTTGCCATTAATTTGTGAACTTTTATGCATATTTCAGCATATTTTTATTAATAGTAGTGACATATATCTTTCTCTTGTAAGAATAAAATAAATTGTCTACGTTCTCAGTTTAGTTTATCAAACATCTTAACTGTCTGCATTGTTTTAAACTGACAAATTGAGTTAAAAACTATCACGTAAGCTATTTGACTTTGTTGGGACGTGTTCAAATGTCATGAGGAAACATGTGCTCTTTAACTTTTCAATTATTGTTATATATTTTTATAGTACTTTTATTTAGAAGCTAAGTTTTACTATCCGACTGCGCGTGTCAAAGAAGGGAAATGTGTTTATGAATGTGTGTATGTTTGTATGTGTGTTCTTGTGTGGCGTTGTAGTGGAAATGTTATAAATATGATTATTTTCCATATTTTTGTAAGTTAATCATAGATAATGATAAAATTAAATTAAGCAATATTTATATTTTCCAAAAAAACAAGAAACAGAGAAATTTGTCACAAAGCTTTTTTTTAACAAAAAAACGCTTCAATGTAACAAATATAGTAGAATTTACAATTTACCTTTCAACAAATCCTAAGAACATACTACAAAAGTACATATATTTTACAGAGAAATTTTAAAATATAGAATTTTCTCACAAAGTATATTTAAACGCTTGAAATGTTTCCTTCATAATATATCTACGAGATAAAATCCATGCCATTAGTAAAGTTTTTGTATGACACTTGTCGAGTCAGCAACGAATCGTTTAATTTAACTCCAACTCGCCTATAAATTGGAAGGCGTGAGATCTCTTGGGTACATTTAACTATTCAAGTTGTAAAGCGGTGTTGTTACTGTTTTTCGTTTTAATATAAAGCTATTCTGTTATTGCCAAACAATGCCCTCTCGGAACGCGGCGTCAAACGTTGTTTGGTAGGAGTAGTATAGGGTAGTATAGGTAGTATAGGTAGTATAGGTAGTATACTAAGATAGGATAGGTAGTATAGGTAGTATACTGAAACTCGGCGGTAACCTTAAGGTCCACGTAATCAAATTAAGGCATTGGTTACATCTAACATTTTACTTTTATATGGTAGGTATTCAATCAATTTTTCTCGATGATTCTCTTGTACAGGCGGGATTCAGCGTGAAGCTTACATAGATAACTCTCAATATATTTTTGTAATGACTTATTTTAAAACATATATAAATTGAATTGTCAAAGCAACGTTTCGGTATATCGTGCCACGCATGGAAAATCATCATCAGTTTTTTTGTTTGTTTTACCATAGATAAACTTGAAGAAAAATTCCTAGGCATATTTATAACTGAGCTGTGCCAAATGTTCTTGCAGCTAATTTTAATGCCAGTTTTTGCCTACATCCTTTAAAATCCTAACCCCTCGGAAATCCGTGCCCAATATCAGTATATACTGTACTTATGCAGGCACAAGCTCAGTCTCAAATGGAGTATAGTTCTTAATTCAGGGCTGTTGCACTCCTGTAACAGCCATACATAACAGCCATAGCCATTCCAAATACCCATCAATGTAAATAATTATGGTGGCTTTGCATCTCCTCATTGAGCGTCGTCTACCGTATTTATTATGAGGATAATTGTTTGATATGACAATCTCCAGTCGATTTTATTAAAAAAATTTAAATTGTGTACGTTTTTTAAATATTTTTTTCAGTAGCTAGAAGCGAAAAAGTGAACCCATTATGAGATCACTTTATTGTCCGGTTGTCTGTATATCCGTAAATCCACTTGTCAACATTAGTTTTTTAAACGTAATTTTAAAAGAGCATTCCAGAGATTTATCACAACTTGACAAATGAAAAAATACAAAAGTGTAACGGCTCCTCGGTGTAAGGGACGAAAGCATTTTTATTTAAAAATGTTAGCTGTTTCCAAACGATTGCTTTTGGATTCCACCCAAGAAAATAAATTGTAAAAAGATCTAGATTTTAGTATTCATTCCCTAGCGGTACATTGATATTGATGTCGTAAATCTTTTAGATAACATTATTCTTGTATGTACCTACTACTGTTTAGTGTATTCACGTTTTTACATACACATAGTTTACGATTAATTTGTGCATAAATTACAAGTGATGTCACATTTACTACCATAGTTGTAACTTATAAGAAACGATATTGAAGTAAGTATAAATTAGAGGCAGAATAATTTATTATTCTGCCTCTAATTTATATTTACTTTAATATTCTTTCTTATAAGTTACAACTATGGTAGTAAATGTGACAGCACTTGTAATTGAGTTAAAATAAAGAAATAATGAGTTAGAATAATAATGAGTTAAATTTGTAACTGAATTGTGAAAGAAAGAATAGATAGAAGAAGTTAAGATATCTCCGGCCCATGTATCAGTCACACATCATCATCTTGGAAAAATGATGCTCTTTAAACTGACGCTGACGCTCTTTAAACTGTTGCACTATACCAATTATAGTTATGAGCTACCGCAATAAAAACTGCTTCCCAATAGAAAAAATCACATCGAAAACGGGCTATCCGTTATGCTACAAGCAAACACATACAGTTAAAACTTATAACACATTTTATCTTAATTTGGGAGTTACAAAAACTGACATCCTCTTATCATATTTTGATTCGTTTGCGCAAAGGAAAATAATATTATCGCTACGTTAGTAAAAGTATCTCAATATGTATGATCATTTAAGGCTTTTGTAAATATAAATGCATAAAATGTGCCTTTGAATTCTACTTTCCAATTCAATTAAAGATGATAAATAAAACTCTCTACTCTATACTCAGCTTCACGCTATATCCCGCACAGGGCAGGGTAGGCAAAGGAAACTTGGGAACCTAGTGTTAAGACGCTCCGTTCCCCTATTTCCGCCGAATTTAAGGCATAGCGTGTTGAGTGGTGGAACTCAACGCCGCGCTTTGCCTTTTTACCAGAGCGAAGAAATGAAAACATTGAATATTTAAATTGAAAATATCAAATATTTCATTTCCTCGAGTGGGGATCGAACCCACAACCTATCGTTTACAATCACACGTTTGTGCCGCTGCGCCACGACAGGCCTCCCTCATAAAACTTTCATGTTACCTTCTAATTTACTGATAGACAATGCACAGATAAAACTACTGAAAAGATGAAACTTGTAAGGTTAATAGATTAGCGAGTGTAAGGGATCACTTCTCAATGAATTTCTAGAAATCTTCTATGAAAGATTTTTAAAAATTCCTATGGGATATGTATAGTCTGATTTCCATTTAACGTCTCTATGTAAATGCAAACAAATTAAAAACATTGACACTGACTATTAGTTATACAATAACCCTTTATTACGCGATGTATATGTACTTTAATCTTTAATTGATTTCAAATGAAACAATTTTAATACATAACTTTACAAAAGTTAATTTTAAGTTAATATATATAGCTACTTAAATAATGCTCATAGGCTTTAATCGTGTTCAACGTCGTTTACAGTGTCAGAAACACCTGTTGGGAAAATAAACCTTCCTTCAGGGTATTCTGTTCGGTGTTCACGATATTTAAATTACGCTTTTGTACGAACTATGACTATCTGAACTTAAGATTGAATTGTACTTACTTTGTAAATGTGAAAAGATGGTTTTTTTAATGACTGCTGGTACAGTGGCTGATTCGGGTTTGTCCGCTGTCGGGATATAGCAAGGTAGAAAGAGAGTTGTTTAGTTGAGAATATTATGTAGAGTGGTTAGGTTACTCCGTTCTCAAATATCCGATAGAAATCAAAAAGTTGAGTGTGATGAAAATCACTGACAACAACGAATTTTGTTTAATAGGAGATAAACACATATTTATTTATACATATAATATTTAAATTAAAACCGTACAGAAATTATATTAATTATTATAATGAAATATCTGCTCTTGTGAAGAAATTGGGTGGTGAAAGGCTGTGGCTTCAATTACTATTCGTAGAAAGTTAATATTATATGGGGTTTGAAAACATTTGATTTCCATAGGCTGTAAAGATTTATTTGGACTGGCGCCAGGTTCGTTGTCAAAACTCGCTTAAAGTCTGATAAGCATATATTTTGTCGATACACAACTACAATGCGGATATTTTTGTTGCTTATGATAATTTATGTAAATTGTATGGAATATTAATAAGTAAAAAAAACAACGGCCGCTGTAGCGCAGTGGCACAGCGTGTGTATGTGGGCGTTTGTGTTTCGGATTCGTTTTCTTCAAAAAATCGTCGGGAAGCGGGGCACAGACTGTCTTAACACTACGATCCTTTTGCTTGCCCTACTATACGCGGAATACAGTGTGAAGTACAAGTACAAATATACAAATAAAAATAAAAAGTTCAAAATAGTATTTTAATTATTTTAAAGTTGAGCGCATAAAAGATGAAAAAAGAATTATTTATACTTACCTATACTTGTTTTAAATTTATTCAGTATTTTCTTTATAGATTACAAAGGATGTATTGCGTTGGCTAGTACAAATTGTTTAAAATTATTCCCATTCTTAATGCTGTATGCATAGAATCTGCATAACTTTGTATATACAAGTTTATATAGAACACGATTTTATCCAAGTTTTCGTCTAGAAATATTATATTTTCTAGCGGGGCCTAGACAAATAATCTGTTTGTGTAAGGTCAATTTGGTAGTGTAAGTTCTAGGGTGGGCACAAGTTTGTGTACGAATAAAATAGGCGCAGACCAGCTGGTTCTTTTTATTTTATGCCCATGTTTATGGACAAATGAAAATATCTGGTATCTATTAATTATGTTATTTAAGAGCATCGGGTCGATAAGAGCGGCCTTTAACTGGGACTACGTAGACTGAGTAAGAGTGCCGAAATAGACGCGTTATTTTTTTTTTATTTATTTATTTTATGGAAAAGACACGGCAAACGAGCGTACGGGTCACCTGGTGGTAAGTGATCACCGCCGTCCACGGCACATCAAAGAAGCGAACAGGAGCGATGACGGTCTATAAGGTGGATGGGCACCGGAGCCCGGAATTACTTAATGCGAAACGCAGTGGCCAAAACCGCCGATATTAAATGCCGGGTGTGGTAATGACCCGATCGAGTCTGCCTAAGCGTGTTGCCATTGCTGGCAACGTGACTCTCTCACACGTACCAGGGTGATGCTATTCTAAGCTGGAATCACATGGCAGAGTCAACTCAGGCGCACACGCACGAAGCACAAGAGGAGAAATGCCATCTGACCCACACGACTTGTGCTTATCCAAGAAAGATAGAGCTCGCCTAACAGCTTTCTGACTGAATTTAAGGCATTCAGCTCTGACATAGATATCTCTCTGACATAGCATAGTCGAGTTCGAAGCAAAGAGAGCGACCAGGAGATCAGTTTTCTCTTTCGCCGTATGGACCAAGATGTCATTTTCTGTGCGTAGCGGCGGAAGCGAAAGCTGGCTAAAATTATTAAGTGCAGCTTTTAAGAGGGCCCTAAACTGTCGAGTTTCCGACGGATAACTTTAAGAGATAATTGTGCTCGGACCTTGCTCTAACAATTTGCTACTTAAAGTAGCTAGAGGCACGATTGTTCTTTCTTCTTAAGGTTTTCACCTTTGGATCCTTAGTGACAAGTGCCTCGGCCCAGGTTCGATATCCCTCGCGCTTGCCAGAAGCAGGAAGTTTGCAAGACGTATCAAACCGAGGCTATGACTTGCCACCGATGGGCTCTACAGAGCTGGAAATGTAAAGTTCCATACTTTGCAGAACCACGTCGGCGACAGCAGCGGCACAAATACTAGGCTACAGCTACGTCTCGGTCTACAAGATTATCGAATAAAAGCTATAATCGATATGAAAGATTTTGAATATTATATAATATATGAAATATATAGTATTTCATATATAACGTTCAATATGTGTGAATAAAGTTATTTCATATAATAACAATGTAAAATATATTTTACAGTTCTACGAGCACTGATTCAAGCGAATATATCTAACTGAGTGCCTTTATATTATCACTGGTGTGGACGTGTCTTTGTGGAGGAATTGGAACGTATCTTTTTAACATTACCTGTGAATTAAAGCAGAATTTTCAGTTTTGAAACGTAAATTATAAATTTTACTAAACTAAAAATAAAAAGAAGTATTAATATTTTTAAGTTGTACCGATTTGGCTACCCAACTATATTAATATTTAGATTTAACTAAATGCTTTACCTCTTCCATTAGCTGTTTTTTTCTGATGGTGACAAACGGAAAGTTAAGTTGTAGGTCCTTTATTAAAGATAAAATATGCCTAATGACAAACAATACAGGTATATTACTAATTCTTTTTTGCACGCATTTTCCTGCGTTAAAGACAGTTAGACTCGCCTTTAGGGCGTTCGGTACCTATTTCAGGAAGCTAGATCAACGGAAGGAACAACTTCAAAAAGTTGACAACATCAAGTTAATACTCAATTTGTATAAACTGAATAATATAATTTAATATTTTTACAATTTTTAAAGTGTTATTCCATACTTAGGACAGAAAATACTAAACTAAAATTTAAAGAGCGTATAAGAATTTCAACGGAGCTTGGTGAGAACGGATGGCTTAGTTGGTCAGAGCGCTTGAACGGTTTTCAAGCGCTCTGACCAACGTTTAAAATTTTTATACGCTCTATTTTCTGCCCTAAGTGTGGAATAACACTTTAAAAATTATAAAAATATTAAATAAATAATATTTTATTCTCTCTTGCCAAACGATAATTCCTACGAGTTGTCTTTGGGTAGTGGAAATTTGTAAAAATCTCCCTACAGAGATGCTAACAACATAAATAAATTGTAACAAGCGTATAAGAATTTCGACGGAGCTCGGTGAGAACGAATGGCTTAGTTGGTCAGAGCGCTTGAACGGTTTTCAAGAGGCGCAAGTTGAAATCCCGCTTCGTTCAAAATTTTTAAACGCTCTTTAAATTTTAGTTTAGTATGAATAATATAATGTTATGGTATGGTATTTTTTTACAAAAAATTTAAATGTTATGGTATTTTTTTTACGAATTTTTTTCATTGCAGATTGTCTTTATTTGCATTGTAAGTTTTCAATTCTCACCAAATTTCATAAATGTATCATCCATAGAAAGTACCGAATAACTTTTTATATATCCTACAGGATTACGCAAATTTCATAAAAAATGCAGAAAAAGCAATGCATAAATGCTCATAACTATTGATTGTGTTTTTCTGTGCTCTAAGGGATCGTACCCTTGCATATTTGATATTTATTTCAGTTTTATAGGGTCTTGACAGACGGACAACGAAAGGATCCTATATGGACTCCATGTTTTTATACGAAGTATACACCCTGAAAATGTTTCTCTGAGTGAGGATTCAATCTCGCGTTTGCAATAATATGCTCCACGAAGACAAGATGGCTGATGTAAAATGAAACTTAAAAAATCTATAAACCCCTATAACCTGTCTTCGTCGACTGCTAGAGTTCAATATTTATAACTTATAAAAAATAATACAACTTCATAAATATATTTTCGTCGATAAATCTGTGTACTTTGTTTCCGTTAACCCTTTATTTAGAAAATGTGAGTCACGCCGATATCTATTCCACGGAGACCACGTGATAGATCGGAATAGAGATCCTTTAGAAATGAAAAGAATGTAAGAAACTTATACTATGAAAAACTAGTATAATAAAAAATATATATGAGCACGTAGATACTGTACAAGGCTATTTTTATGATATTTTTAGTATATTTTTTCCTAAGTGTGGAATAACACTTTAAAAGTAGTAAAACTTAGATGATACCTAGGGTCGTTTAAGACGTTCGATTAAAAGGTTTAATATATAGTAAAGGGCTATAGTCACTACGTCAATATATTTTATTCGTGCATTACATACTTAAAACTGATTGATTTGTTTTTAAGTATTGATACCATAGTGTGGTGTTAGTTTCACTGGGGTCAGTTTATTTTTGAAACTAAGTCGTCTTTTAAAATGCCGAAAATTAATACTTATGCAAAAAAAAAACACAAGGCGATTGGCTAACTGACCCAGAGATCATACACAGTCCTAATCAATGTGAATTAAAATTCGTAGATAGGCTTCTGAACACCTAGCCTACCTAGCCTACATTAATACCAAGAATGGAATTTAAAAAATAAAAAAATAATAATTTAATCTTAAAGAAATAACAATATTTAATCCATTAAAATTGAAGCTCGTAGCAATAAAAAAATATTTATTGATTTATAGAAATGATATCCATTTTGGTGGTGTGGTTGTGTGTAAAATTGACATCTAGGATGTCAATTTTATACGAAAGACATGTACCAAAAAATAAATCGTTTAAAACGGAAGTGGAACGGAGTGTCTTAACACTAGGTTCCCGGGTTCCCTCTGCTTACCCTGCCTAGTGCGGGATACAGCGTGAAGCTGAAAGAAAGAAAGAAAGAAATCGTTTATCAATACTAAAAACTGCATATTATGAAATGGGAATCTTGGAATTTGTCTGCTAAAAAGATTTTGCATATTAAGTGGCAGCACCCAAGGCCGCACTGGCTCCTTACCAAAGCAAGACAATGAAAACAATTAATTTCACCGAGTGCCTGTATATTTCAGTATTGAATATTTCCTCCTGTACTTTTTGTTAATATCCTATTTTCTCGTATAATGTTCTTCCTTATGTGTTAAAACTTTGCATTATATGGCAAAATTGTCTACATCAAATTACTAATTTATTTCCTCTCTCTAAAGACATGAAGCACAGAGTTAAGTTGCGCCTTTCATTACACAATGTCTCAAATTCGGTTGTAAAGATTACATAGGAGTGTGCTATACACATAAAATCTTTAATAATAATTTAATATTTTTTTGTAATATCTTTCTCTTTCTTCATGAAATATGACCCACCATTGCATGATTTTATGGCAATATCATCAGCGGTCATATTTTTGCCATTAATTTGTAAACTTTTATGCATATTTTTATTAATTTCGTTTGTGATATATATCTTTCTGTTGTAAGAATAAAATAAATTGTCAACGTTCTCAGTTTAGTTTATCTAACATCTTAACTGTCTGCATTGTTTTAAATTGACAAATTGAGTTAAAAACTATCACGTAAGCTATTTGACTTTGTTGGGACGTGTTCAAATGTCATGAGGAAACATGTGCTCTTTAACTTTTCAATTATTGTTATATATTTTTAAGTACTTTTATTTAGAAGCTAAGTTTTACTATCCGACTGCGCGTGTCAAAGGAGGGAAATGTGTTTATGAGTGTGTGTATGTTTGTATGTGTGTTCTTGTGTGGCGTTGTAGAGGAAATGTTATGAATATGATTATTTTCCATATTTTTGTAAGTTAATCATAGATAAGGATAAAATTAAATAAAGCAATATTTATATTTTCCAAAAAAACAAGAAACAGAGAAATTTGTCACAAAGCTTTTTTTTACAAAAAAACGCTTCAGTGTAACAAATATAGTAGAATTTACAATTTACCTTTCAACAAATCCTAAGAACACACTACAAAAGTACATATATTTTACAGAGAAATTTTTAAATACAGAATTTTCTCATAAAGTATATTTAAACGCTTAAAATGTTTCCTTCAAAATATATCTACGAGATAAAATCCATGCCATTAGTAAAGTTTTTGTATGACACTTGTCGAGTCAGCAACGAATCGTTTAATTTAACTCCAACTCGCCTATAAATTGGAAGGCGTGAGATCTCTTGGGTACATTTAACTATTCAAGTTTTAAAGCGGTGTTGTTACTGTTTCGTTTTTCGTTTTAATATAAAGCTATTCTGTTATTGCCAAACAATGCCCTCTCGGAACAACGCGGCGTCATACGTTGTTTGGTAGGAGTAGTATAGGGTAGTATAGGTAGTAATGTAGTATAGGTAGTATAGGTAGTACAGGTAGTACAGGTAGTATAGGTAGTATAGGTAGTATAGGGTAGTATAGGTAGTACAGGTAGTACAGGTAGTACAGGTAGCATAGGTAGTATAGGTAGTATAGGGTAGTATAGGTAGTATAGGTTGTATACTAAGATAGGATAGGTAGTATAGGTAGTATACTGAAACTCGGCGGTAACCTTAAGGTCCACGTAATCAAATTAAGGCATTGGTTACATCTAACATTTTACTGTTATATGGTAGGTATTCAATCAATTTTTCTCGATGATTCTCTTGTACAGGCGGGATTCAGCGTGAAGCTTACATAGATAACTCTCAATATATTTTTGTAATGACTTATTTTAAAACATATATAAATTGAATTGTCAAAGCAACGTTTCGATATATCGTGCCACGCATGGAAAATCATCATCAGTTTTTTTGTTTGTTTTACCATAGATAAACTTGAAGAAGAATTCCTAGGCATATTTATAACTGAGCTGTGCCAAATGTTCTTGCAGCTAATTTTAATGCCAGTTTTTGCCTACATCCTTTAAAATCCTAATGGATTCTTGGCTCTAAGACTGCCGATTAAGTTTTCTTTAGTAGTCTCTAGGAATATAACATTTAATATTTTCAATTTAAATATTAAATGTTTTCATTTCTTCGCTCTGGTAAAAGGCAAAACGGAGCGTTGAGTTCCACCACTCAACACGCTATGTCTCAAATTCGGCGGAAAGTGGGGAACGGAAGTAGAACGGAGTGTCTTAACACTAGGTTCCCAATTTCCCTCTGCCTACCCTGCCACGTGCGGGATACAGCGTGAAGCTGAGTGAGTGAGTGAGGAATATAATCTAAAAACAAAATATTTCTAACAAAAATATCACAGTATATGTTATAAAAATAATATTATATTAAATTGTCATCATTTTGTCCATTGTATATTTATGTTATTTTATCCAGATGTAAATAAAAAACATAAAAAGTATATTTTATTAAACATACAGATTTGTTAAAAAATACATTAAACGAATATATACCACAATAATTCACACATCTTTTTAATATAATAGTAGTAAAAATTAAAATTGTTGCCAAGACGTAACAATCATATATGACACAATTAAAAGTTCAACTTTTAAGCTTAAAAAAGAAGTCCACGTAAGCTAATGTCTAACGTCTAAAGGTAACTCGAATTACACTTATGTTTTACAAATTACAAAAGCATATTATCGAAATTATTTTAACCAATACCAAGGTAATTAAGCGATGTATAGACTACGACACTATACACTTTTAGTGTATACAAGTGTCAGTTAGTGTCAATTTTCTTGTGACACTGAAAATTTTCTTGTGACACTGAAAATTTTCTTGTGACACTGAAAATTGTCAGTCGTTTTGCGAATACGTTGTGTCAGTTTGTAGTGTAATTAAAAAGTTTTCGAACAGCTTTGACATTCAATATACCGCATTTTGCACAATAAACACGTTACATAATCACCATATACTGTATGTGTAAAATTAGTTAAATAACTAACTATAGTAGTTCATTTGACCATGCAAGTGGCGAACGGAAGTGAAACGGAGTGCCTTAACATTAGGTTCCCAAGTTCCCTCTGCCTACCTTGCCTTATGCGGGATACAGTGTGAAGCTGGCCATGCGAGTGAAGCCGGAGGTAAAAACTTGTTTGGTTATAAAACAGTTTCATAATTTCAAACAGATTTTCACTTTTTCGCTTAAATTTCAATTCTTTATTTATAGCTTTTAAACGTGCCAGTTGAGCACAATTTACTTCGTCGACTCACTTAATTTTTATTTCATAGGTTGGTGTAGCTGTAGTAGGATTATAAATTTGCAAGCGTTTTTACCGTTGTAATAGTCGAATATTTTTAAGTCAATCTCGTATTTGTTATTTTATAATAAACGTGAGTAATCATATCTATATGTATATAGGAATTACACGGAATCAAATAAAATTAAAACAATTATAGCCAGTAAAAAGTATCAAATAAAAATTCTTAGCAAGGAAAGTATAAGTTGAAATACATAAAATGTTTTAATTCTTACTAGGTGTACTCTTAAAGCGTTAAACTCTAGAACTAGTTAACAGTTTGGTACATGTAAGCTTTTGCCTGAGGCTTGGTGTAGAAGCCTCAGGTAAAAGCTTACATATAATAAAGAAGATAGCAATATAATTTCAAATAAAAATGTTTTTAAAACGAGCTTTCTACATGTTTTGACGGATTGTATTTTACAAATCAAGCCCTTTCATTTGATACCCATGTTAGGTAGGTTATACAAACATATGTAATCTATTATCCTACGGCGGCCATTTTGTAATACCTATCAACAATATTGATCATAGATAAATTCACAGTCATCAGAACTGAAATTGCTATCCAAAATTTTAGCTCAATTCCAACTTAAATTAGGAACAAGTTGAACATGTAAAATTTCACATATACCAATACATAACTAACACGACAAGACAAATAAAAGCTTATAAGATATTTCTTACATTGGTAGTATATATTTTGCATCTACTTGTGATTTTCTTAAGTCATGCTTTTTCCAGCACCGAGCGCGGAGTAGTTATAGAAAACCTATCATATTTACATAATCATACAAAAGGTTGAACTGTTAAGAAAGTCAGCCCCATTTTCGAGACAGCCAGTTGAGATGCGGAGCTTGAGGAAATTAGGAAAATAAAAAAGCGCTTAATGGAGGTCATGTTCCAAGATATGATAGATACTGATTATGACGGTAAATGCCGCGCTGAACGATCCAAAGTAATATCAAGGAATGAACTGGCGTCAATACCATGGAATAATTATTCCTTCAAGACAAAAACATTACCGTGAGTACAAAGAGTACAAAATGAATCTTCGATCTTCGAAGTTAATGAGACGTTGACTCACTTGCACTGCTATGTATCCCGCCCAACATACCGACGAATGCGTAATCAGTTTAGTACTAAATCTTGCAGGCTTTAATGGTGTCTTCACGTAGTATAATAAATTATTGAACGAACTTGCGCTACATGGCTCACGAATCGAAAGAAAATGTAAGATCTCAATTTGGAGAAATAAATGGAATGTTAAAGCGTATTCAAGTTTTAAATACCATTAAAGGTCGTTATTAGTTTTGAATTGGATTTAGCTAGATTTAGATAGATCTAGATAGAGCTAGATTTGTTTGGTTAAATATTAGAAATTTTTATATTACACTTTATAAAGAAATATATCTATCTATATTTTTGAGGCCTGTCGTGGCGCAGCGGCACATGCGTGTGACTGTAACCGACAGGTTATGGGTTCGATCCCCAGTCAAGGAAATGAAATACTTAATATTTTCAATTTAAATATTTAACGTTTCTTTCTTCGCTCTGGTAATAAGTCAAAGCGCGGCGTTGATTTCCGCCACTCAACACGCAATGCCTCAAATTCGGCGGAAAGTGGGTAACGGAAGTGGAACGGAGTGTCTTAACACTAGGTTCCCGGGTTCCCTCTGCCTACCCTGCCTCGTGCGTGATACAGCGTGAAGCTAAAAAAAAAAACGTACGTTACGTGCTCCGCTTCTCTCAATCTATCTTGCTATGCAGCAAAATCCCTTCGCACTTTGTTTAAACATTGAATTCAAATGAAAGTTATAGCTATATTAGGTAAAAATGTAAGTAAGATTATGCAGAGATAGATTTCTATTCAAAAGTTTGCCACAATGATGATGTAAAAACAAAAATGCACATATTTAAAGGCCTATCATGACGCAGAGAGGCCTGTCAATCTCTAAAGGGGTACAACCATGCGACTAAATATGATAGGTATTGGGTTCGATCCCCACTCGAACTCGAAATGAAATATTTAATATTTTCATTGTTCTCCGCTCTGGTAACAAAACAACGCACGCTGTTGTGTTTTGCCACTTAATACATAGTTTTCCGATTCGGTAAAAAAAAAGGTTACACCTCGAAACTTCTCGAAATTTTGTTTGACCTCAAAGTTCAATGGTAACGAGTAGTAAAGAGGAAATAGTATGAACTTGATCATAAAGTACATGCAAACGTAGTTGCGAGCTACTATTCAAAAATATATATTTTCTATACTATTTAAGAATTTTTTGTTATTATAAGTGTTTATACATATTGTATATTTTACTTTGGTAATAAGGCAAAGCGCGGCGTTGAGTTCCGCCACTCAACACGCAATGCCTCAAATTCGGCGGAAAGTGGGTAACGGAAGTGGAACGGAGTGTCTTAACACTAGGTTCCCGCGTTTAGCTAAAAAAAAAGGCACAGCGTGAAGCTAAAAAAAAAGTAAATTTTACTGGCGACATATATTTTATCTCAATTATCGTGTAACCGTAACACCTCTGGTCAATTGTTGTTTGTATATTCTATGATCATGTGAATATTAATATAATTGCATTAAGATAGAGTTCCCTTTGTTACATTATAACAATGTATTAATTTCTACTGTCACGCTGTATACGAATAGCAAGGTAGGTAAAAGGAAAGACTTGTTTTTCCCAATTTCCTTAGGCATTGCGTGTTAAGAGACGGAACTCAACGCCTCACTTTGCATATCTATCGGAGCGAAAAAATTAAAACATTAATACCCCGAATAAAATCGAGCTTATATTCGTTGCGTTTACAGTCACTGGGTAGTGCCACTGTGGCACAAGGACCTTCTTAATAATAATTAAATTATTCGTGTCAGTTAAGGCAAAATTTCTGACAGAGCTTACTTAATAATGTACGAACGTTGAACCGAGTTCACCTTAGAGCAATGCACTTTAAAGCGGAAAAGTTTTCGGCTACTTTAGCTTATTTCAAAGTTAAATTGACTACTTCTAGAAAAATAAATACGACGATAGATTTCAATTACAATTTCAAATATTTACTATTACTGAAAGACTCTAGGCCTGTTGTGGCCCAGCGGCACATGAGTGTGACTGTAACCGACAGGTTCTGGGCTCGATTCTCGGTCGAGGAAATGAAATATTTAATATTTTCAATTTAAATATTTAATGTTTCATTTTTTCAATCTGGTAATAGGGCACGCAATGCGGGAACGGAAGTGGAACGGAGTGTCTTAACACTATGTTCCCGGGTTCCCTCTGCCTACCCTGCCTCGTGCGGGATACAGCGTCAAGCTGAAAACAAAAAAAAGAAACACTCTAAAATATAGTACGTACTCACATATACATGTGCATTTAATTAAAATGCTCACTTTGTTATATTTCGACAAAAGAAAAGAAATAACATACAGATTAAATATTTTCACGGGATGCTGCGCTCGTGTTCGGCATTCCCGCCATTATGAGATTTCCCGCCAGTTTCCCGTCGGATTGCGAATGCTGCAGACGTTATCGTCTGCGACGAAAACTTGCTCTTGTTACGACCTGCTTTTAATTTATTTTTATTATTAAAATATAATGCATTGTTTTTAATTATGGTGATACGCGTGTTTTAATAATTATGCGTGAACGTGCCAAATTATTTTAAAACAAAAGTGTCATTTTAAGTGTCAAATTTTAAAAAACAAAGTAGGTTTAGTGTATTACAATATTCAGCCAATTTCGTTACTTTTTTTTTAAATATTATTTAATTTTATGTTTTATAATCTGTGAATAGTAGTGGTGTTTTTTAAGAGTGTTTCTACACTGTCGCCGATCTATAAATGAGTAAGTATATTATTAAAGTCATAACGCGAAATATATATGTTCTTGTTACTCGTAGAATATAAAAAAAGCTGTTTGCTTTGATGACTTATTTTTATTCCGGATGTTTAATACTATTAACACTTTCTAAAATAAACAGTTGTTGTATGTACTGTACTTTATTATCTGAACATAATAAATATGTTAGCATAATTTTTGATCTATTTAAATTTCTGTTTGATTCTTTTTAATTTAAATTTTCGCAAAATAATAGTTAATAAATAATTTGATGAGATGAGATACATTCGATTAATTAGTTTAATCTAAAATGTTTTTGGTTACTTAAAAATATTTCGGTGTCTGAACATGAAAAAAGTCAAAAAAAATGTATATTGATTGCATTTAATAACGTAACAACCAAAAACATTATATATATTTTTTATACGGTAATATCATAAGCCTATAAATAAAGCCAGTATTAAAAAAAATGTTGAGGCTCGTCACGCGATTAAAAGTAATAAATAAGTTGAAAAGCTTCCGCCGCTCAACACTCAATGCTTCAAATTCGGCGGAAATTGGGAAACGGAAGTGGAACGGAGTGTCTATAAATAGATAAAAAATTATGCAACACTAGGTTCTCGGGTTTCCTCTGCCTACCCTGCCTCGTGCGGGATACAGCGTGAAGCTGAAAAAAAAAGATAAGGTAAAATACTTTATATTAGATTTAATTTAAATATTTTCGTTTAATCCAAGCGTATTAAATATATTATCATAATTAAACATAATTACGTTTTCTATGATCTATGATTGATATGACCTTCAAGTACTAACAGAGACAGAGATAACGCAATAACAGAGTAAGCAGAGATAATGTATTTGTTCTTACAAACTTGTTCACTCACTCACTTTGTTCGGTTTTTCGAGATATTGTATATGAATGACGGAGTAAAAACGACGGAATAAAAAAAAAATCCCCGGCTTCAAATCAAACCTAATACCGACGTTTACAGATAGACGTCGAGCCACGACGGATGCTGATGGTTACGGTCTTATGACGTTAGCGAATAATATTTGAATATTCCATTCTAAATCTTGAGATTGTTTGTTCATGTGAGATGAAATAGGAACTAAAATATATTATGTAAAGCTGTTAAATCTCTTTACTAGATCGTTCCTAACATCTGATCGGTAGAGATCATTCTACACTCGGTGTCTTTCCAACTGGGTATAGTTTAGAAGAAAGGCCTATATTTTATTATTCTCAATATTTTATTTTGTTAAATCTTGGTCACACTAAATTTTTATATTGATAGACATTGGATTGAGGACAAGTATTTGTTTTACCTTAGTCCTTATACCGACGTATTTTTATATGAAAGTCGTTTCACAGAATTGTGAAAAATCACGTTTTGCTGCGCATTGCAAATTCTATTTCTATTTTTTCGCATGACGAAACTCATGCATTCGCATAAAATAAATTTTATTAAAGAGATTTTCTTTGTTTATTTTATTACTTGCTTTTTACATTTATTTTTATGGTATTCTAAATAACGTCTTTTACATAGTTAAAGAAAAAAGAATACTGATTCTTTTATGAGGAAAACTCGCTTCAAAAATATGAATATTAAATAACAGAAGCCTTGATAAACAAAAACGTACATTAAAGTATAGCGTATAGTAGCGCTCTCAAAAATTCCGTTGCCTCACGTACTGATTCATAGTATAATGCCGATTTTTTATATGTATAACCGAGTGTTAAGTTACTCCGTTCCGTTTCCCAATGTCTGCCAAAATTTAAGGCATTACGTGTTGAGTGGTGTAACTCAACATCGCCGTGCTACCAGAGTCTTCTTCCTGGCATTAATCCCGGCTTGCTGTGCCAGGGTCTGCCTTCCTACTGAAAAGAACTGCCGTGCTACCAGAGTGCAAAACTAAAAATACTAAATGTTTCATATTTAAATTATTACGTATTATTTAATTTATATTAAATAATTTCAGTATACTGTGAACTATATATATTGTAAGTGTGTTATACCAGTTGATTTTATAAAGTATTCGCGAGCGATATAGTCGAGATGAAGAGTGAACCTACTTGTTAAGTGTTCTTAGTTCAGTAATCTTATTTTTGCGGGAACAAGATATTTTATTTCTATACTAATAAATATGTTATGTATAATTATATTTTTTTAGTTGTATAATTATAATCAATTTATTACCTAATTGTGTTTTTTTGCGTTTACTTAACACTCAACAAGTATAAAAGTGGAGAACGGAGAGTTCTGTTATTTTAAATTCTCTTTGCCTACCCTGTTACACAGAAAATAATGATAAAATTAATTTTCTACCTATCTTTTCGTAGTGGACTAGGCGTGTTCCGAAGCCACAAAACCTGTCAAGTAGCAAAAAATAAGTCGCATATGTCCATCGTAGATTCGGTGCCAATTTTATGATAGAAAATCATACAGGAAAGTGGTGAATATCATAGGAAACATAGCAAAATTGATATATCTTTTTTATTTTCGCTTTTTCTTTTGACTTGATAAACAGACAGACGGACAAAACAGTAATCTGTATAAGGAATTCGTCCTTGTTTTTTTGAGATATGTAACTAACAATTGCAGTTTAGTGTTGTGCTATGTAGTTATATACCTAAAACGTATTCAAAGATAATATACTATAATATACTCAGCTTCACGCTGTATCCCGCACACGGCAGGGTAGGCAGAGTGATCTTGGGAACTTAGTGTTAAGACACTCCGTTCCACCTCTGTTCCCCACTTTCCGCCGAATTTGAGGTATGGCGTGCGTTTTGCCTTGTACTAGAGCGAAGAAATGAAATAATAAATATTTAATTAATTCATTTCCTCGACCGGGGATCGAACCCAGAACCTATCGGTTACAGTCACACGCTTGTGCCGCAGCGCCACGACAGGCCTCAATAATCATCCAGAATTCAATCAGATAATATACTACATACGATTATTTCAGTTTACGCATATATAATATATTATATTACATTGTGTAAGTCATATCCCGTTTTAACTTTGCCAATAGATTATTATCAGTAATACCCTTTGATAGATTGTCTTGTAAGACCCTGTTTTCACAGAATGTTGGTACGATTATTTCTTTTGTATATGTAATGATTTCATATTTATAGAAAGGTGGGAAAATATATAAAATGAAAAATGTTTTCGGAAAATACTCGTACACTTCATGCTGTATCCCACACATGGTAGACAGAGTAGTACGACCTTGGGAGTCTAATGTCAAGGCACTTCGTTCCGTTCCCGCCTCTTCCGGTTTGACGCATAGCGTGTTAATTGGCGGGACTCAACGCCGCACTTTGCCGTGTTATCAGATAAATGAACACATTATTTTTTTAAATTTGAAACTATTACATATTTCAGTTCCTCAAGTGGGAATCGAACCTACAATTTGTCACGTTAAAAGTCACATGCTTGTGCCCCTGCGCCTAAACAGGCCTCTACTCGTTCATATCCTACTTTTTAGCTGAATATCGTGTCTCGCATAAAGCAATTTTTCACGTACCGTCTAACTTCCTGATATATCAGGTTGAGTGGCGAAGCTTACAGCTGCGCTTCGTCCAATGACCAAAGCTTAACGAAATTAATTCATTCCATCTAGGAGAAACCGAACACACAGCCGTCGCCAGATTTATTCAAATTTGATTCAGTCCAAAATTCTATTAGATTTTATAGAAATAAACATTAAATATATTTTCTTTTTATTCACTTAAAGAGAACTCTTGACATCTTACTACATGTGGCCTTACCACGTGATAGGAAAACTGGTTCCTGTTATTTTTTCTTAGATTATGTTTTGAGTGGAACTCAACTTCGCCCTTTATCTTGTTATCAGAGCGTAGAAATTAAAATAGCTAGTAGTCTAGTCTATCTAGTCAGTAGCCTGTTTTCGTTTTAAAATTATAACAGTGATAGGATTTTTTTTTTTTTTTTTCAGCTTCACGCTGTATCCCGCGCTAGGCAGGGTAGGCAGAGGGAAAGGAAGTGAAACCTAGTGTTATGACACTCCGTTTTACTTCCGTTCCCCACTTTCCGCCGAATTTGAGGCATTGCGTGTTGAGTGGCGGAACTCAACGCCGCGCTTTTGCCTTATTACCAGAGCGAAGAAATGAAACATTAAATATTCAAATTGAAAATATTAAATATTCCATTTCGTTGACTGGGGATCGAACCCAGATCCTGACGGTTACAGTCACACTCTTGTGCCGCTGCGCCACGACAGGCCTCCGAATAACATATAAAATATATAACATATTTTTATTGACATTACCGTGAGACAGTATGCCTGATCTGGTTTAATATATTGTAAGTTCCGGTTTGATATTTACAAAGGCATTTTAAGACGAACGACGACAACGGCACTTAGTTCCCCTACAAAATGGTCAGAAAAAGAAAAAAAGTTTTTGTTATTACTTAAAATAAGTTTAATACAATGTGAAATCAGCTTAATAATAGATTACTAAGCTTATCCAATACCCGCGATTCAATTATTTGATTTTCGAACTATCGTGGACCTTCATACATATTCTATAGCGTGATAATGTTACGAGCTGAAAGCTAGCGTTTAGAGCTTTCATCTAGGATGAGGAACTACACAGAGTACAGAGTATAATAGTTATTTAAATTTCTTATACGTACTTATGTTTCTATATTACCTACGGTGCTCTGAAAATTAATTATTCGAAAAACTTTGTAAGTATTTTTATGCAAAAAACAATGTTGTAGTATGAATATCACTTGTTTTGTATTTTATTGGAAGAAGAGAAAATTTTTCTCCTACACCTTTTTACACATTTTAAATGAAACACTTTTAACCAGATTAATCGCGTATATTGAATGGTTAACATTTTTGGGAAACCCGACGTTTCGAACACTTCGAGTCTACCCGTAACCACGGACTACTGTAAAGTGTTCGAAACGTCGGGTTTCCCAAAAATGTTTACCATTCAATATACGCGATTAATCCGGTTAAAAGTGTTTCATTTAAAATAATTTACAAAGTTACAATTTTTGCTGAGTCCTACAAAACTGTTTATTCAGTTTGACAGTAGGATCTATCGAGTCTCTTAGCTTAAATGGTTGTTAATAAATGTATTTTAAGTTTCATTTTTAACTTTTTCAAATCTGATTCCCGGCGTATGTCTTTAGGTAAATCATTAAATATATAAGGTATTCGTTTCTTAAGGGATTTATCCTTTATAACTTTTTGGTTTAAAAGTACAATATATTTTTATAATTCAATGTTTCTTTTCCGTAGTCACTTTTAGGAGTTTCGTTTTAGTTATTCTCAATACCATTTATATTTATTCTGTGGATTTTTGTGATAAAAAATATAATAAATCGATTAAATGGCAGTTGGATTCGTCAATTTCATAATTGCAGGGTAACAGTACTACTTATAAAAGTTACAATACGTACGAAAAAATAGCCGTCATGGGACGCCTGGCAGATGTGAAACATCGTGTATGTACAAGTAATATGCATAAAAGATAATATTATTACAGGAATTAAATAAAGCCTAATGAGAAAATACGAGGCAACCTGCTTCATAGATGTGCACCCACCTCCCCTTGCTGTTTCGCCGTGCGACATATATCGGCCGGCGGCCATCATTCATTTTAATACCAATTACAATTTTAAATTCGTAATATCTTTTGAATGGATTGTCCGATTAGAATAAAATAAAAAGTAACTTATAGCTATTGAAACAATCTTGCTCAATAAATAATTTATTTGGATAAGGATTAATATTCGACGATAATATGATCAATAAACTTAGGCTAATAATTTTAATTACTTTTATTCTATGGAAAATTGGTTATAATGGCTAAAATATAAATGTTTGGTTTATACTATCGCGGACTTTTTTGTAGGCATTATTGAGTTCTACAACTTTTCTATACAAATCAACCATACATCTCTAACCATTTAGGCAGCGTTCGTGAGAATCGCTAACATACGGAAGTTTTTTCGTCGACTTACTCCACAATTTTCACTACCACGAAAAATCCTATTTTCCGGGATAAAATATAGCCTATACGGATTCGGAAGAGTCCCTCTAAGTAATCGTAAAAGAAATTTTGAAATCGGTCCAGTACAAACATACAAAAATACAAAGGTTTCCTCTTTATAATATTAGTATAGATAGCCATGGCAAGCGTCGCCACGCCAACAATTCAGTTTACAAGTGAGCCAATAGATGTTTCACATCAAAAGTTTACTTTACAAATATAATTTTGCGTACGTTTATACTAATTTTGAATAAAAACGACTACAGCAACGACTTGTGTCAAATTTATTGAACAATTCCATGGACTTTTGACATTGATTACGCTGACTTAAAAGTAAACATTTCTGTCTGCCCTAAGTCGGTGGTCGGCAAGCTTAATAATCAGACAGCGAAATATAATCACTACATAAATTTGAAAAAAAAAATTGGGAACAAAAAATGTGTTACAAAACTTTATTAGACTAAATATGCAGTACACAGAATAAAACTAAATTTCACCTATACTTATAATACACCTGTAACAGGTCGCTGTCTGTACATTGAAGATGCATCAAACTAAATTTTTCTGTTTAATGAATAAAAATGTTGTAGCAATTTACTCGAACTAAATATTTTAAATTATACTTTAATTTTTATTTTTTTACTGATTTAAATAAAATTTACATTAAGAGAGATTATTTTTATTTCGGGCCCTATTCTATTAATCAGCGCTTATGTAACTTTCATTTAGAGACAGTGGTAGGTTACAGATTTATTATTAGTATAGATGTAACTGCACTAAAAGAGAAAAAAGAAAGTTTCCATCATCAGTATAATAAAAGTTAGAATATTTTTATATAGCCAAAATATATATTTTAATTCTTTTTTAATGAAAATATGATTGCTCTTTCTGTGAATATTTGTGCCGAAGCACTTAAAAAGCTAAAGAGCTACATGCGGCTCTGAAACCGCACTTTGTTGACCAGTGCCCTAAGCGATTAAGGATCAGAACATTTTAATTCATTTTCAGCTGATACTCTTAAGGTTTTTGAAAAAAAAAAAAATGAACTGGTCGGACAAGCTGACAGATAAACAAATAACAAAGTGAGATAATAAGAGAATATCTATTTTAAACAGAGATTCTGTGTTTAAATAGAGATTCTCTTATTATCTCACTTTGTTATCAGACTTTTTGAGGTTCCGTAAATCAAATAATATTTTTATTATATGTTTTCCTGTATCCATTAGAATTTAATTACTTGTATTTAGTTCTGTTGATTAAAATCTTGTCAATCATTTAGAGATTTCTAAAGAGACTCACCAAACTCAAAGTAACTGATAGGGAAAAGCTAGGATTAGGACATGAATCAAAAGTTTCTGACATTCACAAAGTTTTGATTTATTTCTTATAGTATAAGCCAGTGTTGTGGCGTAATAAATGTTATAATTTTATACTTTATTTTTTGGTATAGTTATCTTATACGACAATGTTTTAAATGTATATTATATATAAAAACTTTTATAGAAGACGTATAAAACTTTAGCAGTATTTAAAACCCGATTATTACTACTTCTTTACTTTGTTAGGATCTTTACAGGTATGTTCTTTGAATTATCATGGCATAATGATATTTTATGCTATATTTGATAAGAAATTGCATTATATTTACTGAAACGAAGACTCTATTTAATTAACAAAAAAAGCGATTATGGCACAGTCCTTTTTACTTTTTTATATCGTCAAGAAATTTTAGATGTAAAATTTTTAGATGTAAAATGGAAAAGATTGTTTTTCCAGTACAAGCAAAGAGATTCCAGAAATCATCTTTTACCTTTTTTTTAATTTCGTTGTACTTTTTCTTTGTCTTCTAAATCTAATAGTTTCGTCAGTGCGTTGTCTCTGTCTTTTACTCGCTCAGAAGTGGAATATATATATTTTTTAATTTAAAATTAAGAAGCGATTTAAAGGCGGTATCGCCAGCTTTAAGTTATTGTTATAGTACAGTCATTTTACAGAAATAGTAGCCTTCATATTGAATTAATACTTAAATTTGCTAATATTCTAATATTTATATAAATTTAATCCAAATCGGTTAATAATTTTTTGCGTGAAAGTGGAAGAAACATCTATTTTCACAAAATGTTATATCTATGTTTTTAGAAGCAGTTTAACCAAGTTATTTTACGTTCTTCATTATATCCAAAAATTATATATGAATATTAATTGTAGGGAAAGAGTGAATAATTTTATCAAAAAATAAATAAATAATATAACATGTAGGTATATGAACATCACTACAATCTATGGCTTTATCTTTGTAAAACCAATTTGGCAATCGTCCATTAGTGAAGATTGAAACTCCTAACAGGAAAGGTTCTAACTTCTTAGATATTTGAATGACACGTGAAAGTAACATACTGTTGACAAAATAATGGAAATTTTCGATATAATTTCTGAACGATGTTTTTTAAATTGAAATATTATATTTTGTACATACTCGTGTTACGTTCAGTATGTTATTATAACGAAAATTCAATGTAAAAATGCCATTATCCATTAGCAAAGGGAAACTGGGACCTTATGTTAAGAGACTCCTAGCGATTCCCCACTTTCTGCCGAATTTGAGGCACTGCGTGTTGAGTGGCATAACTCCACGCTGCACTTTACGTTGTCGCCAGGAAGAAAAAAAAATCCTCAAACAGAAATCGAATCCATAATCTGTCACTATTAAAGTCGCCTACGTCTTGACAGGACAGAAGACGAGAGGACAGGAGAAAAACTTGTAATTTATTTTACTATCTCTACATCATTTGCGTATTTTGAATATACAATTTATTTCATAAGGAATGTCTGATCGGACTTGGGGTGTCAAAGCGTCTTTTCAGCTTAATATGTTTTTTCATTGTATGGAGATAACGTTTAGTTTGTAAAACTATAAAAGCTTGAGTGGTTCCAATATAAGAACATTAACATTTTTTTCTTGTTCTTTCTTTAGTTTTTAATTGGATTTACATATTGAATTTTCAAATTATTTTATATTGGTTTGTTGTAGTTTTCCAATTTATATAGCAAATTTGAATATTTATGAAAAATGTTTGATAGATATGTGATTTTTTAATCTAGACAAATTGCTGTAGCTTATTCAATATTAAACGAAGTTTCGATCAAAGTTACTTTGTAGGATATAAAGTTGTACTACATTTATATTACCGTGATCAACAAATACGGTGATAGTATTATTTAAAAGTCCCGGACATTAGTAACGCTGGTATTTTTTCCTAGGTAAGTAGGACTATGACACTTCCCAAGCGTCTGTTTGTCAAAGTAATTTTTCAATATAAGAACATTAACATTTTTGTTATTGTTTTTCAATTCCCGCGGCAACTTATCGATAAAAAGTAGCCTATGTGTTATTCTGGGCCCTCAGTTACCTACATACCAAATTTCATCGTAATTGGTTCAGTAATATTTGCGTGAAAGAGTAACAAACATCCATACATACACATTCACCAACTTTCTCATTTATAATATTGACATGTTGTAGTTTTCCAATTTATATTGTATTTTTTTTTATATAGCTTCACGCTGTATCCCGCACTAGGCAGGGTAAGCAGAGAGAACCCGGGAACCTAGTGTTAAGACACTCCGTTCCACTTCCGTTCCCCACTTTCCGCCGAATTTGAGGCATTGCGTGTTGAGTGGCGGAATTCAACGCCGCGCTTTGCCTTATTACCAGAGCGAAGAAATGAAACATTAAATATTTAATTTGAAAATAATAAATATTTCATTTTCTCGACTGGGGATCGAACCCAGAACCTGTCGGTTACAGTCACACTCTTGTGCCGCTGCGCCTCGACAGGCCTCTAATATTTATATTGTAATACTTATTCAAATGTAGTTTCGATGGAAATTATACATTGTAGGGTGTCTTGTTAGAAGGACCGACTACATTTATATTACCGTGATCAACAAATAAGAATGCCTATGACATTTGCCAAGCGTCTAGTTGTCATAGTGAATTATATCAATGGGTGATTTGGCCGAACAAAGAACTACCATCATATTTTGCTTATGGATTCGTTCCACTATTCGTCTTATTGTGTGAACACGTTGAAAATACTCCGGAATTGCTTTGGTTACAAAATTGAGTGAACAAAAAAACGTTTTTATGCATTGGAAAAAGATTTATCGGACAGGGATTACCTTCAGGGGGTTGAAATTGATTTGGATAAATGAACAAAGAATTTACATTTTATAAAAAAAAAATAACCTTGTTTTTTTTTTAAGTATTAACTTCATATTCGATCTGGCGACACAAAATACGGCGCTATTAGAAAAGATTGTGTAAGTAAATAATGTTTAGAATATAAAAGACGGAGATGTGCAGAACAAGATTTTTTTGTTCAACGACGTGTTTTTATGTGGTCCTTAAAAAGTAGACAAGTTCGAAAATCTTTTCTTTGCGTCTAATATTGACATAGGTGGTTTTCTTAGTAACAATTTGTAGTAAAATAAAAAAAATATGAAAAATTAAAAACATACCATATTTAGAAGAAATTTGAAAAAAAAAATGAATATTTCATGTAACAGCAACAATTTAAGAACACACAAAGCAAAAATCGACTTCGACGTCAAACTTGTGCCAGAAATTTATATTAAAAATATTTAAAGGGTTATTTTTTATGAATATTTTCATTTCGCCGGGATTGGGTTCTCTTTGATCTCTATATGATTACTTTACGCTTTACGCCCAGTACGTAACATATGTATATATATTTTGTATGTAAATTGCTTATACCAATTATATACAGCAGAAAATACTTTATAATATAAAATATAAAATAATCAAAATACCTTTTAAATGAAGATAACGTATTCAATATGCGTATTATTTTTTGTTTACTTTTTTTAATAGTTTACTGCCTCATGTTTTATAAGAGACAGGAGCAGAGTCATTTACACGCGCTTTGTAGGGTGTGTAAAGTGATTTATAAACGTACGTAACTAATTACAATTTTAAGTTTTTTTCCATTTTCCCTTTTTATGTTTTATTTGTATTGTAATTTTTCCCTAAGATTTTAGGGAAATGCACTATAGATTTAGGGAAAATGCCCTATAGATTTTGCTAAACCTGCACTTCTTATTTAAAGTGTAGCAAAAACTATATATAAATGCTCGTGTCTTTTGGTTACGTCCACATGGAAACGGACAAACAGACAAACCGACAAAATTAAAAAATAATCACTACTGGCCCTATTTGATTAATAAACGTCCCCAAATAAGATTTTTTTTAATTTGTGAAGTACAGACAGTGATCGTTTACAGATATATAATGTTTAAAGATTTTATTCTCAAAATCTTTAAACATTATATATCTGTAAAATCCTGAAATACAATTTCACTTATATGAGAACAGCCAAATAAATGTTACAGGTTAAATCGCCTAACAAATTACATAGAACCCAGTAAACAAAATTATAATATTTTAATCCAATATAAACATATAACATTTTAAAAATAGATTTTCTTCAAAATTATAAGTATAGATGTCGATCATTATAAAATGTTGTCATAAATATGATGTTATTTGAAATATTCTATTTTAAGGTATGAATACAAAATCAGTGAAGCGTAAAGCTTTGTTTCAATATCGTAAACAAAATGTGCTTACCATTTCATTGTTGTAAAAATAATTTTCTATTCATAAAAAATGTTTAATACATATTTTTATTCTTAGTTTCTTATTTATTTATTAAAATAAATAATAAATTATATTTAAAGCGCGACATGAAATTTTTGCTACCTAGTTCTTACAAGCAGGCAGCAGGGGAGGCAGAAGAAACTTATAAATCTAGTGTTAAGACACTCCGTTCCGTTCCCCACTTTCTGTCGTAATTGAGGCAATATGTGAGTGGCGGAACTCAACACCCCGCTTTGCCTTGTTACCAGAGCGAAGAATTCAAATCTGGAGTGTGAATTGAATCCTCAATCTGTTGCGTTTTAGACATACGCTTGTGCCGCTGCGCTACGATGGGCCTCAAATTATAAAAAAAAAAAGATTGTTTCTGGTAATAAGACAAAACGGAACTAATACGTTGATAAGTTCCGCAGTATAAACTCAGTCCATCAGAAATTCGACAGAACGTCGTGAACAGTGGTGCTTTAACGGAGATCGGAGTATCTTTTCTGAGGTACCATCTGTTTATTCTTTGTTTGTGTTATGTGTGGTACCTATATACTGCTGAAGGCAAAAGACACATATGCTAAGATACTCAATTATTTGGTTTTTGCTTAAATTCCAGACATTGCTTATAAAATATGCCTGAGGCCTGTCGTGGCGCAGCGGCACAAGGGTGTGACTGCAACCGACAGGTTCTGGGTTCGATCTTCACTCGAGGAATCGAAATATTTAATATTTTCAATTTAAAATATTTAATGTTTTCATTGTCGCTCTTGTACAAGGCAAAACGCGGCGTTGAGTTCCGCCACTTAACAAGCCATGCCTCAAATTCGGCGGAAAGTGGGGAATGAAAGTGGAACAGAGTGTCTTAACACTAGGTTCCCAAGTTCCTTTTGCCTACCCTGCCATGTCCGGGATACAGCGTGCAGCTGTGTATGAGTATGAAGATTTTGTATAATAAATGGGAGCGGGCGAAGCAATATCCGGGCTACTAATTGTTTATATTTTGAAATGTTTATAACTGTAACTATGGTACCACCGAAACGATTATCGTCAAATAAAAGGCCTATTTATAACTTTTTTTTCAATTCGAATATTAAAATTCGAGGAATTGAAATATTTAATATTTTCAATTTAAATATTTAATATTTTCATTTCTTCATTCTGGTACAAGGAAAAAACGCGGCGTTGAGTTCTGCCACTGAACACGCCGTGCCTCAAATTCGGCGGAAAGTGGGGAACGGAAGTGGAACGGAGTGCCTTAACACTAGGTTCCCAAGTTCCCTCTGCCTACCCTACCATGTGCGGGATACAGCGTGAAGCTTATAAAATAGCGCAAATTAACATCGTTCTTTGTAATAAAATATTATTTACATCATTGATTATTAACTACTTATAGCTCTTCAAATAATACAAGTACACGAAGCTAGGTAGCAAATAGGGCGTCATTAAAGCTAAGTGAAGTGGAAAATCGTTTATTTGAGCAACAATATTGACACTGACAAGGCTATGTAAATAGCAATATGCTAATATCGTAAAACGTCAAGAATGTTGAAAGTATACGTAAATGTTACCTGAACTAAATATGATTTAAAGAAAGCAGGATTTGTAACCCCGCCTTTTTGGTTTAGACATAGGCTAAACATAGTGTGTTTCTTAATTCGAGGCATGTCGTGGCTTAGAAGCACAAGCGAGCCTCGCGTCTGTTAACGTGATAGGTTTTGAGTTCGACTGAGAAAATGAACTTTAATATTTTGCTGTTTGTTCTGGCGATAAGGCAAACGTAGCGTTGAGTGCCTCAAATTCGGCGAAAAGTGGAGAACGGAGTGTCTAAGCACTAGGTTAGTTACCCAAACTTTTGCGGAATACAGCGTGAAACTGATTAAAAACTGAAATCTTAACAAGATTAATAATATAATCAGACCTATCGTATATTTTAAAACTGAAGAACGGTTTTGGGTTGATCTTATGCTTTAATTTTAATATTCGAATTGAAAAAAAAGTTATAAATAGGCCTTTTATTTGACGATAATCGTTTCGGTGGTACCATAGTTACAGTTATAAACATTTCAATATATAAACAATTAGTAGCCCGGATATTGCTTCGCCCGCTCCCATTTATTATACAAAATCCTCATACTCATACACAGCTTCACGCTGTATTCCGGACATGGCAGGGTAGGCAGAGGGAACTTGGGAACCTAGTGTTAAGACACTCTGTTCCACTTTCATTCCCCACTTTCCGCCGAATTTGAGGCATGGCTTGTTAAGTGGCGGCGGAACTCAACGCCGCGTTTTGCCTTGTACAAGAGCGACAATGAAAACATCAAATATTTAAAATTGAAAATTTTAAATATTTCATTTTCTCGAGTGGGGATCGAACCTAGAACCTGTCGGTTACAGTCACACTTTTGTACCGCTGCGCCACGATAGGCCTCGAAATATTTATACAAGGCAAAATATTTATACAAATTGTAGCACATATGAATCATGTATATGAAAATTAAAAAAAATAAAAAAAATTCTACCGATATAAATAAATTTGAATAAGAAATGCTTGTATAATCGGAGTGTGTGCAACGTGTGGTCGATTTCGAAGGTTTTGGCTGTCTTGTCGGTGATGCGCTTGAGGCACTACCAGTTTGGCAAGCATCACTGCATTTGCGACAGGCAATCAGGCATCACAACAACTTTCTCTAGCTATTCGAATCCAATTGCACCCGTCCTTTCAATAAATTTACAGCGTAATACATATTTTTTTTAGAAAATAAACAATTTCAACGTCGTGGGCTTTTTACACGTGCCTCTTGGAAGTTGTCCAAGTACTCTGACCACTAAGCCATTCTTATACGTTAGTTAAAATTTATATCTCCCTACAGACACTTTAAAAATGTAAATTACTATAAATACCACTAGCTATACACAAATAACTGTATAAATTACATATATGTACAATAAATAATATAATTTATAATTTATGAGGCCTGTCGTGGCGCAGCGGCACAAGCGTGTGACTGTAACCGACAGGTTCTGGGTTCGATCCCCGGTCGAGAAAATGAAATATTTAATATTTTCAATGTAAAATATTTAGTGTTTCATTTCTTCGCTCTGTTAATAAGGCAAAAGCGCAGCGTTGAGTTCCGCCACTCAACACGCAATGCCTCAAATTCGGCGGAAAGTGGGAAACCAAAGTGGAACGGAGCGTCTTAACACTAGGTTCCTGGGTTCCCTCTCCCTTCTCTGCCTCGTGCGGGATACAGCGTGAAGCTAAGTAAATAATATAATTTATAAAATAGCTACCTCATCTGGGTTAAACATTTGTAGCTATTAATGCGCTAATCTGATTTTCATAAAACGTGGCTATGCTGACGTTAAAATCATGGACATGATGAATGGCCCTGTGAGCAAAAAATAATTTCAATATTTTTCAGTAAGTGGCCTGTCGTGGCGCCGCGGCACAAGCGTGTTGAGTGTAACCGACAGGTTGTGGGTTCGATCCCCACTCGAGGAAATTAAGTATTCAATATTTTTAATTTAAATATTTAATGTTCTCATTTCTTCGCTCTGGTACAAGGAAAAACGCGGCGTTGAGTTCCGCAACTCAACACGCAATGCCTAAAGCTTGGCGGAAAGTGGGGGAACGGAAGTAGAACGGAATGTCTTAACATTAGGCCCCCAACTTCTCTCTGCCTTCCCTGCCATGAGCGGGATACAGTGTGAAGGTGAGTCTTTCTATCGCAGTCTCATAATGTTTATAAGCTCCGTGATTTGATTTTCTGTCCAAATGAGAGTACAAGTGAGTGTTCTAAATGCTGCACTTTGTCATAGCAGCGGTGTTAATGCATTGAGAGGAAATCAAATCCACAGTCATTGATTTGTCACTTAAAACAGTTCCACTGCACCACGCTGTTCTATATACGCTAAAATTTAATATGAATTCTTAAAGAAAGTGAAGATTTCATTAGTTACGCCTCAGGCCACCGTATAAATACCGTCACCGCAGAAACCTGCGCAAATAACAAAACTTTTACGAAGAACTTAAGACACATATTTCTTTTTGAATATAATTCCAGTCCTGAATATATATAATAACAAGAGGAAAATTATTGCTTTAAAAAAAATATTTTATAATATCGCGGTAAAATAAGACAGCTATAAAGACAATGGTTAAAGCTTCAAGTCTCGGTACGGGAAATTATAGCTCTATTAAAAATATGTAAGTTTTCTCGTTGGCCTGGGTATAGTATTTAAATTCTTTTTCATATTTTTTATTTCTTTAAATTAATGCATAATGTTAAGAATATTCTGTAAAAATTTCAAGTCGATCGGAGTAAAATTAAAGAAGTGACTATTTGACTGTCCGTTGCCGGGTTTCGATATCTGAGCGACGCGGCGTGGACAACTGGCGTGCGTTATTCTTTTCATAAATTGATTGATAACGATAGTCTAAATGTAGAAATAGATGAAAACTTTCGAAAACACTACAGAATAATAGACTTTCTTCTTGTGTGACGGAAAAATTACATTCGAATCATGTAGAAAAGAAGGTCTGGGGTTCAAGATAAAAGTCATTTGTGAAAAATGTGAACAGCCTCGTTACGTTCCATCCAGTAAAAGAATAAACTCTGGTGCACACGAAGCCAATTGTCGATTGGCTTTCGTAATGCGAGCGTCAAGTTTAGGCTTAGCCGGCTGTAATTAGTTTTGCGGCCTGATGGCCTTGGCTAGTGCTTTCTTATCGAAAGCAGCTTATGATCATATATGAAAAAAACTATGTCAATCGATCAAAAATGTGGCCAAGAAGATTTTTCTATTGGACGTTATACTGAAAATTATTTGACGTTTTGGTGAAAAGCAGTTTACTGCAACGATTGTAAGATTTGGGAATGCAAATTGAAATCTGTCGAATACGAAGCATGATACGAAAAGCATGTGAGAAGCGGCAATTGACGACATGGGTACCTTCAAAATCGTGTCTACCTCCACCTTAAAGGCCGGCAACGCCCTTGTAGCTCCCCTGGTGTTACACGGGGCCGTGGGCGACGGTGATCACTCACCATCAGGTGACCCGTACGCTCGTTTGCCTTGTCTTTTCCATAAAAAAAAAAAAAAAATAAAAAAAAATAAAAAAAAAAAAATAATTGCAAAGCCAACCATGTCGGACCCTCAGAAAACATGGAAATATCAGCCATTATAGAAATGTTCAAGCGATCGTCGAAAAGTCTTGGGGTGAAATTTCGTAACTACATCGGAGACGGTGACTCAAAAACATACAGCGGCATTGTTAATGCAGAACCGTATGGAAAATTTTTCAGTTTGCATAACTTTAAAGCGTTTTTCTGTAACTTTGTATTTTTAAAGTTCGTGAGCACGATAACTCCATATCTAATGGATCAATCGTTTTGAAATTTTGCACAGTATTTCTTCACATAATTCACCAGGTAACATTGAGGGGGGTTCTTTTTAATAATTATAGATTTTACAATAATAAATAAGCCGATTAATTTAAAATAACGAAAAAACAAAAATCACCTTGTTGTTACCTCGAGAAATATCACCTTTAAGAAACGTACTTCGATGTTTTGATTTCAGATGATTTTGTTATGAGTTATGATGCTCACCGCAAAACAATTTTTCTCTAGGGGCTTCCGGAGAATGGCTGTCAATCGTTCAATTTTTTTATTTTTTTTAATGAAAATTTAGGAAAAGATAGTTGAGATGTTATATTATCATATGCAACGGGGCACATCAACGTTGACTGTTGTGTCAAATAAAAAAAATCGAAAACATGTCTTTATTTCAACGAATTAAGTATACCCTGTCCTTAATATAACAAGCTTTGCGTTGTATTAACTTTCCGTCTTTCAACTGGCCATTACTTGAAAAATGAGGAGAAAAGATTCACTTAAATTTAACACTAGTTAATCAAAAATTTCCATCGTTTCAAAAAAGTAACAATTTATAGCTGTAATGTATACAGGATTTGAACCAGCAATCGCTACAGAAAACCAACCAACACAAGACATATAAAGTGAATATGTAACAAAGTACCAGGGTAAAGTGTACAATTGAAATGTCAGAAGTACTTAAACGTAACGTAACGCGCGGGTAATGAATCGCATTTATATTTTATTGCGTTTCCAGTTCAATTGAACATTTTTGTTACTCTAATTTCGATACAATTTATACAAAAAGTTACGATTCTCAAGTAGGTACTTGTCCCAGAATACCAGATCCTGGGCGGCTTCGCCCGTTTGTATATAATTGACTATTTTACCATGGTTATGTATACTGTTATACAATTAATAATTCATAATTTTGTTCTAAGTCAAGTACTCGCCTGCCGAGGATTCCGTAACAATTTCAGGATTGTAGGTCAAGGAGAAGTACAACTAATAAATGTTGCCAAACTTGCCAAAGCGAAGTTTGCGGGTAGTTTGTAATAAAGTAACTAAAATTATAAGTTTGTATTTTTTTATAAAATACCACACACACATTGTATTTATATATATATATATATATATATATATATATATATATATATATATATATATATATATATATATATATATATATATATATATATATATATATATATATATATATATATATATATATATATATATATATATATATATATCATATAATATATGTATATATACATATATACCTATACATATATTATATGATTTGCCTATCACTTGGTGCATATTCGAGTTCCGCTACAGTATATTACATATGTAATAAAATTCTTTGGTGTTCTTAACGACAGAAAAATGAACTCAATCTAATTTAATAACTTTATCTCGAGATTTATTTCAATCACATACTGAATATGAAAATATAACATGAAATTCCGAACGAATTACAGAGTTAGTATACCTATAATTATTAGAGAACTATCTAGATTGTCATCAAAATACTTTTATATCTAAGTACAATACATAAACAAAACGGCAATAAAGTAAAGTGTCGTATTTCTCTCAGTAAGAACGATAATAAAGATAAGATGGAGACCGATTGCTGGATTAATGACAGCAGGCACGCGTCAGTGATCGTGTAATTAGACCCAATGTCGAGCCAAACGGATTTGCTTACGTCATTGCGTATCAGTTCGAATTATTTATTTTTTATCTGTGATTTTATTGTGGTTAAAAGGGACGAATTGTAACATTTGCTTGGTTTTAAACATATTAATTTCAAATAATTTAAGGTGCTACACTTTTGAAGATGATTTTCAGAAATAAAGTTTTATTGTAACATCTAAATTGTTAACTATTTTTACATTGACTAGGAATTAAATATATAAATATGTAATAATGTCTTTTATTTTCGCGGTTGTTACACATTTTAAATAAAACACTTTTAACCGGATTAATCGCGTATATATATACCTGGGACCCACTCTTAAAAAAAATAAAGTCTCAAGCTCACCACAACAGAGGACCAAATAGAGTAAGCTCATTTTGCAAGAATCCGGGGCAGTACGCGAGGCAATTAAGGAATCGTTGGCGGTAGTTTGATATAATAATTATATCAAGTGACAGACAAATGCCACCTCAGTCTACCCGTGACCACGGACTACTGTAAAGTGCTCGAAACGTTAACCATTCAATATACGCGATTAATCCGGTGAAAAATGATTCATTTAAACTATAAATATGTATATTTTTTTAAGATCTGTCTGTCAATAACATTTATTTTGAGATCGCGGAGAGGAAAAATGCTGAAGTTAGTATTAAATATCCAAGTGTACAGTCTCTTGGAGAACATAACAAATTAAGATTCTAAGTCAACGCAATCAAATGATACGAGCGTTCATGCATTATTTTTATTGAATTCTATATGAAATTCGGCGAGTACGTCCCGTGACTCTAACCTCCTAATTATGAAATTTGGTAAAAAATAAAAACTTACTATAAAGAAATTGAATGGAAGAAAATCCAAAAAAATAAAAAAGTATCATAGAAAACGAGTCCTGTCGTGGCGCAGCGGCACAAGCGTGTGACTGAAAACAACAGCTTGTGGGTTCGATCTCGAGTCGAGAAAATGAATCATTTAATATTTTCAAATTAAATAAGTAATGTTTTCATTTCTTCTGTCTCGTAACAAGGCAAAGCGCGGCGTTTAGTTTCGACACTCAACACGCAATGTTTCAAATTGGGCGGAAAGGGGGGAACGGAAATGGAACGGAGTGTCTTAACACTAGGTTCCCAATTTCGCTTTGTCTACCCTGCCATGTTTGGGATACAGCGTGAAGCTATGAATTAATAAATGAGTAACATAGAAAAAATCACTACAAGGCTTAAAGTGAAGATCAGGTTTAAGATCATGATCGAAATAAAGTGAATGAAAGTATGAAAATGCAGATTATTAGAGGCCTTCTAATATACATTGAATTTGTCGAAATGCAACCACCTCTCATTTCCTATATCTTTAGTTTTTACGACCGTAGTACTAGGATTTAAATAGAAAACTTTATAAACAATGTATGTAAGTTTACTTTAATTAGCAGAATCATTTTACTTTATCTATTCCGACATCTGCTCAATCTCTCTTTCAGTGGTAATACCTTCTAGGAATATTTAAATTGTTAAATTTACAAATTCAGTTATAAATAAGTATTTTAATCATAAAATAACTGTATTTTTGTGCTTCGATTATTTTAATTTTAATGGAAATCTTTTAAAGCAAAAATCCAAATCCGAGCAAATATGTATCTGGCTTTCTTCACTTATACGTATCAGCTAAGTAGAAAAATCTTTAAAATATAAAATATCAGTTCTGTAAGATTTCTCTTATTAATGACGCCACAACTTGGCTTCACTTGCTGATATGTTAAAAAATATGAGGTAATGAAATTGAAAAATAGTTCGCGACGCTGTGAAGGATATAGGCTGCTTAATATTCAGATCCTTCAACGTAACTTTCTTAGAAAAACACTTTATAATGTTTGCCAACCGTCAAACATGTCAGATAAAATAAAAATAAACAGCATCACATTTTTCCCGTTAAATTCAACGCTGCGCATTGACAAGAAGAAAAGTAAATGTTTTCAAATTGTAACTGACTTTGAAATCAGAGACAATGAAGTAAATTGTAGATATTACTTAGGTAGTCTCGGTTAGCCACGGCAGGATATGGCATATTTTTTTTATTTTAAACTTCCCGTATCGGGAAAGGGAACCTAGTAAAAAGACACTCCGTTTTTCGGCGGAACTCAACGCTGCATTTTGTCTTGTTATCAGAACGAGAAATAAAAAAACACATTCTCCTTAGTAAGAATTGAACTAACAAATGTCGCATTTACATTAAGACTGTTCCGCTACGCCACGATGTTGTTTCTTACAGTTCTGGTGTTCTGGTTTGATTGCAATAAAAGTAAGGAAAATTGTGTAAGCCTATATATAGATTTCCATTCAATCAGCGTCGCAATTTCGTAGAAAAATGTAACAAATTTCCTCTTTACGCGCACATGTTCGCTCAATTTACGCTTAATTTATATTTATTTAAATGTACTTTTCCATGAGAATAGCAACATCTGTGTGAAGACAAGGTCGGTATTTTTAGTATTTAAAAGTAGAGAGGTTTTAAAATTTAATAAAATTGTAAAATAACTTTTTTTTTTAAAAACACTGTGTCACACATATAACAGAGTACACAGAGAGAACTAGTGTTAAAATACTTTGTTTCCTACTAGCATATTTCCATTATGCACTTTCAACCAAATTACGCGTAGAATTTTAAGTGGCAGAACTCAACGCCGCAAACTAACTGAAGTAAATAATTAAATAAATAACTTCTCGTTACTTGTTAACTGATCTTCACTTGTTAAATATTATATTTAAACTATACTCATAAATGAATGTATCGAGTTTAGGTCGAGAGCAACAAAAACATGCTATACGGGAAAAAGCGAGAAGGCGAATTAAATTCGAAAGTAATATATATACTTATAAATTATATTCAAAAATATTTTCGTTACTCTAATTTACTTAGGACTAATATACAATTTAAACAGTGATATTTTATAATTTCACAAATTTGCCACAAATTCGGCGGAAAGTAGAGAACGGAATTGAGTGTCTTAACACTAAATTCTCTTCTAACTCTGCCTATCCTGCCATATGCGGGACACATCGTGAAGCTGAACTTTATATTATCATTTGCTTTAATTTTAGTCAAGTTCTGGTTTTGTCTTTTAAGAAAAACGTCTCTTGGTGCTCCTTTACATTACTTAAGAAATTTACATGTATGTAGGTATACAAGTATATATTTCTGTCAGACGCTCAGTATGCTATCAGAAGCTCAGTAACGAAAAATATAATAACTACAGAAAAATTATGCAAAAACTTTTGTAAAGATCAATTTAAAAGCAGATTATACGTACACGTAGTTCAGTTATCCACAAAGGATGTCGGTCGAGGGGTACTGTTAACACCGCTTTGATCGCGCTGTATGACTCGTGTGTGTCGCGAAACTACTTCGCCGCCTAAAAGCTTTCGAGGACGTATTGGACAGTGTGTTTACTCGTTTTGTGATTTAGAGCTTATACTTTATTCTATTATTACTGTGATATGGCGTAAATGCGAAAAGTAGTGGGTTCGATCTTTACATGGATAAATAAAATATTTATTGTTTCTATTTCTTTGCTCTGGTAACAAGAAAGAAATCGGCGTTAAGTTCCACCATTCAACACGCAACGGATCGGCGGTGCGGTGAAAAGCGGGGACCGACACATGTGTAATACTAGCGAAATTAAGTGTGATGCTGAAATTTCATAAATATATTTTTTTTTTTTTTTTTATGATGCCTTAATATGATCGTTAACCTTCTTTTATTAACACTTGTGTATTTCTTTGTTATTATTATACTGCTTTTTCTGATAATATATGAGTGTCACGATTATCTAGTTTGATAATATTTTATTTTTTACGTCATCTTTATGTAAGATTTTGTTTTTCTTTTATATGATAACATAATTAGTATGCAATAATTCTGTTTTTTTTTTTTCAGGAAATTAATTGCTGAGCTAAGTGTATTTCCTGAATTTTCAAACAAAAATGTCTACTATTTATTACATTGCCTTACCACAGTTTATTTTGACTATGTACCAAACAAACTATCGAATGCTATAGTTAAACAACCACCAAACTTATTTCGCGTACTCTAAACAGGTTTAATATAATTAAACATACATACGAGCGCTCGACGTTTGATATAAACATTCCTCTAGTGTAGAAATCGAAACCAAATTCTTTCGTAATTGATTAAATTTTCAATTTTATCTGCCTCAAAACCACACTGTTTAAACATTGCTTTAACATTTACTTTGTAAATGATAGCAGTAATAACTGGGTACAGAATTGCTTGCGAATTCTCAACCGCAAACTCAGTCGCTAACTCAATGTGCTTCCTTACTTAATAAGCTTAAATTAAGCTGTAGTATATTATAACTTCAGTATTAATATTTGATGAACCATTACGTAAACAACTTGGGATATACTTAAAGAGATTATTTTTACATATATTTTGATAAATATCTGAGGCCCTCGTGCAGCAGTGGGTAAGTGATTTAATAGCTGCAATGACCACGAGTTTAATTCTCGCTAAGAAAAAAAAATGCATGATTCTCTAAATTTTTTTTATGATTTCACTCTTCTGATACGCAAAGCGGGACGTTGGGACCCGTTACTCAACACTAGCTTCTTTCCGCTTTTTTATTTCTTCTGACTTCTTCTTTTGATGTCGATTTTCACTTTAATAATAAGTAAAAGTAATGAATACATTATTTATTTATTTTATTTATTTATTTAATCTATAATAAATACATTATCTTCGTGGTCTTAAGTCCGAATTGGCTTGTGTGACCACTGCACATTCCTAAGCATATAGTAAAATATTTAGGTACATACAAATAAAACTTACAAATTATAAACAACATAATATACAAATGTCCCTTTAGAATAAATAAAATATAAAAAATGAAATGACAAAATAAATAAAAGAATAATAACAAAAACAATGTGTAATTGTGAGGTAGGTTGAGAAAATTCGACGAAGTAAGTTATGCTACAGCATGTTCATTTAAGTAATTTGATATTAAAAAATCCTTTATTTTGTATTTTATTGTGTGTAGTCAATTTATCTCTAAGCATCTTTGGTATTCCATTAATTAATCTTGAGATTACATAATGAGTAGTCTTTTTCCCATAAAAATTATTAGCCCCAGTTGTTTCTATAACATTTTTTGAGATAGATCGTGTAAATGTTTTGTGTTCTTTGAAGTTTCTGTTATAGCGAAAGAAATTTTCTACTAATAACATGTATTTTACTTTTTTTTTGTACTGGTAATACTTTGCAATACTCAAAAAGCTTATTTTCGTTGTTGTAGAATTTTTGTCTTACGTCAGTAAGGAACAATCATTTTTAGTATTTTTAATTGTATTAGGTAAATTTTATTCAGATGAGTTTTGAATGTTCGACCGTAGCTACTGAGCCCATATGCGATTATGCTATCTATTAACGATTTATATAATTGCAATTTAGTTCTGAAGTTCAATTTGTTTCTTAGCAAATAAAGGTTTGCTGTCATGAGCCGTAATTTATTGCAATACGTACATACATATTCAATATGTTTGTCATAATTAAATCTTTTGTTGATGAGAACCCTGAGGTATATACATGTTGATCAACTTTTTCAATGGCCTTACAGTTGCAATGTATATTATCACGATGCATACATTCATTGTCATGAGAAATAATAACGTGCTCGTCCCCTGACTTGTTATGACTTGAGCATATATGCAGCAGCTTTGTTTTTTGGGAGTTTATTACTAGGCCGATGTCATGGGACCATTTGCAGAGCAAGTTAAAATCACATTGTAGATTGCCCATAGCTTTCTTGATATCTGCATCTGCTGCTACTAAGCAGGTATCGTCTGCGTATTGGAACAATTGACATTTTCTTATCAAATGTTGTAGATCATTTACATATGCCAGAAAGGTTAAAAATAAAACAAATTGATTTTGAAATGTGGATAATGAAAAAAAAAGCATTGTATTCCAAAGATAAATCGGACATAAAACTTTCTTTGTCTAGTTTGGCTATTAGTTTAATTTGTCGTCTATCTGGTGCTGACATGGTCTCACTGCTCCTGCCTCGTGTAGTGGAGCACGAAACGCGTTAGGCGGCTTGTACTCGTAGGTACATATTATATCCGTTTGGTATATCTAGTTTTACAGTTTTCTTAAGTAAATGTTAAGAATAAAGTTATTTTTAGTTAAAATAAAAAAAAACAATTTGTTTTGTTATCTTTTTTGAGATATACTTAGAATACTAGATTTTCAGGTAAATTAAGCTGTTGTTATATTATATAATCTTTAAGGAATTGTTCAATATACAATATACACGTGTTTTTATGTGGAATTGTGAAAGCGGCGGAAAGTGGAGAACGGAACGGAGTGTATTAACACCAAGTTCACTCTGCCTATCCTGCCGGGTGTGGGATATAGTGAATCTGATTTGAACAAATTAGGATGCCTACTGTACAACTTAACTTATCCTAGGCTGAGTGAACTTAAAGTTTTTTTTTTACCTTCACGCTGTATCCCGCACTAGGCAGGGTAGGCAGAGGGAACGGAAGTGAAACCTAGTGTTATGACACTCCGTTCCACTTCCTTTCCCCACCGAACTTAAAGTAAAGTGATTCTATTCCGTTCTGTGCGTTAAATCTTGCTGACATGGAATATTTATTTCATAATTAATTTTAAAATTGGTGATTATCTGATTTGAATTGTTAAGTTGTGGAATTCAACGCCTCGTTTTGCCTTGTAACCAGAACGAGGAAAAGAATAGAAAATATTTCAAAGTTTAAATAAATGGGATCAAAACCCACAACCTTTGCGTTAACAGTCAGGCATTGTCCTATTGCGCAACAGACCTTTGTTTTTTTTACATATTACACTTTAATCTATAGATTTACTTAAAGTATAATTTTCTTTTCTTATATAAATACATGCGTACCGTAAAATTATTTACAGTACCACGAACTGTTAAAACAGAACACGTACGCAAAACACAAACATCAACAAACTTCCATAATAAAACGTTTGAAAAGTAATCAACAGTTAAAGTAATAGGCAGGAAACAGCAATGTGGCGCAACGTTAAGAACTTTTTACTTAGCTCAAATTATCATTGGAAGCGTTGCCAAAAATTGTAGCTTAATTAAATTACTTGCTGCCGCTTTGCACAAAAGTGTGATATAAATGAAATTCTCCATCGTTTTGTCGTGTTATATAAAAGAAGAAATATAATTTTGTAATCAATTATGTTGAGTTCTGCCACTCAACACGCAATATAAAGTGAATTTGGTGGATTTTTTTTCTACTAGGTTCCTAGGTGGTCTCTGCAGCCTAGAAAGGGAACCTTTTGTTGATATTCCGTTGTAGTTACGCTGTATGCGTGATACAGCGTGACGCTGAAAAAATATATTTTATTGATTCACAAAATTTTATTGATTCTGTCAATATTTCAAACTTAAACACGTTTAACTTACTAAATAAATCGGTATTAATCTATTTATCGATGATTCTTGAGAAAAAAATCATTAAGACCAGACTTGTTTGTTACCTGGAAAAAAATTAGCCAGCCTCTATCATAATATCATGCCCCTTCTACTTGTCAAATAGCAAAAAATAATCCATATAATGATTTATTAAGTTACTGCGTAAGACTCAGCTCAAATTGTTTAAAGTAGCACATGATCTGATACACGTAGATATTACGAAGGAGCTATCGCTGTTGTAATTCAATGGTTATCTTAATTTTAACCTACGTGTTCCTTTTTAAAGGGTAAGATGAGAAAGAATTATTATTTTATCTTTTTTATTATACATTTTGGTCACAAATCTCAACTCATTTGCAGTTCTATTTCTGTCATCACTCACAAATTATTTATTACGGCTTAGCACTTGCAAGCTGAATGATTAGGAAACTTAGGTTACAAAATGAGAAACAAACACGCACAGTTACACACAAACACTCAGCTTCACGCTGTATCCTGCACGAGGCAGGGTAGGCAGAGAAAACCCGGAAACCTAGTGTAGAGACACTCCGCTCCACTTCCGTTCCCCACTTTCCGCAGAATTTGAGGCATTGCGTGTTGAGTGGCGGAACTCAACGCCGCGCTTTGCCTTATTACCAGAGCGAAGATGAAACATTAAATATTTAAATTGAAAATATTAAATATTTCATTTCCTCGACTGGGGATCGAACCCAGAACCTGTCGGTTACAGTCACACTCTTGTGCCGCTGCGCCACGACAGGCCTCTCACACAAACACACACATCATAAAACAATATCCTCTAAATAGGTAAGATCTATTACTAAATTGTCATTTTGTGAATTATCTGCATATCTATCTACATGTAGAGTATCGTCTAATATAGTATTTTTTCTATAATATCTATTTTAATAAATGTGAAGCTGAAACACAAACTGGAATCTTGAGTTATAATCAAATATTTGCACTTTTTATTTATTGCCGAAAATTAAACTTTTTAATCCAAAGTTATCTGATACTGTTTATTCTACTGTCGCGTTGGCTTTTTACGAGTTTGTACTATTAAATGTAAAGCTTAGAAAAACATGGTATTTATTTTTAAGTAAAAATATTTAAGTGAATTTCGTATTAGTTTTGTATTGTAAATCTTAGACAAGTCATTTATATAGGGTGGGCCCCGGAGTTTTGCGAATTTGAAAAATTCATAAAAAAAAAAACAAAAGTAATATTAAAACCAATTTAATATTTATATATATTATAATAATTTAATATTTATATATATATATTTTTTAAATTAAAGTTAACATTTGGGAAAATCATTTCTTAAAAATAACATCATCCAGATGCGCACCATCCCGCTGCAAACATTCTTCGAATCTCGACCTCAAATTGACAAAAACTCGTTCGCACATGGCACGCGGAATAGCGGCCATTTCTTCAAATGGGCTTCGTCTGAAAAAAGAATATTGTTGAAGCTCCGAAACCGCTCAAACATTGTTTCGACGAAATCACGTCGTAAATTGTGATCATTTGGCTTCAAATCTTGCACTAGTTGATGTTTATACGGGTGCAATTTTAAATCTTCCTTCAAAATACGACGCAAAGTCGTTCTTGATACAGATAGCTCTGCTGATCGCTTGCGAGTTGATTGCCCAGGATTGCGTAGTACGGAAGCTCCGACTTCGTTTATGTTTTTATCTGACCTTTTCGTCCTTTCGGGCCCCTTAGGTTTCTGATTAAGGGTCGAACCGGTAGCCTCGAACTTTCTGACCCACGCCCTAATCAAACTTTCACTCGGACACTGTTTTAATTCATGCAATCCATAGTGGGAGCGAAATGAACGTCGAACAATAACGCACGAATCAGCATTTTTGTAATAATTTTTTACACAGAACGCACGCTGTTCACCCGTGAAGTGCTCCATTGCGACTAAATTTCCAAGGCCCGAGTTACAGATCCCCACCTCCCGCGCTCCGCCCCCCTCCCCCGTTCCAACGCTATGGCGATTTCAAATTCGCAAAACTCCGAGGCCCACCCTGTATATGTAAAACTATAACTATAAAATAACACACAGAATTAGACTTGGCGTTGGATTAAAAAAAAAATGAATGCAACTTCCGTTTTCTCTTATTCTATGTTAGTATACACATTGTGAAGCCTAAGACCTTTTAATAAAGTATGGAAGTTTGACTTCTCTGCAATCAACTATTGTATGGTAAACGTAAGATATTTAAATTTTCGATAAGGCACTTGGTTTTTGTTTAAATACCGCTTAGCCTGTGCATGTATTGTTATTCTGTATTATATAATGCAAAAGTGCATATCAATGTGCTTAGTAATACATTTACATGTACATTTACTTGTAGGTAAATTTTGACGTTATAATAAAAAAACATTTAAAACTTATATAGACCTCAATATTTTTTTGAGGCAGTCGTGGCGCAGGGTCACAAGTACGACTGTAAAATTGACCAGTTGTGGGCTAGATCCTCACCTAGCTAAATTAAATATTCAATATTAAATTTTTTTCGTTCTGTGTAACAAAGCAAAGGCGCGGTGATGACAATGAGTTCCGCCACTCAACACGCAATGCTTCAAATTCGGCGGAAAGTGGAGAATGGCAACTAGTCTCCTAACGCTAGTTCTGCAAATTCCCTCTGTCAACCCCGCCATGTGCGGGATACAGCGTGAAGTGGAAGTAAAATTTGTATGTTTTAAAAATAAAAAATAATTTGCAATCTTATGATGCCAGCTGATTTATTTATTTATATATTTCTTTATTTACAAAAAAAAAACAATAATTACATTTTATGACATTTAATGGTAAGAGATAAACAAAAAAAAAACAGGTAAAGATTCATTTAAATTACAAGAAAATCGTTTAAATGCCGTGATATGAATCATGGATATCTCACTAGGATCCCCTGTGCAGAGATATCCAGTGATTGCTGTACGGATCCTTATAGTGGATTTCTGTTTGTACTGTGTTGAAATTTATATTGTACATTCATAAACATACATACACATATATGCTTATATATATATGCTTATATATATATATATATATATATATATATACATTCATAAACATACATACACATATACGCTTATATATATACAAATTCATACAAATATACATATATTAATATAATGAGAGTACTTATAAAAACGAAGTATGTAACTTATAAAAGATGAATGAACATAGGACATATAATTATGGATATATTTAAATATATATTTAAATATATACAATAACTGGGCATAATGAAAGTACACAAGCAAAAAAAAAAGAAGTGTCCTTCAAATATAAAATTACTTCTCTTTACTGTGGGACTTTGATAATATCTTCTATTTCATTATAGTCTAGCGTGTGCAACCATTCGTTCAGTACTTTTTGTTTTAAAGTAGTAAGTAGTTTATGGATATTTAGGTATTTATTCACTTTGTTTGCAATGTATGGGCCTAAAATAAAGAAAATCTCTGGGCAATTCTTTTCTTCGTAGAAGGTACTATACATAAAGCGTTAGTTCTTTTTTGGGAGATTATTTTATTGCGTTCTTTACTTATTTTATATTAATTTAATAAAAGTTGAAGTGGATAGTCTGATTAGTATTATTGATTTATATATAGAACTCGAGTTCAGTTGAGTTGACCCACTCAATACGAAATGCGTTCAGAATCAGAATTTGCCGGAAAGTGGGGAACGTTGTACACATGTAACACTAGGTTTCCACGTTGTACACATGTAAAGATTTGGTTCATTCTGGTATAATTTCTGATATATGTGTTACTTTTAATTTTGTTTTTGTTAAATATTTACTTCAGTAATAAATACTCGCATAGACTTAACAAAATCTTACAATACTCGATAACGTCTCTAATTCAAAATTTCCATAACAATATCATAAAATATTTTTTTTTATCTACCTGTTTAGCTAATTACACAATATTTCACAAACATGGGATTGAATATAAAGAAAAATTAGCATTGTCATCGCTAGTACATTAAGTTTGAGTTAACTCTATTTTTCTCCTGTTATCATATAAAAACCAGGTTGCTATTTAAAAGAAATTTGACAAATTTCAATTTAAAACAAATTTGGCAACACTGAAGTGCTATATCTTTTTTTTTTTTACTTTTGGGAGATATTTTAGTGATTCAAATTGAATCTTTTGTGTTTCATATGTCGACAAAGTATGACGGATTTATTTAAATCTTGAAAAAGTACTTTAGAGTATGAATCTCTGTTTATATAAGTCAATAACAGGTACCTTATACTTTATATTATCAGACTGCTGACTGTTTGATAATATACAGTAATGTAAAAAACACCTGATACTTAATTGTTATACTGTATGATAAGTTACTGTGAAATAAAATTACACGTTAATTAATAATAGTTATATGATTTCTTTTTGTTGAGATATGATATTCTTAATATATATAGTTTAGCTGATCCATTAGAGTTTCATGTTAGACATTTCTAACCCTTATGTTTCATTTCTGTTTAGCTGGCCCATTAAATGTTCCAGACCCTCAAGTAGTATATACCAATCAATAACACTAATAATAATGAATAACTTTAATAAAAGCGCCATATCATTAATTAGTATAGTTTAGCTGGTCCATTTAAATTCTACATTAGATTATATTGAAGACTGGCGCCATATCATTAACTCATATAGTTCAGCTGGTCCATTAGAGTTTCACATTAGATATGACTCTAATTTTATATATTAATAAATAATACTCATGAGACTGAACAAATTTTGTTCTAGCAGCTTTATTTCTCTTATCGTTTTTTTTGACAAAATACTCCCGAGCATCATAATTCTGGAATACAACCACTGAGATTCGGCAGATGAATTTATTTTTCACGTGGAGACGCTATACTTTAAATATGTATGTACCAAAATTGACTGTTTTCGCAACAATAAAAATGTCTTTAAAGCTCCAACTCCAGTTCGCAAACCAAATAACTATGTATCCACAGCTCCCAGTAGAGACAAAACGTTTTTTGACTCTCTTGAGAATTTTCTTAATAGGTTGTTAAGAAATTTACTCTCTAAGCTGACAAAGGATATGTGACCAGAATAGGCAATAAAACATTCTAAAATAAGAAATGAAAAAGTTATTTAAATAGATAATTGTTCTAGGACTAGAACTGTTCAATTTTAAAACTGTTGACTATTTTCCATTATTTGATCGGAATTCACGCTTAAAAGGCAGCAGAGCGTAGTTGAATAGACGAATTATTTTATAAATATGACAGCATTTTTTCAAATGGTAAATAATTTTTTAAAATATTTTTATGCTCAGTAGTTTTAAATTGTCAATATTTGAAAGAACATATAGATAAATTAAATATAAAACATCAGTTAAAAATATTATCGTATATTGTTCATATGAAGTAATAAAAAATAACAAAAAAAAAATATTTTACACTGTACTAAGTCTATTCAGAGTAGGTAGAGGAAACTTAGTGTTTAATAATTGCGTTCCATATTGCCTTAATATAAATATTGAAATTAACTTAATTTTAATAACAGATACATATGAAGTTGCCACGCTACTATACAAAAATAGCATATACACGTATCGCATACAGAATAAGCTCGGTAGATAAGCTTTATGAATATGTCAGGGGGTTGAAATTATTCTGTCACAGCGTCGTCGTACGTAACAGGTGTAATAAGACACGGCTTTGGATTTGAGGAACGGCTTTTGAAGTCTTTTGGATATGAGAAAGTGGTATTCGTCCATTTCGTATCAAATATGGTGTATTATTTGAGAGTTTTCTAAACTTGTTATGAAATTGAAGCACAGTGAGTTGGTTGTTAGTTGAGACGGTTGTTAGTTCGACTTCTATTCGAGGAAATAAATCATTATATATTTTAATTTTTTCGTACCGGTTACTGGACTAACATAGTGTCTCATAAATTTGGCGAAACATAAAGTTTCTTTTGTCTACCCTGCTATGTTACCGACTCAGCGTGAAGCTCTAAAAAAAGCTACCCTTTTAATACAGTTTCGTAGAGGAAAGGGATAGTAAATTAATAAAAACAACCCTTTTAATAACAACAACATTGTGTGTAAAGATCTAATTCGATAAGCCATTGTAGTATTAACATATTATGGGTCGCAAGTGCTAATGTCAGGTACGAACCCCATATTTACAACGGGTTACCAGTTCCTTCACCATAGACCTATTTATATAATCATAGTCAATATACAAAAAAATATTTTATTTTTATATAATATTTAACTTTATTTTTGAATAGTCGTTTAATATATAAAATATAAATAGTAACTCTAGCTGTATAGTTTTAGATGGCAAGCCTTTAGACAAATGCATGCAGTTGATGTATAACATTGATGTTTGTCTTCAGTGTTTGTTTTGTGTAGTGGCTATGTCGTCTTGCACTACGAATGGAGAACATAATAAAAAAAATATTAAATATATTTGCTACGATATAATTTAAAATAGAGGTCTTGATTTTTGAAGGTTAAATTTAGTTGCTTGTGTGATGGTGAAATTCGATTCTTACTAGAGAAAATAAAATAAAACTAGGAATACAGTAGCTTATAATGACGTTAATTTATTTTTTATCCTCGTATATCTTTTTTCTGACATGCGAAAGCGTAGACAGGCAAGTTGTAAAGAAACCTGGCAACACTTCATACTAGTAAACTATTTAATGTACACACATAAAATTTTCAAGTCATATAGATTTAATTTAAAATGTCAATAATTTAGGTCAATAATATTTCAATGTTGGATAACGGCCATCTTTGTTGATGGAATAGAAAGTTAATGTTTAGTACCAAGGTATCAATAATAATAATGTAAGAAAGTAAGAAAAAACCAACAAATAATAAAAGTTCGACAACGGAATGAAGTATTATTTTCCTTAGACAAAGTAATGACATTCAGACCAATATATCATTCAATATTGAATTTGGGTCTCATTACACATTTATATTTTTATACGATCAAGAAAAACTGAAAAAAATATGAGTTACATAAGTAAAGTAAATACGAATAAACGGCTGGTAGCAGTACAGCGGTGGCAGAGATAGCAGGGTTTTTGCAAATATGAAAAATACTTCAGCTGCATACTTTAATCTTGATGAAGGTTTATGTCATTTCATTTGACATGCTCACCTGTTGCCTGTCATTGACAATATTATTGAATTAAGTTTTTCTTTTCTATAATATTTGCAAAGATACTTTAAAATTGTGGCTGTCGTCGTGAGATTGCTACTGACAGTTAATACGACAGTTTCTGAGATACGATCGGAACTTGAGAGTAGACTATTTAGTATTTCGATATACATCTGATAGAGTTGAAATCAAATTTGAGACCAGTATTTTATAGCCGGGCATGGATCCTTTTTGCAAATTTTCCCTGAACAAGGTAGGCAAGAATAATTTGGAAATTCAATATTAAAATACTCCGTACCCATTAAGACCTAAATACAGAATTATTGAGGCACGTGTTGAGTGGAGGCCTCATCGCTTCGCCTCTTTACCCTCTGGTAAAGAGGCGAAGGCAGAGGCAGAGGCGAATTATTTAATATTATCATTTCTTCTCTCTAGAAGAAATGATAATATTAAATAATTAATTTTCTCATCTGGTAATCGAACCTACAACCTGTCACTTTTCAAGTCGCACGCTTGTGCTCCTTCGCCACGACAGCACCAATATTTCCATTAATAACTACATAATTATAAAAAATCAAATATAACCGTTTTAACTATTTTTTACCTAGAGATTACCTAGAGACCTGTCGTGGCGCAGCGGCACAAGAGTGTGACTGTAGCCGACATGTTCTGGGTTCGATCCCCAGTCGAGGAAATGAAATATATAATATTTTCAATTTAAATATGTAATGTTTCATTTCTTCGCTCTGGAAATAAGGCTAAGCGTGGCGTTGAGTTCCGCCACTCAACACGCAATGCCTCAAATTCGGCGGAAAGTGGGGAACAAAAGTGGAACGGAGTGTTTTAACACTAGGTTCCCGGGTTCCCTCTGCCTACCCTGCCTCGTGCGGGATACAGCGTGAAGCTGAGAGTACTATTTTTTAAAGTGTTATTCCACACTATGGACAGTTTTTTTTTTTAAATTTAAGTTTAGTATCAAATATAACCTGTTTAATTAAGGTTCCGATGTTTCTATTGACTATACCCATTTCACGCTTATTTATTCGACCTTCGTATTCAGTTTCAAAGTCTCGTGATTGAAGTGTCCGGTTTCAGTGGTGTTATGTTGCTTAATATTATTCGTAGCTAGTCGCTATTCGTAGATACTTGAAGATATTGAAATGAGTGTGATCATTAACTTAGCCCTGTTAGGAACTCAGACAGAGAATGAAGGACAGAGTATTTCAACGCTTGATTCGGAAAGGAAATGGTATGAAGCTGAAAATAACAGAGGCCTGTGTGCAACGGCACAAGCCTGTGACTGCAAATGACAGGTTGTGGGTTCGATCCTCACTAGAGAAAATGAAATATTTAATATTTTCAACACTTGAGTGTGTGTGTGTGTGTGTTTGTGTGTGTTTAAACAGCAGTTATCATAGAACACGGTAATTTAATTTCATATATTTATTTAAATTAATTGTTAAGGTTCCCTTGCGTTTTCCGTCTTCTATATTAATTATTAATTTGAGCTTGTAATTTTGACAAAAGTGATGTTGACAGACGAACTAACATAGACAAACATCAAAGTGAATCCTATAAGGGTGGAATCCTTATTTTTCTTTTGAAGTATAAAATCCTAAAAAATATAAGACAAAAAATCATGATTTTTTTCGACGACATTTTAAATTAAGAATTCTGACCTTCCATAGGATGTCTCCGATGAGTTCTATTCAAACTCGCTCTTGTGAACATTTTTACTCGCGCAATGTAAATATTGAACTTAAAAAAATATTCAACCGACCACTGGTGTTTAATCTGGGCTATGTCGCTTTGTATCGCATGAAAGTCGATCAGCTATACAATGAAAACTATATATTTTAATCTTATATTTTCTTTTTTTTATAAAATATTCCGTTTTACTTACTTGTCAGTATGAAAAGCTTTGTTAAATATTTAACTTTGCTACCTTTATTACGGAATAAAGAAAATTGATGACGTTGTGGTGAAGTGTGTGACTGTAAAGGCGACGGCCATGGGTTAGACTGCCATTAGGAGGAATTAATAATTTAATATTTTCATTTCATTTTAGTAATAGTAATAAAGTTAACTCTACGATATAATATTTTTAAAAGTGGCAAATGGAGGTTCTTATTAATAGGTTTCCTCTGCTTTTACTTACGAGTATATGTAAAATACAGCTGGAAGCTAAAAGTAAAAAAAATATCGTAAGTATATTCAATACTAGTTACCGCTCGAAACTTTATTTAGCTGAACTTTACCAACTCAAATTCTTCCATTTAAATTTGGTGAATAATGAGACTAGAGTATAATAACTTATGAATTATTAGCTTCTAATAGAGTCACGTACACTTTTTGATGTTAATATTCTACAAGCACTAAGGTAAATATTTATCGAGAACGTTTACATAAATCAGCCTACTACATTTTTTTCAATGTTAGCTTCACGCTGTCTTCCGCACATGACAGGGTAATCAGAGGGCATTTGGGCACCTTGTGTAGACACTCCGTTCTGATCTTACCTTTCCACTGAATTTGAGGCATTGTGTATTGAGCGGTATACTTAACGCAGCGCTTTGTCTTATAACTAGAGTGAAGAAATGAAAATATTAATCAAAAGGGTCTCTCGACCTGTCTGTCACCTTTGCAGTCACATGCTTGTGCCCCTGCACCACGATAGGCCTGAGTCTACTATTCTACTCAGCTTCACCCTGTATCCCGCACATGGCAGGGTAGGTAGAGGGAACTTGGGACTTTTTTACCAGAGTAAAACATTAAATTTTTCACTTCTTCGAGTGGTATTTGAACCCACAATTCGATTACAATCACACTTGTGTCGCTGCGCCACGACGGGTCTCTATGTCCTTTATATTTATTGAGGTTTAACAACAAAAAGTGCTCATTAGGCAGGAACAAAATCTAATTACGATGTATTCGTATTTTACAAGCTTAGTTGCTAGCTTGTCCGAATAGGATTTGTAAACCCAACCATAAATTTTTAGTCAGACTATCACGTACTCTTACCGTAATATGTATTTATAGAAAAGGAGATCCTTAATGTCCTTAGCTCGAGTGCATCGATGCATCAAACTTTAAGAGGTGGTTGTGGTGATAGTAATAGATATAAATGACCTCTTCGTTCGCTTTGTGTCCGTAAAACGAACTCAACTACATTACTTACATATATATATATATATATATATATATATATATATATATATATATATATAAATATATATATATATATATATATATATATATATATATATATATATATATATATATATATATATATATATATATATAAAATATATACGTGGCCTCCATTACCATTCTAATAGGTTATTACTAGGAAATGTCAATACAATTTGTAGTGGACAGAGAAAAAAAATATATGACGAACATTGCCTCTTATTACGGCCGTAAATCATATGTCAAATTGCATTTGACATATTGACAGAGATTTTTTTTGGCATGTTTGTATTGTTGAGTTTCGGATATTTATTTTCAGCGTTGCGTACTTTAAAAGGACGAAAAAACGGAACTGCTATGGAATCAAAGATATGTCGTGGCGCAGCGGCATAAGCATGTGACTGTAGCCAACAGGTTGTGGGTTCGATCCCCAGTCGAGGAAATGAAATATTTAATATTATCAATTTAAATATTTAATATTTTCATTTCTTCGCTCTAGTACAAGGCAAAACACGGCGTTGAGTTCCGCCGCCCAACACGCAATGCCTCAAATTCGGCAGAAAGTGGGGAACAGAAGTGGAACGAAGCGTCTTAACACTAGATTGCCCATCCCTGCCATGTGCAGGATACAGCGTGAAGCTGAGTGTGTGAGTGAATTATAGAATCACTTTGTTGGTCGTTTGTCATGAACATTTATCTCAAGATCGTGTAGATATATCAAGCTGAAATTTATATCAAATATACGGTTCCCTGAACACTGACAAAAATCAAGCAATCAAATCTTAGTTAACGCAATCTTAGCATCGGTTTTGCGAACATCGTCAAACCTATAGGACTACAGTTACGTAATTTAGAAAAAAAAATGAGAGGAAAATAAAAAAATTGATGTTTTTCTCATCTGAAATGTTAAAATTAATGACTAATTCAAGAAAAAATGCAGTCTAATAGTTATAGTATATTTTATACAACACTAGCTGTACCCGACGCGCGTTGCTACGCCAACAACTAATATAAATTAAAAAAAAAAACAGTTCTTAAATTTTCAATTCATTCTACACGATTTTATTGATTTTTTTTTTTTTATTATTTTGTTTATAGCTTCACGCTAGATCCCGCACTAGGCAGGGTAGGCAGAGGGAACTCGGGAACCTAGTGTAGAGACACTCCGCTCCACTTCCGTTCCCCACTTTCCGCCGAATTTGAGGCATTGCGTGTTGAGTGACGGAATTCAACGCCACGCTTTGCCTTATTACCATTTTGTTGATTTTGTTATTGTGTTACCATTGATTTTGTTGATTTCGAAAAATTGTCACATTACAAAATTGTAGTGTACCACCTGGTGGCGAGTTACATCTATGAACCTGTCATATTCGTCTCTTCTTTGTAAAAATACATGGTCATACTGATTATCATGACAATCGATTAAGCGGGGCGGAAGTTGCTACACTGCAGCGCCACCTGGTGGCAAGTGGCATCAATAAGCATATTATACAAACCTTCTCCCGGGAAAACATCCTCCAATATACCAATTTTTAAAATAATCGGTCCAGTTTTTGAGTTCATCGATGACATACAGACACACATTCATTTTTATATATACGATGACTGCATACGCCGAAAATTAATGTTAGGCAACTTTTATACTTGTTACACTTCTCATATATCTTGTTAATTAAAAGATATTTGTCACCTTAAGTGTGTATTGAGAGTCATAGGAAAATCTAGTCCGACTCACACTTGACCGATAAAATTATAAAAAGCATAAATAGATTTCATAGACTTATTTTGACGTAATATTATTTAATAATACTAGCTTACATAGAACACGAATAATATGTTTGTATTTCACTTTTCCAGAGAATATTAAAAAATATATAAGGGCCAAACATTGTGTGAATAATAATTAAAATATTTACGCTAATTATTCTAAAGCTGAAGAGTATGTTTAATTGAACGTGCTAATTTTAGAAAGTACTCGTTCTAATTGAGATAAATATTTACTCAGTCAGCTTCACGCTGTATCCCGCACATATATATCATAGCTGAGTAGATAGAGGGAACTTGGGAACCTAGTGTTAAGACACTCCGTTACGTTTCCACTTTCCGCCGAATTTTGAGTTATTGCGTGGTCAGAGCCCAAACTCAACCGCGCTTTGCCTTGTTACCAGAGCGAATAAATGAAAATATCAATTTTCTTCGAGTGGAGATCTATCTTACAACCTACCGCTTACAGATTTGCTCTTATATTGTGATTAGTTATTTAGATTTTAATGAAATAGATAAAATGAAAACAAAAACCGATTACAAAACTATATTTACAAGCACAAATAAAACTAAAATGTAGACAATAATATACATAAGTATATGTTTTAGTAGTTAACCGTTATTGATATTTTTTGACTTCATTAGACTTTCTTCTTACCTTTTAAATACTAGAGATAGGTGAAAATAAAAACAAACAGTATCATTATTACATGTATTAAAGCCTGTCAGCTGAATTCAGCGAAAAGTCGAGAACGAAAGTATCGTAATGGAAATATAATGTAAAATAAATGTCTTAACACTAGGTTCCCAGGTTCCCTTTACTTACACTGCTATATGCGGGATATAGCGTAAAGCAAAAAAAATATATATAAAACTCTTGAAATTAAGGTATGTGAGTCAAGCGCGACAAATGATGAACTTTCACAAAGCCAGGTAACGTAATGACCGACGGACAGGAAGGTAGGAAGTAATAAACCTCTACAGAATCAAAGACGAGTCTTTGTTCAGTAACAATAGTCGTATAGCGCTATAAATTGTCGAATGACATATATATGAGAACGTTACTTAAACAAACATTGATAAGAATTAATGATTTCCTTTAATGGTATTGAGTTAATCAGCAAAGTGGTTTGCCTATTGTGGGGTGTCTTCCCTTTGGATGGCGGTTGTAAATTCAAATGTGGATTTTTATATATAAAAAGCGGATGTAAGGAAGCGGTGGCGATGCCTGTCGTGGCGCAGCGGCACACGAGTGTGACTGTAACCGACAGGTTCTGGGTTTGATCTCCAGTCGAGGAAATGAAATATTTAATATTTTTAATTTAAATATTTAATGTTTAATTGCTTCGCTCTGGTAATAAGTTAAAAGCGCGGCGTTGAGTTCCGCCACTCAACACGCAATGCCTCAAAGTCGGCGGAAAGTGGGGAACGGAAGTGAAACGGAGTGTCATAACACTAGGTTTCACTTCCGTTCCCTCTGCCTACCCTGCCTAGTGCGGGATACAGCGTGAAGCTGAAAAAAAAGGATGTAAGGAAACGTTACAGGATCGGTCTTATCATGTATGTATATCATATTCAATTTTATTCTAAATAAATTTGAACGTCATATAATTTTAGCCTGTTTACTAATGATACTTAGGTTACATTTATAATTTGCGCCACGACAGACCTCAACGGTAGTTGAGGCTTGTGGTGTGTTTTAACACTACGTTCCCAAGTTCCCTTTGCCTACCCTGCCATGTGTGGGATACAGCGTGAAGCTGAGTGAGTGAGAGTAAGTGTAAGTAGTATAGTCAAATTATCAGGGTAGCGTATCTTGATAGTCGTAAAAAACTCTCTACTGAGTACAAACTCATTTATAGATAAAAGTGTGCAATAAATATATAGATATATTATTTAAAAAAGTTAGATATATTATTTAAAAAAGTTAAACAAAGCTTTAGCAAAAAAGGAAGTTATAAGAAGTGTATAAGAGTTACGACTTAGCTAGATAAGAAAGTGTGGCTTACTTAGCGGCGAGCATTTGGACGGTATCCAAGAAGAGTGGGTTCGGATTGTGCTGAGTTCAATTTGTTGTATATTTTCTAAAACAATTTGAATCCTTACTGGGGATTTATATAAAATATATATATATATATATATATATATATATATATATATATATATATATATATATATATATATATATATATATATATATATATATATATATATATATATATATATATATATATATATATATATCACAAGATGATTTCTATATTGTGTCAAAATATGGGTACTCAGCTTCACGCTGTATCCCGCATGAGGCAGGGTAGGCAGAGGGAACCCGAGAACCTAGTGTGAAGACACTCCGTTCCACTTCCGTTCCCCACTTTCCGCCGAATTTGAGGCATTGCGTGTTGAGTGGCGGAACTCAACGCCGCGCTTTGCCTTATTACCAGAGAGAAACATTAAATATTTAAATCGAAAATATTAAATATTTCATTTCCTCGACTGGGATCGAACCCAGAACCTGTCGGTTACAGTCACACGCTTGCGCCGCTGCGCCACGAAAGGCCTCAAAGTATGGTAGGTTATGTATAATGTTTTTATAAAGAGAAAAACTTTATAAATTCGTATGTAAATTATAAAACATTTTTGTAAGTAATCTATATTTTCTGAAAAGAATAACAAAGAAAGTGAAGAGGCAACTGAAAACCGCTTTATTTGTACTGAGCTTCAAACTTTGAAATGACTGTAGTAGAATGTTGGACCATTTCCACGCTTATCAGCGTTAACGTCGCCCTAGATGAACTTTGTTACGTTAATAACAAGAATATAGCTTTTACAGCACATTCTCAACGTCGTAACTGTAGACAGTATAAAACAGCTTTACTTTCTTTTTCTGGCAAAAGCTTAAGAGTTATTTCTAAATGGTCCAATAACTAAACCACGATCACCATTTTTTTTTTTGTTTTTTTAATTACACTATTAATTCATTGTAACTTTTTGACGTAGTCATTAACGTTTTTATCAAAACCTGATTAATATGTGGCGTGGCCTGTCGTGGCGCAGCGGCACAAGCGTGTGACTGTAATCGACAGGTTCTGGGTTCGATCCCCGGTCGAGAAAATGAAATATTTAATATTTTCAATTTAAAAACATTTAATGTTTCATTTCTTTGCTCTGGTAATAAGGCAAGAGCGGCGTTGAGATCCGCCACTCATGCCTCAAATTCGGCGGAAAGTGGGGAACTGAAGTGGAACGGAGTGCCTTAACACTAGGTTCCCGGGTTCCCTCTGCCTACCCTGCCTCGTGCGGGATACATGGTATGGTACATCACGATGTACCGATTATCGATTCGGTATATCGTGATTCCGTAATTAGGTGATCATCATGCCCTTCTAAGTATGAATTGAAAACATTATTCATACGGCATTCGAATATATAGTTTTCAATAGAAGATATAGTTGTCAAAACATGCAGAAGAATCTCCTACGCAGGAGTAATGGTTAACGTTTATGTTTCCTCGAAACAAATTGTCGTACATTACCATCACTTGAATTTGTGACGTGGTTAAAAGGAATAAAATTATACTCCTTGGTTTGGCGGCATTTAAAAAGCTACGTCTTCAAGTCTTAGTACCTACTAATAGTGATAACCTAAGGAGCTGAAACGTTACATCACCGTTTGACTAACCTGCAAATTTATGTGGCCGATGTAAATAACAGACAACTTAAGGTTTCTATGTCACTTAGAATTTGTAAACAGCATCAAAATCACCGACATTAGGCTGTTAAATTAGAACTAGACCGACCTAACCAACGTGTTGAAGTGGAGATCACGTTAATGCAGGTAGCGGATGGTGAGAGGTACCCAATATAGAGATGGCTAGGCACCTAGGTAGGCATACGTTTAGCAACCATTTACTGCAATAGGTTAAAAAAAACCACTTTAAGCGACAAACGAGGTTAATATTTACGGTGTGTAGTTCAATGATAATTATCAGAAAAAAAAAATATTACTAGAACTCATCAAGATAAAGAAAAGTAAACTTGGATCTCTTTATATTTTTCTTTTACTAAGTCTACGGATGAAACTAAGTATCGGCTTAAGAAGCCTAGTCAAACTTAATTAGCGCTAAATCAAACGGTACGGGAAGGTATTATTAGACAATGCCAAAGTATTTTATTTCCAGGCATAAATTTACATTAAATAATAGCACTATAGAGTCCCACAGTGAGACAATGGGAACCTGGGAAACTAGAGTGAATACACTCTGTTCTCATTATGCCACTTCTGTTTACAATTTTCTGCTAAATCATGGAGGCATTGAGTTAACATATTTTGAATTAAGGCACAAGAAGAAAAGAAGAGAATTTTAGCACTAAGTCTAACCGTTATCATACAATATGAGGGTCAAAGCGTGAAAATTAAAAAGAAAGGTTAAATATTTATTTTTGTCACATTTCCATTAATACTTGAAATACTGCAAAAACGATTTATAAAACAAGGTGAACTATAGAAGATCTAACCGTCCTTTTTACCCTTATAGTGTTGAAGTAACAAAAATCTTGGTAGCCTAATAATGTTATCTATATGCTGCGTTTGTCATTCGTATATAGGTCAGCAACCTTTTTTAATTAAGTCTTAATACTACTATAATAATGTAATGATATATTTATTTTTTATATAGATACTAGCGACCAGCAGCTTCATTTTAGCTACAAAATTGTGAAAAATCTTTACATAAATAAATAAATTTCACCTGAAACCGTTGTGTAGTTAAAATAATATAAATAATATAATATTATTACTAAAATAGGATTCCCATAGGTTATATTGTGGTTAATTAATATTTTAATTATAATAAAGATAATCCGAATCGAGGCCTGTCGTTTTTATTTTCAATTTAAATATTTAATGTTTCATTTTCTTCTATCTGGTAATAAGGCAAAGCGCGGCGTTGAGTTCCGCTACTCAACACGCAATGCCTTAAATTTGGCGAAAAGTGCGGAACGGAAGTGGAAAGAGTGTTGACACTAGGTTCCCGGGTTCCCTCTGTCTACACCCTGCCTCGTGCGGGATACAGCATGAAGCTAAAAAAAAAGAAAAATAGTAATAATAATTAAAAATAATATATAGGTAGGTAAATTTGTGAAAAAAATTAAACTTGGCAATTCATGTGAAAGACGATAAAAACATAAAAATGTTATTATTTAATGTTGTATATCTCAGCAATGAGAAACATTGTGATCTTTTTTTATTTTCATGGGCTCTGTACCAATTTCTGGATTGTAGGAGAAATTATTTATAAAACTTCACAAACTTACGTATGTTTTTATTTTGTATGAAATTAAACACAAAAATTATAAATAAGTTCGTAATAGTTTTTTTTTGCGTTAATTTCAATTTGGCATATTTTTTCATTTATTTATACTGTAACTCGTATTTTAACGAATAATATTCCACGCTCTGAAATCTTTTTCGCAATAACCGGACAAATGATACCAACAAATTTATATATCGAAATCCTTGTAAAATTGGATATATTCATAAAAAAAGGAGACTAGAAAATAGGTTTTATTAAGTTTTGTATACATATTACGTGATGTGATCCGCATACGAAGTGTACTCACTCGTACGAAATTATTTATTGCTCCCGCCTGCTGACCATTTTTCATACAAAATGTTGGGAACGTGTAGTCTTATTACTGCTATTAGAGTAAAAATAAGAAAGACCATAAAGCACTTATGAAGACGCCTCTAAATAACTTCATTTTGTTTACTTTCCATTTATATATTCAAAGTGCAAGGAGAAAGATGCTTTATGGATTTTATTACTTTGAGATATAAAACTTTAAAAATGAAATTTACATTTTATAGTTGACTATGGAACATGATCCTAAACGCGGTTGTGGGATGAAACACTTAATACTTTAAAGAATATTCTGATAAAATTGAGTATGATATGATGCACAGCAGTATTAAAGGTTTTTAATTCAATTTACAAACAAAGTTACGAGTGAGAGTTTTCCTTCTGTTCTCCTAGCAATTATTTATCTCGAGGTCGCTTGGAGATATCAAGTTGAAATTAATATCAAATATTCAAGTTAATAGTCACTTACAACATGGAAACATCAAGCTTCTGAGTTAAAGCAATTAAAATATACGAGGAATTATGCAAAATCGTTTTTCCTACATTTTGTATAACATTTGCCGTGTCAAACTCTATGAGGTACTTTTCAAGGACTGTCCTGTTGTGGCACAGCGGCACAAGTGGGTGACTGTAACCGACAGGTTGTGGGTTCGATACCCTCTCGAGTAAATGAAATATTTAATATTTTCAATTTAAATATTTAATGTTTTCATTTCTTCGCTCTGGTACAAAGCAAAACGTGGTGTTAATTTCCGCCAGTCAATACGCATTCCCTCAAATTCGGCGGAAAGTGGGGAATGGAAGTGGAATGGAATGTCTTAACACTAGATTCTTAACACTAGATTTAAAAATTTGGGAATTAGGATGGACAGTGCATTTTCCTGGTCGCCACACGTATCAGAGCTAAGTCGTAAGATTTTCTGTACCATAAGTAGATTGAGAAGATGGAAGAACCTTTTACTTTTGAAGACCAAAATATCTCTGGCCCATGCTCTTCTTCTGCCAATTCTAGATTATGCTGATTCGTGCTACTTAGATCTGTCTCAGCAACTAATCAATAAACTCGAACGACTGCAAAATCTCATAATAAGATATATCTTTGGATTGAGGAAACACGACCATGTGTCACAGTACCGTAGTCAGCTGAAATGGTTGTCAATTGAACATAGGCGTAATGTACATGCTCTAACTCTCCTATACAACATCCTATACAATCCTGTTACACCATCATACCTCAAGGAGGTACATTCCCAAACCCTCCGTTCCCGTCTGTTTGAAAGTATATATCTTTATGAATATGTAATTGTGAACAATTATTTATACAATTTTTTTTAATTGTTTTTATTATATATTTAGTTTATTTATATCATTTAACCTTCTTGCACCTCTCTGCATTCTCATTATGTATCCTTTGTCCATATGGTTGTCTGTAAGAGATCGCTTTTAGTGATAAGGCCGCCATTGCACATCTACTTCTGTCATATTTGTAATATATTTGTATATATTTTTTATCTTTATTTGTGCAATAAAGTATTATTATTATTATTATTAGATTCCCAAGTTCCCTCTGCCTACCCTGCCATGTGCGGGATACAGCGTGAAGCTGAGTTTGAGAGAATTCAAGGACTTACAGTTAAAAAAACTTATATACAAGAAATTAAAATTTACAACATAAATAAAGGAAAAAATCCTCATGCTGTATCCCGCACGTGGCGGGGTAGGCAGATGGAACTTGGGAACCTAGTGTTAATACTCTGTTCCACTTCCGTTCCCAACTTTCCTCCGATTTTGAGGCATTGCGTGTTGAGAGGTGGAACTCAACACATTTTTTCAACCCGCCTGAACGGGTTTTGTCTTGTACTAGAGCGAAGAAATGTAAACATTAAATTGAAAATATTAAGTATTTAATTTCTTTGAGAAAGCATCGGAGGTGGGTTTGAGCGGAATAATCGTCGGAATAATATTCGTGTGACTGTAACCTGTCGGTTACAGTCACGAATATTCCGTTGCGCCAGGACAGGCATCAAATGTATAAGAAAAAAATATAAATGAATATTTATAAATAAGTTATTTATTATTTATATTTGTATTTGCAATACAAATCAAAAGTAATGAAAACGTAATCGTAGTTCGTTACGTACGAAATTGCTATCATTTACGCTCTCATTTGCTCCCGCAAACTTAGTTTGTCAACTTTAACAATTTGTACTTCCCGTTGATTTGCAGTTCTGTAATTGGCATGGAACTTGCGTTGGCTGAACCAGGCTCGCACTTGACCAGTTTTTTAATATTTTGTACTATCACATATCTCATATTATTTAATATGGGAAGAATATTACGTAAATATTTACCTATAAACATAGCATAATTTTCACTATTATGTATGAATGGTAACGACTGAGTACTTTCAGTTCTCTTGAGTACTGTAAATTATGTAATTTACATTTATATTTCATGTTCCCATCTAAAAGCTTTCGTCACATACTTGTCGGGAAAGGCTTAGCCCATTTTACAGATGACACTGCAACTTATTATTTAAATATTGTGTGATACCATTTAATAAGAAGTTTTGAATAATAGATTAACATAATTCTTAATACAATCAAATCTGTACTTACGTATTTTATTTTTATAATATATGTAAATAGCATTGGATAATTTGATTACTAGTTTGGCCTTGATAAAATACACTAAATTAGAGTAGAATTACACTAAATTAGAGAAAATAGAATATACACTAAATTAGAGCGCTGAGTTCCGCTACTCAACACGCAATGACTCAAATTTGGCGAAAAGTGGGAAACAGAAGTGAAACGGAGAGACTTAATACTAGGTTCCCGGGTTTCCTCTGTCCACCCTGCCTCGTGCGGATTACAGCGTGAAGCTGAAAAAAAAAGAAAAAAAAATATATTTTTTATGAATCTTTATATGAATAAATAATATTTTATTGCACCTTATCGATATACAACGAACGGACGGACTTATACAGCAAATTTAGTCTAAATGTGCAATGACGTCCTAAATTCATATATTGCAACAGTATTTATTTAATATTTACCCATAAAACATATTAATATTATTATAAGAAAAACATATTAATATTATTAACGTTTCCGCTACAACTGGCACTCCACATTTTTTTTGCCGCCGCATTATGCTTTTGGCCTTGGAGGCATTTTATATTGTCGCTTATTGCTTTTAAAATTATCAATAAAACTTGAAATGAACAGAAAATGCTAGCAGATATTTAGATTGAATTATGAAATAATTTTCTTTTATGAGTATAATAAAATTGCTAAAAACTACATTAACCGAAGGTCATGTTGGAAAACATATAAAGATTGTTATGATATAGGACAGTGAGTTCAGTTCACTCATCAGAAATGTCTTTTGACTCTGGGTTGCCAGGTTGTCTCTGATTATTCCGCTGCTATGAAAGATACAGTGTTAAGTTAAACAAAACAAAAAGTTCAAACATTATGTGGGGTCATCAGTTGAAAGAGAATTATTGCAGATGAAGTTTTCAAGCTGATCCTAAAATAAAATATCAGAACAATATAAACTATTAAGTGAGTTTAAATAACTCTTGATAACTATAATTTGTAAGATTTATGGCAGAGAAATAAGAAAGAGAGAGAGAGAGAGAGAGAGAGAGATAGAGAGAGATAGAGAGGATAAAAAATATTTGTAAGATGATTGCAATTGTCGTGTATATGTATATATGTTCTTTTATAATTATGACTAATGTTCCAATTCATTGAAAAGCGTGGGCAGTAGAGACACCGGAAATACGGAGTATTTGACGACTAACCCACCCTCTACATATGCTGATGTGTGCGTAAGTAGCTTACGCCTAAAAAAGTAAAAAAAAATGTTTAAAGCTGTTACAACAAAAGCAATATCGTTAGCACCCATAACACTTTCATCAAATCTGCTCGTGACAAATGTAGAGACATTTTTCATCAGAGCTTTGTAGTACAAAGGTTGTTTTGAAAGCTTGTATGAATAACGTTTCATTATTACTGCTTTGTTTCTGAAATATCTAGGTGACAAGTGACTATTATTTGTTAATAATTTGTTACATCGATGGCTGCCGTGGCCGAAGGGCGCAATCGACCGATTATAAAGGCGACATGTTGTGGGTTCGATTCCCATTCGAGAAAATGATTATTTTTATTATTTTAAATTCTTCACGTTACTAACAAGGCAAAGCGCAGCGTTAAATTCCACCACTTAACACCCAATGGCCCAAATTCCCTCTTCCGACCCCGCCATGTGCGGAACACAGTGTGAAAGAATAAAAACTTCATAGTGGTAGGTATTTCACTTTTACAAAATATATGAAATCGGAGCTTCTAATTTTAAGCTATTTATAGTTGCCGATTCCATACTTATTTGGGATTTTTTTTTATTTACTTTGGCAATAAGACAAGTCTTGGCGTTCAGTTTCGTCATTCGACAGGCTAAATGCATAGATCGAAATTCACAATTGAATACTGTCATACTTAATCCTTATACAAGCAAGTTACAGAGTGAAGCTAAAATTAAATAAAAATAATAATAATAATAAAAAATAGATATTAATTTATAATCAAAATGGTATTACAAGGCACCTTGCTGTTATAAAACATACGTAAAATATATAAGCAATACACATCATTGCATTGTATTTCTATGGTACAAATACGGCAAACGTTTCCTCATTACCAGTTGCATTCTGAGTAGGCCAAGTCATTTCCATTTCCATATCAATTCATACGACATCCGCAGTAGATCTTGCATAAGTAACTGTATGCAAATAGGTACTGCACCTTATAATCGATGCTTTGACTGACTGACTGACTTGAATTTATAATTTTATGCAATTTCTGGCTTAATTGAATTTATATATTGACGTTCTTGATTAGGTTTTGCGTTAATTTATAATTACTTTATTATTTTCACCCCATTGAGTAATATCGCAGGTAGTTAGAACCCGCCCGCACGAGGCAGGGTAGGCAGAGGGAACCCGGGAACCTAGTGTTAAGACACTCCGTTCCACTTCCGTTCCCCACTTTCCGCCGAATTTGAGGCCGCGCTTTTGCCTTATTACCAGAGCTAAGAAATGAAACATTTAATATTTAAGTTGAAAATATTAGATATTTCATTTCCTCGACTGGGGATCGAACCCAGAACCTGTCGGTTACGATCACACGCTTGTGCCACTGCGCTACGACAGGCCTCTTTATTATTATTATTATATTAAATGAAATAAATACATTATTATTCTTAGCTTCACGCTGTATCCCGCACGAGGCAGGGTAGGCAGAGGGAACCCGGGAACCTAGTGTTATGACACTCCGTTCCACTTCCGTTCCCCACTTTCCGCCGAATTTGAGGCGTTGCGTGTTGAGTGGCGGAACTCAACGCCGCGCTTTGCCTTATTACCAGAGCGAAGAAATGAAACATTAAATATTTAAATTGAAAATATTAAATATTTCATTTCCTCGACTGGGGATCGAACCCAGAACCTGTCGTTTACAGTCACACGCTTGTGCCGCTGCGCCACGACAGGCCTCACATTATTATGCAAATAAATTAAATAATCAAACTTGTACACTTTTTTTAATAGAAATATCCTTATAATATAATAAAAACTTTTACAGCAGATGTAACTTAGTGTTAAGAGACTTCGTTTCTTACGCCCTGCTTAAAGGGCTCTAAGGGTTGCTTGTGGAGTGGCGCATATACTGTCTACTTTGCCATGACAATATATAGCATTAGTCTCTAAATTTTTGTGGATTTATTTCACAATTGGGGGATTTTTTTATTTTTTAATTACATTGTTTATGACAATGCGCGGCGTTGAGTTCCGCAATTCGCAACGCAACTCTACTCTACTCCCAAGTACCCTACATAAATTTTCGTTACAAATTATGTATTGCGATATAACGTTAGGTTGGTATAAATTAAAAGGAATGCTTATTTAGACGTTGCGGCAAACCAATTAGCGCTGTTAGTTCTAAAAATTGGCACGAGAATATTTCATTATTCGTGAATTGTATTTCCAATCGAGCAATTAAATTGGCTTATGAAATCCTTTATTTATTTATTTTCTAATAAGCAATAAATAAGAAAAATAAATAAATTCATAGCTTGATAAAAACATATGGTGTAGTGGTTAGAGTGCTTCAACCTTTTGTAAGAGGTGTAGGGTCTATTGTCGTTATGAACTTTATATATAATGGAACCTAGTGTTACTATAATCTGTTCCCATTAAGGCACTTCCGTTCTCTCCAGAATTTCCAGAATTGCGCAATTCTGGAAATTCTGGAGATAACGGAAGTGTCTTAATGGGAACAGATTATAGTAACACTAGGTTCCCTTATATATTAAGTTCAAAACGACAATAGACCCTACACCTCTTACAAAGGAGAGAATTGAATGGCGGAACTCAACCCCGTGCGTTTATCTTGTTGCCAGAGCAACGATATCAATCTAACCAATATTTCATTTCTTCTAATGTGTATCGAACTCACAACACATATATGCTATAACAGGTAGGAAAAAAATCGTGTTATGGTTACTTTAGAATGCATGTTATACTCATCATAATATTACATGAATTCTTAAATAACCATAACAAGATTTTTTTAAACAAATACAAGCTTAAGCTCGGATATCAATGGAATTATAATACCTGAAAAAAGATCAGCTACTTCCTAATTGCCTCCGTAACGACAAGAAAAACTAATTATGGCCGGAAAAACGCCCCGTAATTCTTGCATTGTATCTTTGTTTTCTTTAAGTTTCTGTATTTTTTTAAGAAAAAGGTCTTACTAATGATTAAAAGGAAGCGAGTTTTATTTATCTCCGCTATTTTGTCGCTCGATTCTGTAACTTTAAAATTACCCCTTTCGAAGCTGGCTCATTGTCCAATACTAATTTTATTTTCTTGTTTCAGATTTCTAAAATAATTTAATGAATGAACGAGAGATGCCAACAATGTTTCAAGAAAGAATAACCTAATATCGATCAAATGGACTAATTCTACCGGCTATGACGAATTTCACTTATCCGGATCCAACGCTCGAGGACTTCAGATGCCAATTGATTTCTGGCAAGGGCTGCGTAAACGAATCCTTTTCGTCGGGTCTGGAGTGTGTTACCTACGGAAATTCTATAGAATTCAGCTGTGAATTAGATTTGGATATTCACAATGAAACTACTTATAGCTGTTTCCAATGTTCGAACAATTCCTTGGATTTCAGGAGCTACGACATTGAATGTAGCGTTAGACTCAAGCTGAACGTAATGACTGTTTTAGTTGAGAATGTAATTAAACATTTGTGGCTACGAATACCTAACATCAGTACGTGTAAATCAGACACGCTATTTTGTTACGGAGATACAAATCGGACGTTGTACATAGATTCTTTGAATGGCAGTGAAAATAATAGTTTATTAGACAGTTTTCAATGTACGTGGAACGAGAATAGTACACAAGAAAGTATAGATAGTGCGGGATACGAATGGAGTTTCCTATTTGTGATATTGTTTATAGTGGCGGGCGGTGTTGGTAATATTTTAGTGTGTTTGGCCGTGTGTTTGGACAAGCGTTTGCAGAATGTGACCAATTATTTTCTATTGTCCCTGGCGATTGCTGATTTGCTCGTCAGTTTGTTTGTAATGCCAATGGGGGCTATACCTGGATTCTTAGGTAAGAACCTTTTATATTTATAGAATATATTTTATTTTAAGATCATCATCATTCAATCATCGCAAATTATAAATAAAAAATAAGGCCAAAAAAAACAAAGGTATTATATGGAACTTTAAGTTTTTTAATTAGAGATAAGCGTAAAAAATATTATCGATTATGAATTTACATATTATATTTTTTGTTTGTAATATAATTTTATTCCGGTCACACACGAGTACATAGTTTTTTTATATCTTACTATACTGAGGCCTGTCGTGGCGCAGCGGCACAAGCGTGTGACCGTAACCGATAGGTTCTGGGTTCGAGCCCCAATCGAGGAAATGAAATATTTTATATTTTCAATTTAAATATTTGACGTTTCATTTCTTCGCTCTGGTAATAAGACAAAGCGCGGCGTTGAGTTCCGCCACTCAACACGCAATGCCTCAAATTCGGCGGAAAGAGATAAACGGAACGGAATGACTTAACATTAGGTTCCTAAGTTCTCTCTGTCTACTCTGCCATGTGCGGGATCTGTATCCCGTGAGTAAATGTAGAGTAAAATATTCAACTTTACGCTGTCTTAAAGCTGAATATTTTACTCTACATTTACTAAAGTATAGCATAAGAAATTTTATTAAGTCAATTTAAAACTTATTATGTACACGTATGTTACTTTGTAACTATCATATTTATTTAAATGTGAGAAACTGAATTAGACCCACTAGTAATAATTACATCATGTTCATTAAACTTTACAATATAATGGATAATGGAGCCCTAAGCTTAATTTTTAACCGATTTCCAAAAAGGAGGAAGTTCCATGATCGTCAACTACATTTAAAGATATGTTATGCCCTTGACGTAAAAACAAGGTCAGATTAGAAGTTTGACCGGTCTGTCTGTCAGTCAGCAACACCGTAGCTCCTAAAGTAGTGAACCAATTCATATACGTTTTTTTTTATTGAAAGATTCGTTCTTCTTACCAGAGCTAAGAAATGTAAACATAAAATATATAATTTCTATTTAATATTTATATATATTATTAAATAGTTCATTTTCTCGAGTGCGGATCAACACACAATCTTTTGCATTTACAGCCACACACATGTGCCTCTGAGTTGAGAAAGCCATTTAAACTTATTAAAAAAAAAACTCGAAAAAAAGTCAAAACGTGTAAGATCTTTTATGTGTAAGCATATTTATAGTTAATTAATTAATCATATTATACCTTATAAATTTTACATGTAGACTCAGATATATATATTATGACCAAATATTATTCAAGATTTTCCTTTAAACACGTAAAAATATGAAATATTCCGTAAAATATATAATTTGGCATATCTATGCATGAAATATGACACTAAAGCCAATATTTGGCTAAGCCGAATTTGGCAGGTATGCTTGATAAAGACGTTCGCCAAAAATCGTATATAGTGCATAATATAAGATAAAAAAAATATTTTTCGTTATTCTATTTATTATTCCAATTTTCATAAGTAGACAAATTGTTCAAAGCCTACTCGGTCAAATGCTTATATATTTATTTAAATATAAAAATTGTTTAATTTCACGTCACTTAACGCAGCACTTACTTAATTAAATACAGTGTCTGCAACCCGGCAACTCTGCGATGGTAATGGCTTACCACTAGTATGTATATTATTTTAAAAGTGGCAATCCATTCTTAGAAAACAAAAAAAAAAATGAAGTCAGCGGGATTTGAACCTGCGCCCCTTGAAAACCGTTTGAGCGCTACGTGTATACGTTTTCTGAATAAGTATCTAGGTTCACAATTTCTCTTTGCCTACGCTGTAATGCCCGAGATACATTGTGAAGCTATAAAATATGTTACTCTAGTAAGCCAAAATGCTTTGTTAGGTTTACTGAAACAGGAAATAGAATGATTTAACTGGGTCATTTTTGCTGATATTAAAATAAAAAAAAAAAACCAAAAACAAAAAACAGTTTCACACAACATAATTTGACAATTTACAAATAAAATTCAGCTCAGTTTTCACAGATACAGATACTTCGATTCTATATTTATGTTTCAATACAATAATATTGTTTGGCTGACACCGATACTCGATAAATATTTGTTGAATTTGGGAAACTGTTGGTTTTTTATTAAACAAATCTAGACTTCTAGACTTCTAATTCTCTACTTTTTACTTGAATTACATACTTGGTTAAATTCAAGGCCTGATTTTATCTTAAAGTTAAAGAAAATAATTGATATTAATCACTAAACTGAATGGAAGTGGAATCGTTAAGGTGCATATGTATTTTACAGGCAGATTTTCCCATTACGTCGGGATCATATACCTATCTAGTTATATAATTAGTTAGGACTATCTATCTGCACTCTAGTTACTAGTTGTATCCTACACTTCCCAGGGTAGGGAGAAATATTAGGAGCCTATTTTTGAGACACTTTGTTTCGTTCCCCACTTTGTGCCAAATTCGAGGACTTGCGTGCCGAGTGGCGGAACTCAACGCCGTGCTGCTAGCTGGAGGTAAATAATATATAATTAATTTACTCAAGTAGGAATCGAATCCACAACCTATCACAGTTAGTCACACGCTTGTGCCTCTACAACACGACAGGCCTCTCAACTAGTTACAATATTTGGAAAGTAAATTTACTGCTCAGCAGAACAAAATTCTGGCTCTATGCCAGCGTATGAGGTCTTTTTGGAATATTTTTTTTTTGAAATAAGCAATTGAAAAGGCTTATAAAACTTATTAATATGTTTTATTGGAAAACTTTACATTAAAATGTAGACTAAAATTCATATATGCGAACTTGGCTAAAGTAGTTTATTTTGTTATATAATGTCTTAGGGTTACAAGGCTACACGCATATGCTATATATGTATATATGTGCTATTATTTGATTAATTTTAATTATTATTGTAACATGTTGAGGCCTGTCGTGGCACAACGGCACAAGCGTGTGACTGTAACCGATAGGTTCTGGGTTCGATCCCCAGTCGAGAAAATGAAATATTTAATATTTTCAATTTAAATATTTAATGTTTCATTTCTTCGCTCTGGTAATAAGGCAAAGCGCGGCATTGAGTTCCGCAACTTAACACGCAATGCCTCAAATTCGGTGGAAAGTGGGGAACAGAAGTGGAACGGAGTGTCTTAACACTAGGTTCCCGGGTTCCCTCTGCCTACCCTGCCTCGTGCGGGATACAGCGTGAAGCTGAGTGAATTGAGTATTATTGTAACATATCAACTTACGCGTATCTCCTTGTTAGATAAATAAGTAAAATTGAATATGTTATACCAAGATCATCGCCAAGAATGTCCATACAGAATCTGTAAAAAAGACAGAAAATAACCAAAATATTTGCATACAATTTATAAAAGCCTTCATTTTAGGTTATTTTATCGTAAAATATCAACTTACGCGTATCCCCGAACGGCCCTTGTTAGATAAATAAATCAAATTTAATATGTTATATCAAGATCATCGAGAAGAATATTTATACAAAATCTGTAAAAACGACAGAAAATAATCAAAATATAACTATATGTGCAAACAATTCAAATAAGCCTTCATTTTAGGTTATTGGCCGCTGGGCGTTGTTTGGTGCAACGTGTACGTGACGTGTGACGTCCTCGCCTGCTCCGCTAGCATCATGCACATGTGCTTTATAAGTATTGGCAGGTTTGTACTGTAGTGGAAAAGATTATTATATATTAAAATATTGGTTCAATTATCTTGGTCACGCTTTGGAGTTTGTTCTGTAAACGTGACTATGGGCTAAATTTCCATTCGAGGAAATGAAATATCTAATATAAATTTTCTCGCTCTGGTAGTTAGGCAAAGCGCGACGTTGAGTTCCGCCACTCAACTAAGTAAAAAAAATTAAGAGCGGATTAAATTATCTCAGCATGAAGAGAACTATTTATCAGTTTACTTCTAGAACGTAAGACTTTGTTTAAGAAAAGAGAGATTCTTCGTGATTGTAACACATTTTAAATTCTAATTCAAATTAAAATTCAAATATTTTTATTCAAAATAAGAAGTTACAAGCTTCGTTTTTTTTTTGAACGTCAAACAATTTACCACCATGCACATGAAACACTTTTAAGCGAATAATGAACTTACCAAGATAAGTGATATACATAATATAAATACTAGAAATAAGTTTAATCTTAGTGCACCTGTAACAGATTGAATCGAGTTCGTGATTCTTTTATGGGTCAGGGTGTACGCTTTTACAATAGGATCCCAGAAAACGTCCGAGAATTTTCTATTTCACAATTTAAACAAGTTGTGAAAAGACGTTTGTGTGTTAAAGGCTATTACCAAATTAACGATTTCATAAATGATAACACGCCTTGGGAATAAAATGCTCGCTCCAGGCTATTTCAAATGTATCATTGTTACATAATTGATTATATGATGTAAAATTTGATTAAAAAAAAAAGACATGTCCCGCTGAGTTTCTTTCGCCGGTTCTTCTCAGGTCTGAGGCAGTAACTTTAGTGAACTGGTGGTAAATTGTTTGAAGTTCAAAAAACGTCGTTGTAACTTCTTATTTTGAATAACAATATTTGAATTTGAATTTTGAATTTGAATTAATCGCGTATATTGGATTTTAAATATTTTTTGGAAACCCGACGTGTCAAACACTTGACAGCAGTCCGTGATAAATGTTCGAAACGCCTGGTTTCCAAAAACGTTTCAAATCAAATATACGTTAGTATAGTAGTAGTAACATATTAATCAAATTAAAAGTGTTTCATTTAAATACCATGGGCACCTGCATGGTGTATTCTTAGAATACGCAGGAGGTTCTTCGTTTTTTTAGGTAATTTCGGACTCCACACAATCGCTTAACTCCACTAAGAAATGTTTTATATAAAATGTAGTAATGAATTCAACATCTACTTGACCTAAAATATAGATGAAGAATGGTGTGATGAGGCATACTTAGTCAAAAGCTTACTGAATATCAAAGATAGCCTTAAAGTCACATTTTGAACTTTTGGCCTTTATTAAAATAGATATACTTTAAAAGTTTTCAAAGAATATATATATTTTAATGCAAATTGTTTACAAATTCATAACATATTTTTATATGTAATCTAAAATAAAACTTTTAGTATCCATATATAGCATCAGCTCATATAAATTAAAAACCTTTAATTCTAATGATGATCTATAAATATATTACAAGAATTTAAATATTTAATAAATTTAAACGTTTAATGTTTATTTCTTCGCTTTGGTACAAGGTAAAATGCAGCGTTGAGTTCCGCCACTCAACATGCAATGTCTCAATTTTGGCGAAAAGTGGTGAACGGAGTGTCTTAATTCTAGGTTCCCAGGTTCCCTTAGCTTACCCTGCCATGTCCGGGATACAGCGCGAAGCTGAGTATTTATTACACGAAATATTGGTAAATAAGTATATTGTTATGTTTTAGGTTTATGTGTATACGAATCCTAATAAATTATACCCTCGTGCCCAGCATATATGGTGGTTCGTTTGCGCCTAATGTTAGATATCTGGCCTATTTCGCCAAACAAGCTGAGAAGATTATTATATTTTCAATATATGATAAAATAATAAAAATGAAATCGAGCCCATCATGGTGCAATGGCTCAGTGACTGACTTTAAACGTGACAGCAGTGATTTTGCCATTCGGTGGATTGACTTATTTGTATTTTATGACCATGAAAAAGTGCGGTCATAAGTTCTTCAAATTATGTGGGAAGTTGATAACAAAGTGGTTTGAAACTCTATTTTTTCTGCCAAACCTGCTACGGGATACAATATGAAGCAAAAATATTTTTCTTTTAGCTTCACTCTGTATCCTGCATATGGGCAGGCAGAGAAAACTTGGGAATCTATTGCTAAGACACTCTGTTTCGGTTCCCAGTTTTAGCCGAATCTGAGACATTACGTGTTGAGTGGTGGAATTTAACTTCGGAATTTACCTTGTTAACAAAGTGAAGAAATGAAAATATTAATTATTTAAATTGAAATTTATAAAACATTTCTTACATCTCAAGGCTATAAAAAATAATAAAGCTGAAGGACAGAAAGAAACAAAAACATTAAAAATTATGTTAAAACATTATAATTTATTTATAATTATTAGACAAGAAATGTGATATTTATATGTATGAATTGTAAACTTGCATAAAAAATAGTTAACCTTTTTCATAAATAATGAAACAAGATATTTTTAAAATTAGCACCAGGTGTCTTTACTCTATGACCACCTTGTAGAACCGATTATTCTAAGGGAGGATTCACACATGATTCTATACACGTTTCAGTCTCAATTTGATCAGTCTCCTAAAAATGTTTTTATAATTAAAATCAATAAAATCATTCATTATTATATATTGAGGCCTGTCGTTGCTCAGCGGCACAAACGTGAGACTGTAACCGACAGATTCTGGGTTCGATCCCCAGTCGAGGAAATGAAATACTTAATCTTTTCAATTTAAAATATTTAATGTTTCATTTCTTCGCTCTGGTAACAAGGCAAAGCGCGGCGTTGATTTCCGCCGCTCAACAAGCAATGCCTCATATTCGGCGGAAAGTGGGGAACGGAAGTGGAGCGAAGTGTCATAACACTAGGTTCCCGGGTTTCCTCTGCCTACTTTGCCTCGTGCTGGATACAGCGTGAAGCTATTATATATTATATATAGAATAAAACTATTTATTAAATTTCTCGAAATACACTTACGCATTGTGAAATAAATATTAGTATAGTTCAAGCGGGCGAAGTCCCGTGGGTTACTACTAACAAATATATTACAGAAGCCATTTAGTAGATTGAATTAAAAAAGAAGTTAAAGTTCTACATTAATTCCTAAGTATTTTATTTCATTATAGCTGTAAGACAAGATAGTTTGCTTAAAATTTCTAATAACTATTGTACCAATTCCGTCTATACAGATCGTAAAACGTTGACGATATTTGACAATAAAAAATACATCTAATTCGTCTGCTCATCCCTTATGTTAGTAATAAAAGTTTTATTATAGATTAGGTTCAAAATTACTTTAATCAACGGAACGGATTTTAGTTTGGATTAAGAAAACTTTCAAAATTGTAGTACTTAAGCTTTTTAAACTTTTCGGTAAAAGTCGAAGATACTAGAAATTTTATATAAAGATTTTATTGTTATCAAGAAACTATTTTAGTGTTTCCAATATTTTTTTTCAGTAATCATAAAAAAATATTCTCTAATTTTAACCATAAGCAGAAAAAAACAATAATTTGGAGAAAGACATTTCTTAAGACTAGGTCTACCTTTTATATGTTAGATACAGACAGAGTGTGAAGGTACATCTCCTGTCACTCTTTCTCAAACATATTAGGTTAGAATTAAGACACTCCGCTCTCTGCTATTTCGGATTTGAGACATTGCCTGTTAAGTAATAGAACTTAACGCCGAACTGCCAAAAAAAAAATGATTCTTTCTTAACAGTCTTTACAGGTGACGCGTTCACGTTAAACTACGAAGCCTCCTCTATGGTTTTATTATATTAAACATGTGGAAGGTATTAACGACATTGTTAAGTACTTCATAACAACCCTACTGCTTACTTTAAAATACCCTTTGTATTTTCCTGCTGTATAATCACTTCGCTTGCCATCAGCGAGTTTCCTCAAAGGTTTAAAATATTGTTAAGGGATCCATTCACTGTCTCATATTATGGATATTTGTATGCAAATGTTTTTCTTTATGGCCTTGAAATTATTATTAAGGGTATGAATTTTCATGTTCGTTCAAACTTAGAATAAGCAATAAATATATGAAAAAAAAATAAGGTTACTAATTTAGTACTTTATATAGCATTAATATCAGTCGTTTATTAATTCACAATTTAAATACATCAATATTAAAAACCAATAATTTATTCTTTATTTGTTTTCTTCAAGAATTCCGCATTAAGATACTCCGTTGCCCTCTTTCTAGCGAATTTCGAAAATATCAAATATTTCATTTTTCTACTTGGCAATCGAACCCAATATTAATTCAATGGTAATGCATTAACAGCACACTAGCTTTTATCGACGGCTTCGCCCGCAATGTTAAAAAGAAATACAAATAACTAAGCGTTGTGTATGATTCACATGGCATAGTTCAAGATAAGTGTTCGTGATTTGAAAGGATTGACATGATGTAAAAAACCTTTTTTGATAAAAGGAATAACAAGCAAAGGAATATTAAATATTTTTGTATTTATTGTTCTTTAATATAGTAAAACTTTTTACTTTCTACCTTTTGAAGTCAAACCAGTAGTTTTATTTTATTTAAAGTGTTATTCCACACTTGAGAAAGAAAAATACTAATTAAAAAAAAAGCGTAAAAAATTTAACGTAGCGGGATGTGAAGCTGCTCCTCTTGAAAAAATTTAACACAGTAAAACTACTACTACCGCTATGAACGTTATACGTTTTTATAACCAGTAGTTCTTGAGATTAGTGCGTTCAACCATTTTGAATTTATAAAAGGTAAAGATATAGACAATATTAACTACTGCACCGTTTACAGCGTGTATTTTGTTCCTTATATATTAAGTCATCACACAGTGCGGGGTCACGAATCAGATTACTGTATACATAGCGTTTTATCGGAACAAATGTTTGCCAAAAGGATATAACGTTACGTGCCTCATTTCCTCAGTGGAGACCTTCTTGAAGTGTTTAATTTATAAAGAAATGTTATATTTTTATAGGCTGAATAAATATGTTGTGGATATCCGCTACCGGCTATGCTATATAGGTTTTAATAATTTATTTTATTTTCTATGCAAAGAATCTAATCGATTTGAAGTCTCAAGCACACCACACCAGAGGACCAGGTACAGTAAGCTCATTCTGCAAGAATCCAGGGCAGTACGCGAGGCAATTAAGGATTCGTTGGCGGTAGTTTGATATAATAATTATATCAAATTACAGACAAATGCCACCTCAGTCTAAACCCGTGACCACGGACTACTGTAAAGTATTCGAAACGTCGGGGTTCCCAAAAAATGTTTACCATTCAATATACGCGATTAATCCGATTAAAAATGTTTCATTTAAAATGTGTAACAATCGCAAAAGTCAAAGACATTATTAAACAAATTGATTTGATAGAACTTAACCACCCTTACTATAAAAACGTTTTATATATGAAAAAAACTCGACACAATGAAAAAGTAATATTTTTTTCTAAAGGAATGGAATTTCTAAGATTTCCGTAGAAATTTTTGGATTGTATGTCGAATGAAGAACAATCGATAAAAATTGTCAATCTTAAATTTGCAGGCATATGCACTCATTTTGTATGAAATTAAGTAAAATTATAAGTTTATAATAGTTATTTTATACCTTTATTTGTATTGCAAGTTCTCAATTATAGCAAAATTTCATGTTTTGGTTAGAAGTGAGAACGATCTATAATTTTAAAATGAATACGGTAAATACTCTACAGGCTTGATAACCCGGAGAATAAAGTTGTCAATTTTAAGTTTGCGGGCGTATCTATTAATTTTGTGTGAAACGAGCTGCATAAGTTTGTAATATTTGTTTCTTTGTGTTACATATATTTTTTTACATTTTACAGATATTATATTATATTACCTTTATTTGTTCTTATTTCGTTATAAATTTCATAGCTGTGGGTCCACGAGAAATACCATAGATTAAGCGGTGTTTTTCATATAAAATGCTGTGAACTCGATACGTAAATGCACGTATCTGTTGATCACGTCGACTTAGAAGCTGCAGAAGTTTTATATTTTTGTGTTCCAAGGAATCAGAAAACATTAAATCTAGTCATGTTGTTACTATTTTCTGCTGGCAGACACAGTATATGGGTTTGAAAATAAGATGAAAACCAATTTAATATTTTGTCATACAAAAGTAAATGATGAGATATGATATCAAAGCTTTACTAAAGTCAATGTATAATGCGTTAACCTAACCACAACGATACTATGCATCGTTGTATTGATAAATGTAGCGGGATTTGTACATAATATTCGATCTACATTTCATGAACTCCTGTCGATTGATCCTTTTAATTGTTTTGAAGTGTTAGATTTATTATTTAAAAATGTTGGCAGATGGTCATAGAATAGACTAAATTTTTAAATTTATTTTTACACAATGATAAACATTTTCGGGCTGCAAAGACTTAATTTGGTAAATATTTTTGGCACATTTTTATTTGGTAGACATGTATCCCTAAGGGGTACAGAAAATAAATTTCCTCCAAATAAATTTCAAACAATCAGATCAATGTTCACACCCTCCTTTGATATTGAATCAGAATCAGAGTACGCACTTCGTAAAATCTTACATATGTTTAATAAATAAAATGATAAAAATATTTTGGCTTTTTCCGTAAATATTGACCAAACACATTTGCTCAATTGTTTAAGAGATATTTCGTCTCTAGAATTCTTAATTATTAGTCATTTGATTATTTTATTTACTTTTGACATAATATTCTTGAAGAACTCATTCTTTATACAAGGATATTTTTGTGGAGTAACTTAAATTTAGAAAACTGAACGAATTTTTGATGCTAATATTTAAAATATTGTTAAATAACTAGCTGACCCGGCAAACGTTGTTTTACCATATAAATATTTTTTAATTAATTTCTAGTGTACACAAAAAATAGCTTACTTATTGTAAGTGTGTAAAAATGTGGTATATGCGTGAAATAGGCACGTTGAGGGAATATGAAAATAACAAAAGCCAAACATTATTTTTAAGTTTTTATCATTTATTCCTTAAAATATATAATAATGTCTTTGATTTTCGCGATTGTTAGACATTTTAAATGAAACACTTTAAACCGGATTAATCGCGTATATTGATTTGGATACATTTTTGGGAAACCCGACGTTTCGAACACTTTACAGTAGTCCGTGGTCACGGGTAGACTGAGGTGGCATTGTCTGTCAGTTGATATAATTATTATATCAAACTACCGCCAACGATTCCTTAATTGCCTCGCGTACTGCCCTGGATTCTTGCAGAATGAGCTAACTGTATCTGGTCCTCTACTGTGGTGTGCTGGGGACTTTAATTTTTTTAAGAGTGGGTCCCAGGTCGTGAAAAGTTTCCAGCCATCTTCTCTATTGAATTTAGGATGTTTTTGTATTTCAATAGCCTCGCGGATCATTCTAGGGATATATCTATTCTCCCTAGCGAGTATGTGGGGTTTATCAAACCTGATGTAGTGGTTGGATTTGTTCGATGTATGCTCACACACAGCTGACTTTGATACATGCCCATTCTTGACATCGGAGATGTGTTCCTTCACCCTGACACCCTAACACCGATGCTTCTCTTTGTTTGACCTATATATGATAAGCCACAGTCACAATCAAGTTTGTATACACCTGCACACTGCAAAGGAATATTACTCTTCACTGGTCTCAAGAATTGGCTCACTTTCTTGTTAGGCTTGAAAATAGTTTTAATAGAAGCTCTTCTTAAGATGTTGCCGATCCTGTCTGTAACACCCTTCACATATGGTAAAATTGCTGGTTGCCTCTCAACTGTGGGTGGCTTGTTGGTCTTCTGACAACGCTGGCGGGGAACTGGCAGCTTTTTCTGATGAAGAGCAGTCTTCACCTGTCGAAGCTCGTCCCCTAGGTGTTCAGCATCACAGAGGTGGTGGGCTCTCTGAAACAAAGATTTGCCAACGGTAGATAACTGTGTAGGGTGGTGGTGAGATTCACCATTGAGGTATCTATTGGTGTGCGTGGGTTTCCTATATACTGTTTGGCCTATTGTGCCATTAGAATTCTTTATGACTAAAACATCAAGAATCTAAAAAATTATTTGCCTGTAATTCCATTGTGAACTGAATATTATTATCAATAGAATTAAGCTGGTTTAAGAATATATAAACACTGTCCGTAGTTAAAATTGTGAAAGTATCATCTACGTACCGCTTATGAAGCTCTTCTTACGATCTTGCCGATCCTGTCTGTAACACCCTTCACATATGGTAAAAACAATAATAATGGCTGACAACTGTGTAGAGAGTGACAGATGTCTTATTATTGATCAGTTATCGACCAGTGATGAAAAATGATTAAATTACTAAAATGTCTATTTAAAAATAGGGGTTGGTGATAAAAAGGTGAAAATATAGGGTTGTATGTATTTTTTATTGCGACATAATAAAAAATATTATAATTAAAAAAATGTCCAAAAATAAAAAAAATAAAAATAAGGTTGGACAACCCTTACCATTAAGGGGAATGAAAAATAGATGTTGGCCGATTCTCAGATCTACTCAATATACTTACAAAATTTCAAGAGAATCGGTCAAGCCGTTTCGGAGGAGTACGGGAACGAAAATTGTGACACGAGAATTTTATATTGTTAAATAATATCACTATACTATATCCACTGAAGTTAAATAAATTCTAAATTTCGGTTCACAGTTATTGAAATATTTATTAATAATAATTTAAATAACTGTGAACCTGTCGTGGCGCAGCGGCACAAGCGTGTGACTGTCACCGACAGGTTCTGGGTTCGATCCCCAGTAGAGGAAATGAAATATTTAATATTTTCAATTTAAATATTTAATGTTTCATTTCTTCGCTCTGGTGATAAGGCAAAGCGCGGAGTTGAGATCCGCCACTCAACACGCAATGCCTCAAATTCGGCGGAAAGTAGGGAACGGAAGTGGAACGGAGTGTCTTAACACTAGGTTCCCGGGTTCCCTCTGCCTACCCTACCTTGTGCGGGATACAGCGTGAAGCTATTAATAATTTATCAAATTCAAATACTAAGTAAAACAATCGCGAGCGTTCAAATATAAAATATGTAGTTATGTGATCAATATATAATATTCGTTTCTATGTCAGTTAAAAATAACAACAAAAAATTAAATATACTCAATTAAATAAATATTAACTTAATATAAGTATATATATAAATATATATTGATTTATTCTTTATATGTTTGAGCACGATTACAGGCTTATGGCCTGTATTCGCTAAGAGCTATTAAGAGAATGATGAGTACTAAAGATTCTTCTAAGCTCGGAGATAATAGAACGCAATAAAAAATGTGACGTATTTTGATAGAAAGTATCGTTTTACGGACACGATACAATGCTTTAATTTAATAAAGTTGCTTTTGTTGTTTGCAATGTAATATTATCATGTTATTGTTGTTTGGTTATTTTTATAAGAATATCGATCTTTTGTTGGCACGAGTTTATTAGTTTTATCTAAAACGAGATAAAATTGAATACTAGAAAATAAATATATTTATGTAACAACATATTATAAAGAAGTTCACGGGAAGTACTCTAGGTTTTGATAGCAAAACGATGCATAAAAGTTTTCAATGCGATAGCTAAGAAGCTTGATTTTTTTCTTTTGCTCTATGGTACCATAGATCTATATATTTAATATTAATTTTAGCTTGATACATCCATACAATCTTTTGATAAGTAATAAATGGTCTTAACTGATGGACAGACAGGCAAGAAAGCTTATCATATATAAAAGTTAGAGTTATGTTTTTACCTTTTGAGACCTAAAAATGAATACCTATGTAGGTGTCCGATTTTATAGTTAAATATTATTTGCTATAAAATATAAGCTAATTTAATGTATTTAAAAAAATATTTTCCAATTTACACCTTGGGTGGTAAAGTAAAGTAGTAGAGTAAAGGTCACTCTATGGGAAGGAAATTCTCAAAAATTAAAAGCAATTTTCAGGTATATTTGAAGTTATTTATATTTCAATTTGTATATATTTTTATTTATTATACTATTCTTCTTATTCTTAGTCGTAGTAAACCAGAGCAAAAGCATTAAATGTTTAATTTGAAAACATTAAATATTTCATTTCCTCGAGTGGTGATTGAACCCACAACATGTCGCTCTACAGTCACACGCTTGTACCAATGGGCTACGACAGGCCTGCAATTTATATATATTGGATTTTTTAATTTTGGATTTCTTAATAAAAAAAATCCTCATATAAAACTGTGTAATTTGTTAAATTTATAAAATATAGCTTAGCTTATCTTTTACTGAAGTTATCAAAACACCTAAATATAAAAATATTTTTTTTATAATAATTTACCTATAATTTGTAACATTAATAAATAATAAATTTTAATACAATTTTCTTTAAAAAATGTAAATTTCTAAGGAAAAAGAACAGTGAAAGGACATCCGGGACAAAAGCCGGATGTGTCTTTTTATTCGCAGCTCGCTTTTTATAAAGACTTACTTATTAAAGTAACTTTCATATCTGCAACGGTCTAATTCGTTAAAGGACGTAACGGATAAAGTTAACCTATAAATAAATATGAGATATGACTATCTTTTCTTTCGGAGAAATATTTAATATTTCTATTTCCTCGCTCTGGCAAAGAACTAATATGTGACGGTGACCTCCGCCATTCAATTCTGCCGAAAGTGGAAAACGAGTGTCTTAACACTAGGTTTCCCAATTCCAACCTAATTTAATATATGTAAGATAAGATAACACGAAGTTTAAAAGATACTACTATGTAGTTAGTTTAAAAAAATCGTATCTTGTTTGGTCTTAATCCGACAAAGAAATGCGTAGTGTGAAACTATGTTCTTTTTGGCCTGTTAAAGTGGAAAAAGCAAAAGCTAACAAAAAGCTCATAAAACCATATTTATAATTTTAAATAATGCTTATTCATTGCATTCACGGATTATTTTATTTCTACAGGTACCTGGGTATCCGCAATCCACTTAAAAGCCGGCATCATTCAACCAAACGGCTGGTAGTAATCAAGATAGCGCTAGTGTGGCTGCTCAGCATGTTCGTTTCGAGCTCTATCACTGTTTTAGGTAAGTAAAGTATAGTAAATATACTCGATATTTTAAAAGGATCGTACATTTTTCTAACCGTTGAGTATTTTTTTATTGAGAAACGAAACTTGCCACCACCACGTTTGATAATAATATTTACCCCAAGTGGGAATTCGACAGACTTGATATAAAAAGCTGACTGAATCCGCTAAGATAAAATGTTATCAGGTAGTAAATTTCAGCCTAAATATTATCCTTTCTCCAAAAATGACTAGGAATATGCGAGATAATACTAAAAATCTTTTAGAAAGAGGCCGTCGAGACTCACTGCGTCTGACTAAAAACATAACTTTAGTCTACCGACGGTTCCAGCTATTTCCATTTCCTGTTTTTTGTAACAAGTCAAAACACGGCACTGAGTACCGGCACTTAACATAGGTGGAGTGTTTTAACACTAAATTCTCTCTGCCTAATACATTTGTAATCTTTAAATATTAGTTTAGTTATTTATATGTACTTTATTTTTAACCATTTTAAGATTTTCGATTTTTAATTTAGAAAAAATAACATGTTCGTAGAGGATAGTAGTGGCATAGAGGTAAAAGTGTGCAACTGTAAAATCTATAGATTGCAACTTAGATTCCTATTTGAAGAAAGCCTTAGTACTTTTATTTCATTTTGATAGCGAGGTAAAGTGCGGCGTTGAGTTCCGCAACGAAGTAAGAGACGGCAGAATTTTAATGGAGACGAAGTAACTTAGCATTTGGTTCTCAGGTTCCTTGTGCGTTTCCATGAGCAAGATACGTACATAAAAAAAACAAAACTGTGTTTAAAAAATAAAAGACTATGTTAGAAAACATATTTTGACTACAGGATTTTATTTTGTCTGCCAAACAAATTATGAGTTAAAAAAAATACAAGCAATTATAGCATTACCATCATTAGGCCACAGATACTCAAAGATGAAAGAATTTAAAATCAACTGTAGAGGTTGAAACTCAATTATTACTTCGAAGCATTCTTTTTCTATTCAAATGAGAAAATTATCAAGTTCACTTTGATCATCGTTATGGCGGCTCTCGTCTGTTAATGTTTAATTGACTTTATACATTTCATTATTTTGATTATACTACGTTTTGTTACTATAATTGTGTTGCGTCACACCGGAAGCTATACCTACTCAAGCGAAATTATTTTTTTTAAACACAAATTGTATATAGTGCGGTGATTTGGTTTGCAAATTGTCTTTTTGAGAAAACTTTCTCTTTTTAATGTACCTTTAAAACATTTCGTCCCCATGAAGACACTTTCGTTCCCAACTTTCCGCTGAATTTAAGGTATTGCGGGTTGAACGGAACGGCAGAACTCAACGCCGCGCTTTGCCATGTTAACAAAGCGAAGAAATAACCACAATGAAAAATTTTTAAATAAAGAGCAATCACATTACTTATAAACACATATTTTTAATAGAATCTCAAAACTTCTGCTCTTTACGTCATAAAGATCAATGAAAAACAATAATACTCCACAACCCGTATTTGTAATGAAATTAACATTAGGATTCACAAATTTAACTGGAAATTACAATTTAAATGTTTCGACCTTAAATATGTTTAACCTCGAGAAATTGGACAAAGCTATTCCATTCAACTGTGCATTTTATATAAGAACCAGTGAGGGGCATAATCTTAAATCGAATTTGGGACCTTTTGGGACTTTATGAGGGATTCATTCGTAAATCTCTATTCATTATTTCCGTTTGATTTAGTACTATGAGCTGCCCGACGTAAATATTTCTGAACTGGCTGGTTGGATAACAAAATATAGCTACCTGTTGTTAGTGAGGCCGAGTCGAGGCGTACTAGCGAGAGATTTACTGTACTCGGTAGTTGTGGCTTTGATGTCTATTCGGGGGATAATTATTTTAAACTTAAATTAATTTTAAAGCTTTAAGGGCTCAAAACCTAAAGTTAATCTTCTCCACAAAAAACACAACGAGAAAAAATATTTTTTTTCTTTGAAAAAGAATTTCAAGCAATATAACTTTACTTGTATATTTTATATTTTTTTTTCAGCTTCACGCTGTATCCCGCACTAGGCAGGGTAGGCAGAGGGAACGAAAGTGAAACCTAGTGTTATGACACTCCGTTCCACTTCCGTTCCCCACTTCCGCCGAATTTGAGGCATTGCGTGTTGAGTGGCGGAACTCAACGCTGCGCTTTGCCTTATTACATAGTATATTTTATATATTTTATATATTTTATATATTAACTTTACTTGTATATTTTATATATTTTTTAAGATTTTTTTTTAAAAATGGTAAATTTACAAATATATAATAATGAATAAATAATATTTAGGCCTGCTTATACTATACTACGACTATAGACTATAGGCGTCAGAAAGATGTATCTTAACATTAGGTTCCTAAGTTCTCTGTGCTTATCATGCCTGCAAAAGGTAACGTGAAAACAAAAGAAAGGAAATCAAGATCAAGATCAAGATTTAGACTCTTAATACAATTTACAAAAAATAATATACTACTGTTAATAACATAAAATAATTATACAATATAAGTTAAATGTAGTTAATTCTCTCAGTATTTAGTAATATAGAGGTAACTGTAGAAGTTTTTTAATGTAACGTTGCAAAATTCAAAGTGCTACCAGCAGATCGTGCACTAAAATTTTGGCCTTAATAATTATGAAATTTAATAACACCGCGAGCGCCTCATTAAATGCTAAAATATTTTCAATTTAAATATTTAATGTTTCATTTCTTCGCTCTGGTAATAAGGCAAAGCGCGGCGTTGAGTTCCGCCACTCAACACGCAATGCCTCAAAAAGAATAAGCAGAGGGAACCTGAAAACAATATAATTTTAATATGAATTGCAACTACTTGACAATATTCACATGTTTTATATACGTTATATCGAAGGCGAACACCTGCGGCTACAGCTGGCTTTGTATCTTATTAAGATAATGGATGAGGAGATTTGCACTTTCGCCAAGTAATATAATAACGTCATCTTTACAACCAAAAAAAAACTTATATTATGTATGATACATCATAAATAAACTCGGTACAAAATGCCTTAAATTCGACGGAAATTGGAGGACGGAATGGAGTGTCTTTACATTGCCTACCTAGCCATATTCAACTTATAGCGTTGAGTTGAAATAAGAAAAAATATGGAAAAAACATTATTTACTACCTTTAACATACTTCGTATTATAGTTCAAGTAGATTTTTTTTTTAAAATACTTTTTAAAATAAAATATTTCTCAAATTATGTAAAATAAATGAAACCTACAAAATTTAGAAGAATCAAGCCTTCAAGTTATTAAAATAATTGAGTAACCGAATTAATCAAAGTTTTGAAAATCATTTCGACCAAAAGTAAGGAAACGATTTCCTTAACAACCGCTTAATTGGAGTGCCGGAGTTGAAAACATCTTTCAACATAATTTAACCATGGTTGATTAATGACTTAATAATTGCAATCATCGCTTTATTGACAATTAACTTAACTTCAGTCTATGCAATGGAATATTTAGAATTTTCAAATTAAATATTTATTGTTTTGCATTTCTTAGCTTTGGTAACAAGGTAAAACGTGGCGTTGTAACTTATTTTTACTTAAATGTAGGGATCCTTAAAATTTATAATAGTTAAATTATTTTTTTTTATTTTGATATAAAAGGACTAATATAGACATATAACACATGTATAAGAAATCTAGTGTCCGTTACCAACTTTCCATTTGGTGAAGGCTATGAAAATATTCAATAAGCTTGATACCTCCTCGATCTTAATAGACTTACAGAAATATATATTATAAAGCATGTGTATCCTTATGTGTATAAGGTTTGTTTTTTTCTTTGAGGTACGGAGTCCAAATAATGGCATTGCTGTCGTTAAATGATATTTGAAATATGACAGTAAGTGAAGCTGGGGCTATAGCATATCAGTCTGACAAGCTGCGAAGCCTGTAGATATACATTTGATTTGAATGTATTTCCCTGGCGTTAAGTTTCATCTGCTAGTATTTATAGTAAGGTAGTGGAGAGAATCTAGTGTCAAGTGCAATGTTTCCATATATACCTTTAAAATATATATTTATTAAATAATGTTTTGGCTCTTGGCGGAATACAGCGTAAAGCGTTTGAAAACAAATATGTTGATATTATTACTTTTTCTTTTAACCTTCCCTTATTTTCGTCACGCCAAGGCAGCGCTTATATTTTCTTAACATAAAATATATTTTAATAATAACAGTTACATAAAATATATTCTATCGTCGATGTAGACTTTTATAAAATTGTTCGGGCGTTCATTTAATTTTAAATTTAGGCGTGAACTTACTTTAAGATTACTTCTCGCCCAAACATTGTTATATTGTATTCTATAAAAATGACAATTCAGACAATTACACCATTGAGGTGATGACGGTGGCGTTTTCATTTTAGACTTTCTTGGCATCACGGGTGCTTTTTTTTGTACAAGATACAAATATGTTTTGTATAAGGTTAATAATATATACATTATTCGGCGTTGACTTCCGTTAATTAACGTGTAATGCCTCAAATTCGGTGAAAAATGGGGCACAGAACGTATCTTAATACTAGGTTCCCAAGTTCCCTCTGTTAACCCAGTCATGTGCGGGATACAGCGAGACGCTGTAATACAAAACAAAAACAGAATTTCTGTTGTTAACTGTATGTTAACTATAGTAAGCGAGCTGAGCGTAGTACTCATATAAAATATAATAGGTGATTTTTTTATAGCTTCACGCTGTATCCCGCACTAGGCAGGCTAGGCATAGGGAACTCGGGAACCTAGTGTAAAGACACTCCGTTCCACTTCCGTTCCCCACTTTCCGCCGATTTTGAGGCATAGCGTGTTGAGTGGCGGAATTCAACGCCGCGCTTTGCCTTATTACCAGAGCGAAGAAATGAAATATTAAATATTTAAATTGAAAATATTAAATATTTCATTTCCTCGACTGGAGATCGAACCCAGAACCTGTCGGTTACAGTCACACTCTTGTGCCGCTGCGCCACGAAAGGCCTCAAAATATAAAAGGTGATGCAGTAGGAATTTTATAAATATAAAAATTCTGTTAGTATATTATGTAACAATTGCACTATACAATGACGTTACAGTTTCAGAATCAAGATTGGTACTATTTGCTCCAAGCGCAGCTGTGATACAATAAGAGAAATAGTAAAGAGCAAATGGTACAAATAGAAAATAAAAGACTTTTGCAATCTAAAAGGTAGTATATGATTTCATTTTCTGTCATATCCGCGATATTATTTATGGTGAATTAATTATATATTTTATTAATATGGTTTAAAAGCAGCTTTACGCTCTTTTATGTATTAACTATAAAGAAAACTAGTAATAAGTCATTTCGTTTCTTCTTGATTATAACGGTTGTGAGTTTAATTAAAAAGGAAAGTAATCATTGAATAGTCGTCAATAGGCTATATATAATTGCAATAGATCACGTAAATACTCTACAAAATGGTAAATTAAGTGTATAGGTACTAACTGATTGAGTAACAGATAGCGCACAGTAGGGCCTACTTAACGTGAAAAGCAAAACAGAAACAACACGAGTAAACTATAAGCGTTTATTTTCCTTGATAACTGTAGAGGAAAATAAACTACAAAAAGGATATTTCGAAATTCTTACTAGAATTTGAAAAAAATACATATTTTTGGTTTAAAAATTAAATAGTCCAGGCAAAAAAGTGATAGTTGATAACGTGTTTATGTAAGTATACGAGGCGATTTATGTGAGTGTGAGTGTATTTATGTGAGTGTGAGTGTGAGTGTACAAGTTTATTTGCGACTGTAATGAAATATTGGCATTTCCTTGCTCTGGTAACGAGGCCGAGCACGGCGTTAGTCCTCAACACTTGCGTGTTAGAGATATTGCTATCTCTAATTTAACTTTTTTAACTTTCATAATTTGATTATCCATTATCAAACAAAAAATCCATTCGAGTTCTTACTTTTTGAGATTAGAGTGTTCAACCAAATAAAACTTTTCAGCTTTATAATATCAGTATAAATTGGATTTCAATCTAAAATTAGCTCATCCTATTATAGTTGTTGAAACCAACTGAGCGAGAAGAGCTTCCTCTTTCATCTGTTTTCAGTTCACCGTCTTCGCCTAAAGTAGTAATAATGTCTGTTGACTGACACTCAAAGTTTCTAAGTTTATTTATAGCTACGTAACTATAAAGTTAATGGGGCGCTTAAATTTCACTAAGTAAGAAGTTGTTGTGATCATAATTAGTATGTGTATAGTAATTTTGGTAAAGTTTTGTCTCACTTCAGGAAATAAAATGTAATATTTTCATTTCCTTGCTTTGGTAACAAGGTAAAGTGTGTCACTGACTGTCAACACCTAATGCTTCGAGAATTCGGAGAAAAGTGGGGACGGAGGTGCTTAATGTGAACACAACAGAGTCTTAACAGTTTATATAGAAGGTCAAGTTTTTTTCGCTCTTATATCAATCCCTTCAGATTGTGACTGACCCAAATAGGATATTGAAAAAAAAATTGATTTGTATTTAGGTACAAACTCTTGTATACATGAATTTAAAACTTTGTAAAATTTATCAGTCATCTCATTAACTGTAAGTTCATTAGTAAATATCGTTTTGCACTCCATATTGCTGAGATGGTTATTAATAAGGTCATAATCACATTTATAGAAATTGTATCTTTTTTTATTTGAGTTATTTTTATTTTAAAATCCATAAAGGTAGCGATAATAGGAGAGTGAAGTTTATCAATATTAACGAGGGAAGATATAGCCGACGATACAAAACAATTACGAATATTAGTGAAAACAAGATTTAAAATTCGATCTGATGTATTTTTTATATTATTAATTTGCATAATTTCATTTAAGTTGGCAAAGTCTATAAGCGTATCAGCTAATGTAGAGATACCTGGATAAGCATACTTTTGGGAATCACTATCAAGAGATTACTCAATACATCCAAGATTAAAATCACCAAAAATACACGTATTATAACTATGCGGTTCAGAGACACGATATCAGTTATTTAAAAACAATTTCAAAACATTTAATCTAACTGATGGAGGTTATACACCTCAAAGAGCTAAGTTATAAAAGTTGTTTGAGATTGTTAACTTCACTGTGATCCATAAATCTTCACTTTTTTTAGTCAGACAGTTACACTTGACCCAAGATTCCCTCTGCCTACCTTACTAGGTTCCCAAGACCTCTCTGCTTTCCTTCCATGTGCGGGATACAGCGTAAAACTAAAAAAAATATATAAATGCTCAAAATAATAATAGACATAAATAATATTATAAATAATATATTGTATTAAAAAACAGTTCTATCATATATACTGTATGACAGCTCTCATACATCACTTTAGTGTGATTTGCAAATGTTTATCATTGACGAAAAGTTGGTGAGTAAAAAATGGAACATTTTGGTCTACATGTTTTCCTTAATTTAGCATTAATAGACGAAAAGGTATTTTTTCGGCCGTTAAAGCACGCTTGTGACTAATAGTGCCACCATACATTATGTTCAAGCAGACCGGTTACAAACTTGCTGGCTTCGCACTCTGTTGCCGTGATTCATCATAGCTCTATTGTTATAAATATCACTGGCCGATCAAAATGTAATTTTTAGGGCTTCAAACCTCAAGGTAGGAGACAAGAGGTGACAGAGGGAACTTGGAAACCTACTGTTAAGACATTCCATTGTTTTCCCCACTTTCACCGAATTTGAGATATTGTGTGTTAAAACTCAACGCCAGGCAAAAGCCTTGTTACCAGAACGAAGATATGAAAACATTAAATATTTTATTTAAAAATATTAAATATTTCATTTTCTCGAGTGCAATTAGGTAAATTGACAATAAAGCGATGATTGCGATTATTAACTCATTAATCAATCATGGTTAAATAATGTTGAAAGAAGCTTTCAACTCCGGCACTCCAATTAAGCGGTTATTAAGGAAATCGTTTCCTTACTTTTGGTCGAAATGGTTTTCAAAAGTTTGATTAATTCGGTTACTCAATTATTTTAATAACTTGAAGGAAAATTTTATGAATAACTTTACTGTTTTCCTTATTCATCTAAATTTTGCAAGTTTCATCGACTTTGTGTAACTTGTGAAATATTTTCTTTTTAAAAGTATTTTTTTTAAACCTACATGAACTAACAAACGAAATATGTTACACAATGTTTGTTACATATTTTTTCTTATTTCAGCTTCACGCTGTATCCCGCACAAGGAGGGGTAGGCAGGGTTAGTTGTTTTAAAACACTCCCGGTCCGTCCTAAGCTTTTCGTCGAATATGAGGCATTACATGTTGAGTGGCGGAACTTGTCGCCGCACTTTGCGGAACTTGTTGCCGCAAGTCTCGCATGTATAGTACGTTCACAAAATACTCGTCCTCTGTGTATTACGCAAGATTTTATTTTGGCTCAGTTTATTTATGATGTATGATTTTATTGTATTATGTATAATATAGGCCTGTCGTGGCGCAGCGGCACAAGAGTGTGACTGTAACCGACAGGTTCTGGGTTCGATCCCCAGTCGAGGAAATGAAATATTTAATATTTTCAATTTAAAATATTTAATGTTTCATTTCTTCGCTCTGGTAATAAGGCAAAGCGCGGCGTTGAGTTCCGCCACTCAACACGCAATGCCTCAAATTCGGCGGAAAGTGGGGAACGGAAGTGGAACGGAGTGTCATAACACTAGGTTTCACTTTCGTTCCCTCTGCCTACCCTGCCTAGTGCGGGATACAGCGTGAAGCTGAAAAAAAAAATGTATAATATAAATATTTTCTTTTGGTTATAAAGATGACGTTATTACATATATTCCTTGGCGAAATTGCAAATCTCCTCATCCATTATCTTAATAAGATACAAAGCCAGCTGTAGCCGCAGGTGTTCGCCTTCGATATAACGTATATAAAACATGTGAATATTGTCAAGAGGTTGTAATTCATATTAAATTTATATATATTCTTTATTGCACTTAAAATGACATAATAAAATAAACAATAATTAAAGTTAGTTCACAACGGTGGGCTTATTTCTAAAAGAAATCTCTTCCAGCCAACCAATAGGAGTGTGTTACTGTTAAATAGCGGGGAAAGATTAAAGTACAGTAATACAATTTGTAAAATTATAAATACACATATTATATATATCATATTAAAAATATACATTTACATATAATTATAATAATATGTAAGTAGATATATATAAACAAAATATATACTTATATATATACATATATATATATATATATATATATATATATATATATATATATATATATATATATATATATATATATATATATATATATATATATATATATATATATATATATATATATATATATATATATATATATATATATATATATATATATATATATATATATATATATATACATACATATACATATACACACACACACACACACATATATATTGACATACATACACATATAAACCTACTTACATATACATATGTATATACAGAAGTAAAAAGTGGCTGTTTTGCTCAAAAATAAAAAAGATTAGTGAGGGAAAAGGTAAAAAGAATAAGAAAAAAAAAACACTGAATTTTAATTAATTGTTCAAAGTATCAAATAAATATTTCTTTAATTTAGATTTAAATGATATTAGGGAAGGACTTCTCTGAATTTGGATAGGGAGTTTGTTCCAAAGTGATGCTGCGTACACAGTAAAGGACTTCTGCCAGAATTTGGTATTGCTCATGGGTATGTCGAGAGTCGGTATGACACACGACCTCCTTGAGCGTGAGGGAGGGGGAAGGATGTTGAAACGGGAACTTAGGTAAGAAGGAAAATTCTGATAATTAAGGATCTTGTACAGTAGTTATATTGTTTTTTTTTTCAGCTTCACGCTGTACGCACTAGGCAGGGTAGGCAGAGGGAACAAAAGTGAAACCTAGTGTTATGACACTCCGTTCCACTTCCGTTCCCCACTTTCCGCTGAATTTGAGGCATTGCGTGTTGAGTGGCGGAACTCAACGCCGCGCTTTGCCTTATTACCAGAGCGAAGAAATGAAACATTAAATATTTAAATTGAAAATATTAAATATTTCATTTCCTCGACTGGGACTCGAACCCAGAGCCTGTCGGTTACAGTCACACTCTTGTGCCGCTGCGCCACGACAGGCCTCATAGTTATATTGTATTAATTAAAATATATTTTTAATTCTTGTATTGTTAATAATCTTTAAGTTAACTTAAATTATTGGACTCATTTGATGAAGCTATACTTAAATACAAATATTATAAATTTAAAAAATAAAGTTAAGGCCTATCGCATGGAGCACAAGTGACCTACTGTAATCACGTCAGGTGAGTGAGGTAGTGTGGGTTCGATCTCCGCCACTTGTTGCGTTTAATTTATTAAATATTTTGGTGAGAAGGCAAAGCGCGGCGTTGAGTTCCGCCACTCACCATGCGATACTTCAAATTCGGCAGAAACCCAAAAGGGTAATAAGTTTAGAAAGTATTAAGACGCTAGGTTCCTAAGTTCCTTCTAGACAGAGTAGACACCCTGCGGAGTACGACATACAGCTCAAGTGACTATTGAACTCATCCATCGTATTAACCGTCATACAAAGATGATCTCAATTACGTTATAATGCATCTAATTCCGCCAAGACTGTGTCATATTGATATCATTACATGATTATAATTATATGTACGTATATAATTATGTCGGTAGGTGGAGTGGAAGGCGGTCAGTTATATTGATATTAATTTACTCCGCTATGTTATCGTAATATAGGTACTATATTGTTCGTTGAGGCCTGTTGTGGCGCAGCGGCACAAGAGTGTGACTGTAACCGACAGGTTCTGGGTTCGATCCCCAGTCGAGGAAATGAAATATTTAATATTTTCAATTTAAATATTTAATGTTTCATTTCTTCGCTCTGGTAATAAGGCAAAGCGCGGCGTTGAGTTCCGCCACTCAACACGCAATGCCTCAAATTCGGCGGAAAGTGGGGAACGGAAGTGGAACGGAGTGTCATAACACTAGGTTTCACTTTCGTTCCCTCTGCCTACCCTGCCTAGTGCGGGATACAGCGTGAAGCTGAGAAAAAAAATATTGTTCGTTGTTATTATTAATTCTACAATTTAAGGCGTAACGTGGCGCAGGGTAAAGCGTGTGACTGTGAAAGCGATTGGTTCTGGTTTCGGTCCCCACTCGAGGAAATGAAATATTTTATATTTTTTAATACATTATTAATGTTTTCATTTCATAAATAGGAGACGGAATGGAGTTTCTTAAGACTGCCTACTTATCTACGCTGCCATGTGCGGAATATAGCGTGAAGCTAAGAGAGAGAGAGAAAGAGAGAGAAAAAGATAATAATTCTATAGGTTTCGATTACGTGGAAAATTATACAAAATGCAGCAAAAACTAATCTTAAAAAATGTTATTATTTGTTAACGGTTTCTAAAGGGTTAAATTTGTTAATAAAAACAGAAATTTATATAGATGCCAAAATGTAATTCATTTAATAACAGTATACTTAATATACGAAAATTTTGCTTATCTTTTTTAATTATTGTTTAATAATAATTTCCATACAAAAACAGCTTTCATAATTTTACTAAATACTTGTCACGTACACGACGGGGTCACTTACACTACGTACGTCGTGAAGAATTTTAATTTTTTCCCAAATCTGTTTGTTACTCAGGTAACGTTATTATAAAGTAGTTAGAGTATGGGGGCTTTCAGATAATTTTATATAAAGATAAAAAAAGTTAAACAAACTCGGACGATATCTACAGTCACGATAATAATAGAATATATAATATTTCTTTTAAAATATTATATCTTTTGTACTTACCATTGAAACAACCTTCTATGGTGTTGAGGTTTACCTTGATACAGTAATGATGTAGACGTGATACAAATATTATTGAAGTTTTTGTTGCTTAATTTAATATACGCATGCTTATGGTACCTAATGAAGAGATACACAGAATGGTAGGTACTAGCGTGGATGTCACAGTGAGAATAAAGAAGAACGTGCTCCGGTGGTTTGGGCACGTCGAGCGAATGAGTGAAGAAAGAATGGTAAGAAAGATTTAGAGAGAGACCTCGGTTGACCTTCGAAAACACAGTATCGATGATACTGGAGGAAGGTCACGTAAAAAGCATGAGGACTCCCCGAAGGGCGTGTTTGAAGAGGCTGATGTGGACGAGGCGAAAGAGATATGCCGAGACCGTAGCGTTTGGCGCTCCGTTCTCTCTGCCTACCCCGCTAGGGATATAACGTGAAGATATGTATGTATGTATGTATGTTTTTGATATACAAACAAATATTTGTACATATTAATCATAGATCATCTTCGTGTCATAAATTTCTGCCTACTTATAAAAAAAAAGTATTCAGATTCGTCTAGTAGTTAGGACATATGCGTGTAGAAACAGATAAAAATAAAGAAAAAAAAACATCTTCTCTTCGAATATTTTATTAACATCATATTTATTTTTCTTTTTGTAACGATTTTATTAACATCACACTGTTTTTACTATTTCATGTAAATAAATTTTGCTATAAAAATATATATTTTCTTAATATTTATCCTCCTTCATTAGGTAATTTAAAATGTTACATGCTTTATTACCGGAATTACTCACGTATGCAGGTAGGTAGACGAAAAGAGTAAATAACAAAGTCAGTTTTTGTTAGTACAAATTCGTCGTGATTAGTGGCATAGCGAAAAACTGTGAAACCATTGTAAGCTCGATTCCATTTAGATATATTAATTATTAAATACATTAATTACCTAACTCTGGTGACAAGATTAACTTTCACCCAGAGTATCGGCAGAGGTTACTCTGCCTTTTCTCCTATGCATGGGATACAGTGCAAAATTGATGACAAATACATAGCAGGCAAGAAATAAATCAATTTGAATTATTATATATAATAATTTAAAACTAATTCCAAACATTAGCAAAGAAATTGTATAGTCTTAAAACAAGATATATCCCTTGGAAGAGAAACAACACCCAAACTGGCGGTTGTCAAGACTTGGTGTCCCTTTTTTGTCCAAGAGGGAAGCAAAATCTTTCATATATCAAAGGATACCATGTGTAATTGGGTCAATGTAAACATAAATCACAATGCATAAGCAAGATTCTCTTCAATTTCTCTTGATTCTATAGTCTTACCTTCCGTTCCATCATTCTTGCGGTTAGACATGAAAGGGGTGCCGGGAAGGTCTATTAATTTAAAATAAATAAGTGAATATTAATTTGCTTTGAAATATTCAGCGTTCATTATTTTTTTTATACGAATTACCAGCATTAATTTACTTAAGTAAAAAAATACCATAAAATAGCATCGCTTTAAGAGATTATCAAGACCATTCTCAATAAATCGTTTTCACCCAGCTTCACGCTGTATCCCGCACGAGGCAGGGTTGGCAGAGGGAACCCGGGAACCTAGTGTTAAGACACTCCGTTCCACTTCCGTTCCCCACTTTAAATCCTTTTCAAATTATATATTGGAGAGATCTTGGTATTCTAATATATTTTTACTCTAATATACATACTTTGAATTCTATTTTTGCTTGAGAGACAGATCTCATTTGTCATAACGAAGCGTAAAATAAAAAGAAATCAAAATTACAGCCTAACGTTTTTCTACTACATCACGGTAGCTTCGGTATTTAATATGTTTTTGTCAACGGAAAATCGTCCATCATTTTTGTGTTTTAATATTATATTATTTTTAACGCGGCACAAGCGTGTGACTGTAACCGACAGGTTCTGGGTTCGATCCCAAGTCGAGGAAATGGAATATTTAATATTTTCAATTTAAATATTGAATGTTCATTTTCTTCGCTCTGGTAATAAGGCAAAATGCGGCGTTGAGTTCCGCCACTCAACACGCAATTTCAACTCAAATTTGGCGGAAAGTGGGAAACGAAAGTGGAACGGAGTGTCTTAACACTACGTTCCCGAGTTCCCTCTGCCTACCCTGCCTCGTGCGGTGTTGAGTTCCGCTACTCATTACGCAATGTTTTCAAAATCCGGTAGGAAGTGGGAAACAAATGTGTCTTAATAGATAATGTGCTTTACATGTGGTTTTCACTTTTTCTCTGTCTATCCAGCGTGAAGCTAGAAAAAATCATACAAATTGGGTTATTTTTTTTATCTCTCCACGTCGACATGGGGAACAACAGCTAAAGGCTTAAAGGGTGACATTTCGTAAAATATAACAAAGTAATAAAATTATAAAATAATACTTCTTGCTGACATTAATCTTAAAGTGTTTTATTATTTCGTCAGAGGAATAAAAATTGAGGTTAGATTTTAAGAATATTTTTAAAATTAAATAAATATTACTTTACTTTTGCTATACTTTTCATACTTGAAATGGTTACTAGACTACGACCACTCACGATCTCTCGTGATTTTTAATATTATAAATTCTGTTTAGAGTTGAGAGTAGGTACTCGAAAAACGTTTAGGTACTAAATATTTTTATATATGTTGTTGTTATTGCTATGTTAGTTGATTTTTACCCTGATAAATCGCGGTGGTGATTTCCGTTTAACTCAAAACACTATGACAGAAAGCGGGAGAGTACCAGAAAGTTTGAGCATCTTGACACTAGATATCCAGGTTTCCTGATCATATATACGAACTAAGAAATGAAAATTGTGGCTTGCAAGGGAAGTATCAAGCTGTAGCTGCAAGTCAATATTATTAATTCATGTTATACAATATTTTTTTTAGTCATAATCAGTTCAGCAGTCACATAAAATAACTATTGCACAAATATTCATAAAAGGGCAAAGTCTTATAGACTTCCAAGTCACCGGTTGCAAAGAAATAAAAATGTAATATAAACATATTTTAGTATTTTTGAAACGTGAAAAGTTCAAGGATCGTGGGGATTCCAAGAAAAGCTGACTTATTTCGGAATATGTAAATATGCAACGCAGCAACGAAAATGCAAAGAATATTTGCTGTTATTGAAATGTATGAAAATTCTTTACTGAAAATCTCAAAAGTCAATGTAAAGGATTCTAATATTTAATAGAATAGAAATAGATATCAATTTCGTTTCACTAAACAATATTGTAAGTTTCAGTGGTATTTCTATCTACAGTTAAATATGTTTAAATATGAAAATCTTGTTTCCAAAGTACATTGTAGTTAAGGTGGTTTGATATCAGGCAGTTATTATAGTTTCAAAACCAACAAGGAAATATTTATATTTAAAAGTTTTACTAATTAAAAGTTCTTTTACAGGTCTCATCAACAGAACAAACATAATGCCAACGCCGGATCTCTGCGTTATAAACAACCGATTGTTCTGGATATTTGGGTCGTTGGTGGCTTTCTACATTCCCATGTTCATGATGGTTGTATCTTTTGCGTTGACGGTACAGCTGTTGAAGAGTCAAGCGAGGTTGGCAGCTACGCCTGTACCAGGAGGTACACAGAGGAGGTAACTGTTTTATAAGAAATCTCATATGAAAATAGCCGTAAAGTGTGAATAGAATTTTCCCAGCAAGTTTTGCGAACTATTTGTGTACGTCAACCGTCATAAAGTAAAAATTCTAAAAGTTAACGATGAAGATGAGAGTGATTTAGTTTGGCATATGTACTCATTTTCTAGTAACATTTGTAACCAGAATGTTTATTTTTTCTGATATACCTGTATATTTAAGTTTATCAGATTTTACCCTTTAATTGTACTATTAGATTTTGCTTTTGGGTGATGAAACGATGCAGACACATGTTTTGATTCTTTTTTTTTTATATAGCTTCACGCTGTATCCCGCACGAGGCAGGGTAGGCAGAGGGAACCCGGGAACCTAGTGTTAAGACACTCCGTTCCACTTCCGTTCCCCACTTTCCGCCGAATTTGAGGCATTGCGTGTTGAGTGGCGGAATTCAACGCCGCGCTTTGTCTTATTGCCAGAGCGAAGAAATGAAACATTAAATATTTAAATTGAAAATATTAAATATTTCATTTCCTCGACTGGGGATCGAACCCAGAACCTGTCGGTTACAGTCACACTCTTGTGCCGCTGCGCCACGACAGGCCTTTTTGATTCTATCCAGTAAAATGGTAAAACAGACGGACAGATGGGCAACAACACGTAGTCCTATAAGTTAAGTTAGATTTAAAGTGTATTGTATCAAAGGAATAAAGTAAAGGCAAATTTAATCTTTTAAAATTAGAGTATATTTTAAATATTGGCAATATGTATCGTATCAGTTTACCGTCTTGAAATTCCTCAGGGATGTCCTATGCCTGAGCCTATGTTGGTCAAGTATTTATATTCAAAACAGTGTATGGCTGTTCGTTGACTATTAGAAAAATAGTAGAAAATAAAAAAAATTTTAGTACATACATATGTATATGCACCTCGAGCTCGTAATAGCGCAAAGGTACAGCGTCTGACTGTTGAAACAATGATGGTGGATTCGATTCGTACGCAAAGGAAAATATTAGTTTTTTTTAACATTACATAGCTTAGGTAACAAGACAAAGAGCGGCGGCACTTTACAGTAGCCCCTACTACTGTAAAGTGTTCGAAACGTCGGGTTTGCGAAAATGCTTACCAATCAATATACGCGATTAATCCGTTTAAAAGTGTTTCATTTAAAATTTTGTGATGACGTTGAATAATCTAAAAAATAGATATTGAACTTTCCTTTTCTTAGAAATCCTGCTTGATTTTTATTTTCTGTGATCAAAATATGTGTTATGATGAATTCATTAAAGTTAGTTAGCCTAGCCTTATGTATAAAAAATATTTTAAAACTTGTATAAAACATGATCTTTAAATATATATAAATTAAATAAATATCCTCATCCAGCATATAGCAGGGTAGGCAAAGAAAACCTAGTCTTAAGACACTCTGTTCTTCTCGAAGCTTGTTTTGCTATTATAGGCAGGAAATGTAAATGATTCATTGCTCATAGTAGAAATCGAACTGACAACCGCATTGCATTTAAACTCACTGTGCCTCTGCACTACGACGACCTTCAATAAGTACATCTATAGCAATATTTATAAGCTAGCTAAGCTAAAAAAAATCCCACTATGCATGAATGTTGTGTTTATGTTTGGCCTTGTGTACGAGCCAAGATTGTCTAACATTAGATGTCGCTTTAGAAATGTAAATTTCTATATACATCTCTGCTTCAGTGACTCGACTAAAAACAAATACCCATCAGGCCTACTTCGCAGAAAGTAATGAATGAATTAGAGCGAGTACGAATTGCTCTTTATTGTTTTTTTTGTTTTTTTTAATTTATCTAAAATAATTTCTATCCTTCTTATAGGATAATAATTTCAATGGCAGAATTAATCATATCGCTATTTTGTTATTTATGAAGTGTTTTTGTTTAAGTACCGGTTGCCTGTTAGAGATCACTTATAGTGATAAGGCCGCCGTTGCACATTTACCGTATATATATAACAATATGTTGAATATGTGAAATGTTATCCCATACAAAATGTAAAGTGCAATAAAGTATTATTATTATTTATCTACAAATATCAAAGTTTGAAACGTTCTTTTAATGCGTTATCTAAATTATAAAATTGTAAAAGTAATAGAAAAGAAAACATTTTTATAATTCCGGTGTTAATTTTCACCAATATATATCCAGTCACAAACTCGGGCAAAAGTGAAGAGAGTAATTATAAGCAATTTAAATATTTCCTTACTGTTCAAGAAAAATAATGCTTAGAAACACTCAACACAACTCAACAGAAACTGGAGAACAGAGTGTCTTAACACTATGCCAGCACTACTAATGCTTATAAAATACGGGAATAATATTACATTTAAAATATTTTTATCAAAAAAACATTGACAAATATAATAATTTCAGCGTAACATTATAACAGCACGAGCATATTATGTTGCGCTCATTACTTTGAAATAAAAGCTCAAATAGCTTGCTTAAAAGCTTCATAGAAACATACAAGTTCCTAGTTTAAAATTGTAGTTTTTATCATATAAGAAAGTATACTTCTTTATAAAAATATTATTATGTATAAAAATGACAATGTTGTTTTTAACAGATATATAATTTTAATACATTGAGTTTTTTTTGGACTTGTAATGAATATATATACTCTATAGTTGTGGGTTCGCTTACAACTCGGCAAATTCACGCTGTATCCCGCATTTGGGAACCATGTGTTCAGACTCTCCGTTCCACTTCCCTTCTCCGCTTACCGCCAAATTTGAGGCATTGCATGTAAAGTGGCGGAATTCAAGCCTCGTTTTGTCTTGTACTAGAGAGAAGAAATGAAAACATTAAATATTTAAATAGAAAATATTTCATTTCCTCGAGTGGGGATCGAACCCACAACCTGTCTGTTACAGTCATATGCTTGTGGCGCTGCGCCACGACCGAAATAATATAAATTCATATTATAATACGAAAAAAATCTCGGCAAATCATTTTTTTTTCAGCTTTACGCTGTATGCTCGCATGGCAGGGTAGACAGAGGAAACTTTAGGACTTAGTGTTAAGACACTCCGTTCCGTTCCCCACTTTTCACCGAATTTGAGTCATTGGTTTTTGAGTGGAGGAACTCAACGCCGTATTACCTTGCTATGAGCGCGAAGATATGAAAACATTAAATATTGAAATTATAAATATTAAATATTTCTTTTCTTCGAGTGAGGATCGAACTCAAAACCTGTCGTTTTTACAGTCACACGCTAGTGACGCTGTGCTATGACAGGCAAAAATTAGGTTAAATATTAACACAAGAAGATAAAATGTATTTTCATGAACATTCAAGGTAACAGCAGTTAAAAATTGCAATATTACAATATTGCGGTTCATATAAAATGGGCGCTATTATAAATTGTGGCTTCATAAAGCCCCCATGGAGTAAAGCCACCGATCTATCATCCACCTTTGTTCGTCTGTTGGTCTTATGGTTAAATTAAATTACTAACAGCTGTTAATTAATAGCCACGAAATTGTTGTTTGTTTTTGGAAAATGTCTATGAAAATCTTTCAATTAAAAAAAAGACACAAATTATATATAAATATAAAAATATATTTTACGGATATTTTTCTTGATGAATTTTAAAACAACGTCAACGATAAATGAAAGTTTTGGAGGAGACGCAATCATTTTTTAGGAAATAAACTTAAAATACAAGTTTACTATTTATTATTTTTTCTAAGAATTACCTATAATTTTTTTATCAAATTTTTTGCAAAATGTTATCGTTGGAATAGTTTCTTAAAAGCTTATGAACTTCAAAAACACACTTTTTTATATATGTCAAGCGACATTGAACGACAAGGAAGAGGCGAACTTCTTAAGAGGCAAAAGAAAAGGAAGCCAGAGATAAACATTATAGATTTATATACTAGATGGCGCCACGAGTACGATTTTAATATATGGGCTATACTTATTTGATAATGGAATATAACTTGGGTTTTGAATTAACGGCAACGCAGCAATATCGATGAATACACTTCAAATTCAAAATTCTAAATATTTTTACACAAAATAAGAAGATACAAGCTTCGTTTTTTGAACGTCAAATAATTACCACCAGTTCGCTAAAGCCTCAGAAGAACCGATGAAAGTAACTCAGCGGGAACTCACTCTTGTATAATTTGCTTGCATTAACTCATAAATTAATTTCAGCTTGATACCTTTGTGACCTTGAGATAGATAGTGTGGTCTTGATAGACGAATAGATATTTTTACAAGATTTTATATTACTTGCCGTGTTTGTTATTAGTGTATGTGAAATTTTGCACACTCAATTTGACTTCCACTTTCCAGTGACCGAATGAGCTTAAATTTGTATTACAACTTCTGTTTTGATAACAATAAAATCACTTATACGACCATAGATCAACACCACAATAATAAGTAATAATAAGTTTTTGTTTACTCTACATATATATATATATATATATATATATATATATATATATATATATATATATATATATATATATATATATATATATATATATATATATATATATATATATATATATATATATATATATATATATATATATATATATATATATATATATATATATATATATATATCAAGCTTCAAAAAAGGACTGGACAGAAAAGAACAAACAAAATAAATGTATTCCGAGCTTTTGGCAAAAACGTTAACATACCAACACTAATGCCCTTGAACTTTCCATCATTGTTATCGGCAAACGAAATATAAATGATCGTGTGTAGTAAACTTCTTTGGCAGTGCTAGCTGATTGATGCGGCGTATTATTCAGTTACGTCCGCTGTTTGGACCGCAGCCAGAATATTTTATTGCAAGTACCTTTGCTTAAGTATTATGTAAATTTTATGTACAAATCTTCTCCTTTCTTGTATCTTACCCCTGTTGGTAGTGGAAAGACAGAGAAAGTATCTCAAATATCTGCTTTTCTATAATTTTAAAACGAAAAATAACAATATTAAAATTATTTGATGATTTTTATGAACTATTACAATTTTACATGCCCTGCTTAGTCAAAGGGCGGCATTTAGTATTGGAAAATAACACAAAACGGCTCGAATTCTTAAATAAGGTCTTCTCTGCATTATCTGGGAAACGGCAAAAACGTGAAGCCAAAAAATATCAATTCCATCTAACGACCTTTATACGAGTATATATAGTAATTTTGATGTTGATAGCATAATTAAACATATTAGTTAAAATGGTAATTGAATCGGTCGATATGCCGTTTTAGTTTATATTATATTTTTTTTATAGCTTCACGCATTGTATCCCGCATGAAGCAGGGTAGGCAGAGGGAACTCGGGAACCTAGTGTCAAGGCACTCCGTTCCACTTCCGTTCCCCACTTTCCGCCGAATTTGAGGCATTGCGTGTTGAGTGGCAGAACTCAACGCCGCGCTTTGCCTTATTACGAGGGCGAAGAAATGAAATATTAAATATTCTAAATTGAAAATATTAAACATTTCATTTTCTCGACTGGGGATCGAACCCAGAACCTGTCGGTTACAGTCACACGCTTGTGCCGCTGCGCCACGACATACGCAATTATATAACGCAATTATATTATATAATTGCGTTTCGTATTTTGCATTGTAATTTATTCCAAATCAAAATATTATTTATTCAATTAGGCTATTACTAGCACTTTTGAATCGTCAAGTTACATAGAAATGTCTGTAGTATCAGTCCTGCAGGAAGTTTGTTTGTGGTTATGCGACAGTAGGGCTAGACAGGGAAAGAATGGCTTCTCTGCGGTACACATGTAGATGCCAAAAATACTATTAAATGTTTAAAATTAGATTTTGTGCCGGTGCTATGCAGTTTAAACCCGGACGTGACAAAATTATTTGCTAATACTTTCTAAGTAAAATTATTATTCATATCTACGGTTCTTTAAGCAAAGAAATAAATACGAAAGAAATTAAAACATCCGCAATCAAAGGATACGTGAATTGAGGCCACTTTTCGTGTATATAAAATTAGCAATAAATGGAATTGGCTTACAAAAGTAAACCATGAGAACAGAACATATTAACTAACATTTGTAGTTAATTTAGTATTAAATGACTGCGTACGCCGTAATTAAATTTGTCAACTTTTGTAGGCAATTTTATCATTGATCCACAAAAACGCGTATGAATTCCGGAACCCTTCGTTAGCGAGACTTACTCGCACTGGACTGGTTTTTCATCCTTAAAATAAAAGCATATTTATAATATAAACGTTGATTCATATTAATTTCTTTAGTAAATTAGAGATGATTTTTATATCTTACGCAGCCGCTGTTGGAAATAAATATTAATATTCATAGATAAACGAAGAATTAGTGCATAATTTCTTTTTTGTAGAATATAAGGTATGTGTCTATCTTACCCATTTCGCAATAAGAATGGCTGATGATGATGATTGTATTTGACTTAGTTAATTTCGTCGCTTTTGTTAACAAAGTTGGAATAAAATTGTTATCTTTCGATTCATGCTCATAGAATAAAATTAGTTTTTCATACTATGATGTTTTTACAGAATATCTATTACAGAATAACCAAACTAATTAAAAATATCATTGATTTTTATAATAAGTACATATTTTAAAAGACAAACAATAAACCGGATTAATTGTCTGGAAACGTTTCGAACACTTTGCAATAGTCCGTGATCACAAGTAGACTGAGATGGCATCTGTCCGTCAGTTGTCATAATTATTATATCAAACTACTGCCAACGATATCAAAATCGTTTTGCGTACTATCCTGATTTCTTGCAGAATGAGCTTACTGTATCTTGTCCTCTAGTGAGGTGAGAATTTTTTTGAGTAGGTCACATCTGGTAGAAGGTCTCCAATTCAACTCTTCTCTGTTGAAATTAAGATGATTTTGTATTTCAATAGCCTCGTGGATTATTCCAGACGAGAGCACGAGCACCGTAAATCCCGCAACACAACAAACAATATCTCGGAAGTTCGAGGGAAAGAAGTAAACGGAGCGTCTTAACACTAAGTTCCCTCTATCTTCCCTGCTATCCTAGAAAAACTGAATCTTCAAGTGTCTTTAATTAAAAAGACCTCTGACACATTAGTTTTTATTTGCTTAAGCAAAAAACTAGAAAAGATAAAAAGTAAAACAAAAGCAACTAGAAAGCTGATTATCTACAACGGGCTGACAAAAATTTCTTGAATTATATCTAAGACCACTAACGACTAAGTCACATATCTGACTAAAACTTGTTCCATCCGCTTAGGAGGAGCTACTATGCCATAGATATTTATACCGATACAAACATACACATACACGTCAACTTACATCTATCCTCTCTTTTCGTCGGGGATCTGTAACTATGATACAATACTTGTTTTAAAATTTATTTGTGAGGGTTGTTTGGAGTGATTCGTCCAATTGTAGAACACGTTGTGTACACATACTCATATGTATATTGTCAATATTTGATATATTGGTTTTCTTTGGAGCTTTTCTTTGTTTAGTTAACTGAGATCTATTTATACCTTTTTTTATGTTTGATCTTTCTTCCTCTGGTCGCTTGTCTTTCTAGATAAACAACTCATTGCCTGGTAGCATGTAATGAATTTTATATAGAATATAAAAACCAGAAATTCACTATCTGAAATGTAAAAAGCAATGAAAATTAAATAAACATAAAGAAAACTTCAACCAATATCTACAGTTGTTGTAATAATTACGACGTTCATAATTATTCCATTAAAAAGTAATGTTCTTATAACAAAATAAATAATATTGTGAACTCGTTCCCAATATTTAATACGTAGAAAGTTTCTCTCTCTCTCTCTCTCTCTATTTTGAAAAGCAAGCAATATTTTTAGAGTACCTTAGAAAAGTTAAGCAAATTCGACACGGATTTGCTTAACTTTTGTATTGATTCATTTTCATTTTCCTATTAATCTGTCATTCGTTTGATTTATAATAGTAACTTCAACGAGTTTGGCTCTCCAAGAAATAAGATCGTATTTACAGTAGTATTTGTGTATATTGAGGTTGACGCAATGGAGCAGTATGTGAGATATTTTAAGCATTTATAATGTGTTATTCCATATTTACAAAGAAACTTGAATGGAAACTTGAATAGTTACCATAAGGAGCAGATTTAAATACTGCTGGATTTAAATTTTTTGTACGTTTCTAAAAAATATTTTTAATTTTTAAAAGCCGTTCTGGTAAAACGAAATATGGTGTTGAGTTCTCATACAATTTGTCGAAAGTGATGAACGAAAAGTATCAATTCCTTATTTAGGGTACTATAACCGTAAATCTTTTTATCTATCAGTATTCAAAAATTAAAATAATCACTATAAACGGTATCACAATAAACGGTAATAAGGCAAAGCGGCATAACATTTTGTTAATTTATTAAAAGCATTTGTAAGATAGCCTGTCCTGTGAGGTCTGTCGTAGCGCAGCGGCACAAGCTGTAACTGTAACCGATAGGTTGTGGGTTCGATTATCACTCGAGGAAATGAAATATTTAATATTTTCAATTTAAATATTTAATTTATCATTGTTCTGGTACAAGACAAAACGCGACGTTGAGTTCCGCCACTCAACACAAAATGCCTCAAATTCGGCGGAAAGTGGGCAACGGAGTGTCTTAACACTAGGTTTCCAAGTTCCATTGCCATGCCTACCCTGCCATTTTTCTTTGCAAACGAGCGTACGGGTCACCTGGTGGTAAGTGATCACCGTCGCCCACGGCCCCGAGTAACTCCAGAGGAGTAACAGAAGCGTTGCCGTCCTTTAAATTGGAAGGGCACCGGGGCCCGGCATTACCTAATGCGAAACGCAGTGGCCAAAGCCACTGCTTAACGCCGGTCTTAAATGCCGGGGGTGGTAATAATCCGGTCGAGTCTGCCCATGCGTGTTGCCATTACTGGCAACGTGACTCTACCACACGCACTTTAGTCGCCTCTTACGACACCATCAGTACCAGGGTGATCCTATTCTAAGCCGGAATCACACGGCTAATATGCGGGATACAGCGTGAAGTTGAGTATGTGCAAAATATAACTAGCCCGCAGCCCGTGTAACTATCCGGTACATAAAGTTGTACAGTAAACAAATAATAATAACCAACTCAGTTCTAAATTTACTATATTGCTTGGAATTATTCAATCTCTATCAATAAATTATAACTTTCAATATGTGAAACTAAATGTATAGAAGTTTACGCCAGATATTAGTTTCATAAACACAAATAATTGTTAATGGTTTTTATCTATTTACATAGTTCTTTCTTAACTCTTTAGTACTTAGTTGGGCTCTATTAGTAGTGTCTTGAATTTTGTACTACTTTTAAATATGTATAATATTTTCAATATTAAATATAAAAGTAAGGAAACAATAACGCTTTGTTCAAATATTCTCATATTGTAAACAAAAGGAAACTTTACACATTCATGTGGTTTAGACAAAGTAAGCTAATGACTATACAAAAGCTTTTGTACGTTTTAAGTACGGTCTTTACAAAATTATATTAGGTATTTCATACGTTTTTACTACTTTTGGAGCCACAAATCTTCTCTACATTGGTTAAAATAGAGCGGCGTTGAGATCCACTAACTAATTCGGAATGTCTCTATGGAGACCGGAAAAATGAAAAATTTAATCACTTTGGTGTCTTTGCTCATAATGTATCGTGAATGCAAAATAAAATATTCTAAGACCACTGTTAGTGTCCGCTTTACTGTTTTACTAAGAAGATTTGTATTTGATTTGTTCTATATAGGATCACTTTTGTGGAGCCTTTCAGATAATATATAGTATAATATATCATCTAGGTGAAGTGCATAAGTAAAGGGAAAATAGTGTTGAGGCACACCGTTTCTCACTTCCTCCTCCACCGCTGGAACGATTACGTGTAGAGTGGCGTGAGCTACGTTCTACCTTGTTACCAGAGTGAAGGAATAGTATCAAATATTTCATTCTCCCTAGTGGCAATCGAACCCACAATGACAGTCATATGCTTGCGCTGCTGAGCTACAACCGTCCCCTCCTACAATTCCTTTACATTATTTTAACGACATTAAATTTATATATTCCAAACCATTAAAATTCATTAAAGAAATTAGAACTTTGCAGCAAGTTTATACCTATTGTAAACAAATATTTAATGTAGAAACCATATATTCTTGTGTTTTACATGTTACTTTATTTAATAAATTACAAACTTCGTTGGTTCTTTGTCAAATAATTTGTTTACTGAAGTTTCTGCCTTACACCTGAAAAGAACCTTCCAACTCGAAAAGGTAGGATGCAAGAAAATGCGAGATATGTTTTTTCTTTATTAGCATCAGTCATACTTCTGAAGATATCAAAAAAGAATAACAGACTCCATGCAATCGAGTTACCGGCGGCCTAAATTTTATATTTGATTTACCTACTAACTTTTACATGCCGCTTGACCCGCAATAGAAATGGAAATATTAACTACTTATTGTGTATGTCACATGATTTTTATAAGTACAGGAAAACTCTTACTGCACGTTTAGTGCATAATATAGATATGATTAACGTCATGTATACACACTTTTAAATGATTAATGGACAGGTAGCGGAAATTAGTAAAAATCTCCCTACAGAACTATTAAACATGTAAATGAGTTGGAACCGTAGTATATTATTTTAGATTTAGCTTGATGACAACGTATGGCATAGTGGACAGAGCGCTTGGACGCTTCCAAGGGGCGCGGGTCCAAATCCCGCTACTTAACATTTTTATATGTTTTCAAAATAAGTATATATTATTGTTAAGTGTGGATTTACACATATAAAATAAAAAAATATTAGTGGAGTATACAACAAGTTGATTTTTCAATTCGAATAGCTGTTACTGAAATAAGGGAAAGATTAATAACGTTGGTGTAAAAATATCTACATGATCATTTTTTATCGAAGTGTATAAAGAGTTTTTATAAGTACAAAATGACTGCGTCAGTAATTTCGTCATGTCAAACGTCAGATATTCATATTTACACTTTTTACGCTTGTTTTGTGTCGGAGTAGTGTCTATTTGCTAGTGGACAGAAATTGTAGAGCTCTTCACATATAAAATGATAATAATATAATGTTAATACTATAAGCATTATTATCGCAATATGGTGTACTAAAATGTTAAACACATATTAGCTGATGCTCTCACTCTCTACTCTCTCAGCTCCCGCACATGACAGGGTGGGCAGAGGGAACTTGGAAACTAAAGTGCTAAAACATTCCGTTCCTCACTTTCCGCCGAATTTGAGGCATTGCGTGTTGAGTGGCGGAACTCAACGCCGCGTTTTGCCTTTTTACCAGAGCGAAGAAATGAAAACATTAAATATATAAATTGAAACTATCAAATATTTCATTTCCTCGGGCGGGGATCGAACCAATAAACTATCGGTTACAGTCAATTAATAATCATATTAGCTGAAGCAACATTAATTATTATCGTGTAACAATAAATTTTGGAATTAAAGACACTTGATATACATCGTGCATCGGGTGTCCACTTCACCCAAGGCAAAATGTAAATATACATACATATATATATATATATATATATATATATATATATATATATATATATATATATATATATATATATATATATATATATATATATATATATATATATATATATATATATATATATATATATATATATATATATATATATATATATATATATATATATATTAACAAAATTGGAATAAAATTGTTATCGTTCGATTCATGCTCATAGAATAAAATTAGTTTTTCATACTATGATGTCTTTACAGAATATCTACAACAGAATAACCAAAATAATTAAAAATATCATTGATTTTTGTAATAAGTACACATTTTAAAAGACAAACAATAAACCGGATTATCCTGATTTCTTGCAGAATGAGCTTACTGTATCTTGTCCTCTAGTGAGGTAAGAATTCTTTTGAGTAGGTCACATCTGGTAGAAGGTCGCCAATTCAATTCTTCTCTGTTGAAATTAAGATGATTTTGTATTTCAATAGCCTCGTGGATTATTCCAGACGAGAGCACGAGCACCGTAAATCCCGCAACACAACAAACAATATCTCGAAAGTTCGAGGGAAAGAAGTAAACGGAGCATCTTAACACTAAGTTCCCTCTATCTTCCCTGCTATCCGAGAAAAACTGAAGCTTCAAGTGTGTTTAAGTAAAAAGACCTCTGACAAATTAGTTCTAAAAAGCAAAAACAAAAACTAGAAAAGATAAAAAGTAAAACAAAAGCAACTAGAAAGCTGATTATCTACAACGGGCTGACAAAAATTTCTTGAATTATATCTAAGACCACTAACGACTAAGTCACATTTCTGACTAAAACTTAACCAAAATTGTTTCATCCGCTTAGGAGCTGCTACTATGCCATAGATATTTATACCGATACAAACATACACATACACGTCAACTTACATCTATTCTCTCTTTTCGTCAGAGATCTGTAACTATGATACAATACTTGTTTTAAAATTTGTGTTTGAGGGTTGTTTGGAGTGATTCGTCCAATTATAGAACACGTTGTGTACACATACTCATATATATATTGTCAATATTTGATATATTGGTTTTCTTTGGAGCTTTTCTTTGTTTAGTTAACTGAGATCTATTTATACCTTTTTTTATGTTTGATCTTTCTTCCTCTGGTCGCTTGTCTTTCTGGATAAACAACTCATTGCCTGGTAGCATGTAATGAATTTTATATAGAATATAAAAACCACCAGAAATTCACTATCTGAAATGTAAAAAGCAATGAAAATTAAATAAACATAAAGAAAACTTCAACCAATATCTACAGTTGTTGTAATAATTACGACGTTCATAATTATTCCATTAAAAAGTAATGTTCTTATAACAAAATAAATAATATTATGAACTCGTTCCCAATATTTAATACGTAGAAAGTTTCTCTCTCTCTCTCTCTCTCTATTTTGAAAAGCAAGCAATATTTTTAGAGTACCTTAGAAAAGTTAAGCAAATTCGACACGGATTTGCTTAAATTTTGTATTGATTCATTTTCATTTATCCTATTAATCTGTCATTCGTTTGATTTATAATAGTAACTTCGATGAATTTGGCTCTCCAAGAAATAAGATCGTATTTACAGTAGTATTTGTGTCTATTGAGGTTGACGCAATGGAGCAGTATGTGAGATATTTTAAGCATTTATAATGTGTTATTCCATATTTACAAAGGAATTTGAATGGAACCTTCAATAGTTACCATAAGGAGCAGCAATCGAACCCACAATGACAGTCATTTAAATACTGCTGGATTTAAATTTTTTGTACGTTTCTAAAAAAATATTTTTAATTTTTAAAAGCCGTTCTGGTAAAACGAAATATGGTGTTGAGTTCGAAGCTTCTCATACAATTTGTCGAAAGTGGTGAACGAAAAGTATCTATCCCTTATTTAGGGTACTATAACCGTAAATCTGTTTATCTATCAGTATTCAAAAATCAAAATAATCACTTTAAACGGTATCACAATAAACGGTAATAAGGCAAAGCGGCATAACATTTTGTTAATTTATTAAAAGCATTTGTAAAATAGCCTGTCCTGTGAGGTCTGTCGTAGCGCAGCGGCACAAGCGTGAAACTGTAACCGATAGGTTGTGGGTTCGATTATCACTCGAGGAAATGAAATATTTAATATTTTCAATTTAAATATTTAATTTTTCATTGTTCTGGTACAAGGCAAAACGCGACATTGAGTTCCGCCACTCAACACGCAATGCCTGAAATTCGACGGAAAGTGGGGAACGGAGGGTCTTAACACTAGGTTTCCAAGTTCCCTCTGCCTACCCTGCCATGTGCGGGATACAGTGTGAAGTTGAGTATGAGCAAAATATAACTAGCCCGCAGCCCGTGTAACTATGCGGTATAAAGTTGTGCAATAAACAAATAACCAAACTCAGTTCTAAATTTACTCTATTGCTTGGAATTATTCAATCTCTATCAATAAATTATAACTTTCAATATGTGAAACTAAATGTATAGAAGTTTACGCCAGATATTAGTTTCATAAACACAAATAATTGTTAATGGTTTTTATCTATTTACATAGTTCTTTCTTAACTCTTTAGTACTTAGTTGGGCTCTTTTAGTAGTGTCTTGAATTTTGTACTACTTTTAAATATGTATAATATTTTCAGTATTAAATATAAAAGTAAGGAAACAATAACGCTTTGTTCAAATATTCTCATATTGTAAACAAAAGGAAACTTTACACATTCATGTGGTTTAGACAAAGTAAGCTAATGACTATACAAAAGCTTTTGTACGTTTTAAGTACGGTCTTTACAAAATTATATTAGGTATTTCATACGTTTTTACTACTTTTGGAGCCACAAATCTTCTCTACACTGGTTAAAATAGAGCGGCGTTGAGATCCACTAACTAACTCGGAATGTCTCTATGGAGAACGGAGAAATGAAAAATTTAATCGCTTTGGTATCTTTGCTTATTATGTATCGTGAAGTCAAAATAAAATATTCTAAGACCACTGTTAGTGTCCGCTTTACTGTTTTACTAAGAAGATTTATTTATATATAGGATCACTTTTGTGGAGCCTTTCAGATAATATATAGTATAATATATCATCTAGGTGAAGTGCATAAGTAAAGGGAAAATAGTGTTGAGGCACACCGCTTCTCACTTCCTCCTCCACCGATGGAACGATTACGTGTAGAGTGGCGTGAGCTACGTTCTACCTTGTTACCAGAGTGAAGGAATAGTGTCAAATATTTCATTCTCCCTAGTGGCAATCGAACCCACAATGACAGTCATATGCTTGCGCTGCTGAGCTACAACCGTCCCCTCCTACAATTCCTATACATTCTTTTAACAACATTAAATTTATATATTCATAACCATTAAAAGGCATTCAAGAAATTAGAACTTTGCAGCAAGTTTATACCTGTTATAAACAAATATTAAATGTCGAAACGATATATTCTTGTGTTTTACATGTTACTTTATTTAATAAAATACAAACTTCGTTGGTTGTTTGTCAAATAATTTGTTTACTGAAGTTTCTGCCTTACACCTGAAAAGAACCTTCCAACTCGAAAAGGTACGATGCAAGAAAATGCGAGATATGTTTTTCTTTATTAGCATCAGTCATACTTTTGAAGATATCAAAAAAGTTACCGGCGGCCTAAATTTTATATTTGATTTACCTACTAACTTTTACATGCCGCTTGACCCGCAATAGAAATGGAAATATTAACTACTTATTGTGTATGTCACATGATTTTTATAAGTACAGAAAAACTCTTACTGCACGTTTAGTGCATAATATAGATATGATTAACGTCATGTATACACACTTTTAAATGATTAATAGACTACGTTAGGTAGCGGAAATTAGTAAAGATCTCCCTACAGAACTATTAAACATGTAAATGAGTTGGAACAGTAGTATATTATTTTAGATTTAGCTTGATGACAACGTATGGCATAGTGGACAGAGCGCTTGGACGCTTCCAAGGGGCGCGGGTCCAAATCCCGCTACCTAACATTTTTATATGTTTTCAAAATAACTATATATTATTGTTAAGTGTGGATTTACACATATAAAATAATAAATGATTAGTGGAGTATCCAACAAGTTGATTTTTCAATTCGAATAGCTGTTACTGAAATAAGGGAAAGATTAATAACGTTGGTGTAAAAATATCTACATGATCATTTTTTATCGAAGTGTATAAAGAGTTTTTATAAGTACGAAATGACTGCGTCAGTAATTACGTCATGTCAAACGTCAGACATTCATATTTACACTTTTTACGCTTGTTTTGTGTCGAAGTAGTGTCTATTTGCAAGTGGACAGAAATTGTAGAGCTCTTCACATATTAAATGATAATAATATAATGTTAATACTATAAGCATTATTATCGCAATATGGTGTACTAAAATGTTAAAGACAAAAGACACTACAACGTGTTCACATATTAGCTGATACTCTCACTCTCTACTCTCTCAGCTCCCGCACATGACAGGGTGGGCAGAGGGAACTTGAAAACCTAGTGCTAAAACATTCCGTTCCTCACTTTCCGCCGAATTTGAGGCATTGCGTGTTGAGTGGCGGAACTCAACGCCACGTTTTGCCATTTTACCAGAGCGAAGAAATGAAAACATTAAATATATAAATTGAAACTATCAAATATTTCATTTCCTCGGGTGGGGATCGAACCAATAAACTATGGGTTACAGTCAATTAATAATCATATTAGCTGAAGCAACATTAATTATTATCGTGTAACAATAAATTTTGGAATTAAAGACACTTGATATACATCGTGCATCGGGTGTCCACTACACCCAAGGCAAAATGTAAATATACATACATATATATATATATATATATATATATATATATATATATATATATATATATATATATATATACATATATATATATACATATATATATATATATATATATATATATATATATATATATATATTTATATATATATATATATATATATATATATATATATATATATATATATATATATATATATTAACAAAATTGGAATAAAATTGTTATCGTTCGATTCATGCTCATAGAATAAAATTAGTTTTTCATACTATGATGTATTTACAGAATATCTACAACAGAATAACCAAACTAATTAAAAATATCATTGATTTTTGTAATAAGTACACATTTTAAAAGACAAACAATAAACCGGATTATCCTGATTTCTTGCAGAATGAGCTTACTGTATCTTGTCCTCTAGTGTGGTGAGAATTTTTTATGAGTAGGTCCCACCTGGTAGGAAGTCTCCAACTCAACTCTTCTCTGTTGAAATTAAGATGATTTTGTATTTCAATAGCCTCGTGGATTATTCCAGACGAGAGCACGAGCACCGTAAATCCCGCAACACAACAAACAATATCTCGAAAATTTGAGGGAAAGAAGTAAACGGAGCATCTTAACACTAAGTTCCCTCTATCTTCCCTGCTATCCTAGAAAAACTGAATCTTCAAGTGTCTTTAAGTAAAAAGACCTCTGACAAATTAGTTTTTATTTGCTTAAGCAAAAAACTAGAAAAGATAAAAAGTAAAACAAAAGCAACTAGAAAGCTTATAATCTACAACGGGCTGACCAAAATTTCTTGAATTATATCTAAGACCACTAACGACTAAGTCACATTTCTTACTAAAACTTAACCAAAATTGTTTCATCCGCTTAGGAGCTACTATGCCATAGATATTTATACCGATACAAACATACACATACACGTCAACTTACATCTATTCTCTCTTTTCGTCGGGGATCTGTAACTATGATACAATACTTGTTTTAAAATTTGTGTTTGAGGGTTGTTTGGAGTGATTCGTCCAATTGTAGAACACGTTGTATACACATACTCATATATATTGTCAATATTTGATATATTGGTTTTCTTTGGAGCTTTTCTTTGTTTAGTTAACTGAGATCTATTTATACCTTTTTTTATGTTTGATCTTTCTTCCTCTGGTCGCTTGTCTTTCTAGATAAACAACTCATTGCCTGGTAGCATGTAATGAATTTTATTTAGAACAATATAAAAACCACCAGAAATTCACTATCTGAAATGTAAAAAGCAATGAAAATTAAATAAACATAAAGAAAACTTCAACCAATATCTACAGTTGTTGTAATAATTACGACGTTCATAATTATTCCATTAAAAAGTAATGTTCTTATAACAAAATAAATAATATTATGAACTCGTTCCCAATATTTAATACGTAGAAAGTTTCTCTCTTTCTTTCTCTCTTTTGAAAAGCAAGCAATATTTTTAGAGTACCTTAGAAAAGTTAAGCAAATTCGACACGGATTTGCTTAAATTTTGTATTGATTCATTTTCATTTATCCTATTAATCTGTCATTCGTTTGATTTATAATAGTAACTTCGATGAATTTGGCTCTCCAAGAAATAAGATCGTATTTACAGTAGTATTTGTGTCTATTGAGGTTGACGCAATGGAGCAGTATGTGGGATATTTTAAGCATTTATAATGTGTTATTCCATATTTACAAAGGAATTTGAATGGAACCTTCAATAGTTACCATAAGGAGCAGATTTAAATACTGCTGGATTTAAATTTTTTGTACGTTTCTAAAAAAATATTTTTAATTTTTAAAAGCCGTTCTGGTAAAACGAAATATGGTGTTGAGTTCGAATACAATACTTTCACTTTTCATACAATATATACATTACTTCTCATACAATTTGTCGAAAGTGGTGAACGAAAAGTATCTATCCCTTATTTAGGGTACTATAACCGTAAATCCGTTTATCTATCAGTATTCAAAAATCAAAATAATCACTTTAAACGGTATCACAATAAACGGTAATAAGGCAAAGCGGCATAACATTTTGTTAATTTATTAAAAGCATTTGTAAAATAGCCTGTCCTGTGAGGTCTGTCGTAGCGCAGCGGCACAAGCGTGAAACTGTAACCGATAGGTTGTGGGTTCGATTATCACTCGAGGAAATGAAATATTTAATATTTTCAATTTAAATATTTAATTTTTCATTGTTCTGGTACAAGGCAAAACGCGACATTGAGTTCCGCCACTCAACACGCAATGCCTGAAATTCGACGGAAAGTGGGGAACGGAGGGTCTTAACACTAGGTTTCCAAGTTCCCTCTGCCTACCCTGCCATGTGCGGGATACAGTGTGAAGTTGAGTATGAGCAAAATATAACTAGCCCGCAGCCCGTGTAACTATGCGGTATAAAGTTGTGCAATAAACAAATAACCAAACTCAGTTCTAAATTTACTCTATTGCTTGGAATTATTCAATCTCTATCAATAAATTATAACTTTCAATATGTGAAACTAAATGTATAGAAGTTTACGCCAGATATTAGTTTCATAAACACAAATAATTGTTAATGGTTTTTATCTATTTACATAGTTCTTTCTTAACTCTTTAGTACTTAGTTGGGCTCTTTTAGTAGTGTCTTGAATTTTGTACTACTTTTAAATATGTATAATATTTTCAGTATTAAATATAAAAGTAAGGAAACAATAACGCTTTGTTCAAATATTCTCATATTGTAAACAAAAGGAAACTTTACACATTCATGTGGTTTAGACAAAGTAAGCTAATGACTATACAAAAGCTTTTGTACGTTTTAAGTACGGTCTTTACAAAATTATATTAGGTATTTCATACGTTTTTACTACTTTTGGAGCCACAAATCTTCTCTACACTGGTTAAAATAGAGCGGCGTTGAGATCCACTATCTAACTCGGAATGTCTCTATGGAGAACGGAGAAATGAAAAATTTTATCGCTTTGGTATCTTTGCTCATAATGTATCGTGAAGTCAAAATAAAATATTCTAAGACCACTGTTAGTGTCCCCTCAACTGTTTTACTAAGAAGATTTATTTTCTATATAGGATCACTTTTGTGGAGCCTTTCAGATAATATATAGTATAATATATCATCTAGGTGAAGTGCATAAGTAAAGGGAAAATAGTGTTGAGGCACACCGTTTCTCACTTCCTCCTCCACCGCTGGAACGATTACGTGTAGAGTGGCGTGAGCTACGTTCTACCTTGTTGCCAGAGTGAAGGAATAGTGTCAAATATTTCATTCTCCCTAGTGGCAATCGAACCCACAACGACAGTCATATGTTTGTGCTGCTGAGCTACAACCGTCATCTCATACAATTCCTTTACATTATTTTAACAACATTAAATTTATATATTCATAACCATTAAAAGTCATTAAAGAAATTAGAACTTTGCAGCAAGTTTATACTTATTGTATAGAAATATTTAATGTAGAAACCATATATTCTTGTGTTTTACATGTTACTTTATTTAATAAATTACAAACTTTCTTTGTTGTTTGTCAAATAATTTGTTTACTGAAGTTTCTGCCTTACACCTGACAAGAACCTTCCAACTCGAAAAGGTAGGATGCAAGAAAAAGCGAGATATGTTTTTTCTTTATTAGCATCAGTCATACTTTTGAAGATATCAAAAAAGTTACCGGCGGCCTAAATTTTATATTTGATTTACCTACTAGCTTTTACATGCCGCTTGACCCGCAATAGAAATGGAAATATTAACTACTTATTGTGTATGTCACATGATTTTTATAAGTACAGGAAAACTCTTACTGCACGTTTAGTGCATAATATAGATATGATTAACGTCATGTATACACACTTTTAAATGATTAATAGACTACGTTAGGTAGCGGAAATTAGTAAAGATCTCCCTACAGAACTATTAAACATGTAAATGAGTTGGAACAGTATTATTTTAGATTTAGCTTAATGACAACGTATGGCATAGTGAACGAAGAGCTTGGACGCTTCCAAGGGGCGCAGGTCCAAATCCCGCTAACTTAATATTTTAAAATAAGTATATATTAAGTATATATTATTGTTAAGTGTGGATTTACACATATAAAATAATAAATGATGAGTGGAGTATCCAACAAGTTGATTTTTCAATTCGACTAGCTGTTATCTCAGATAAGGGGAAATAGTGAGTGTGAGTGTAGAAATATCTACATTATATTTTTTTATTGAAGTGTATAAGGAGTATTTATAAGAACGAAATGACTGCGTCAGTAATTTCGTCATGTCAAACGTCAGACATTCATATTTACACTTTTTACGCTTGTTTTGTGTCGAAGAAGTGTATATTTGCAAGTGGACAGAAATTGTAGAGCTCTTCACATATTAAATGATAATAATATAATGTTAATACTATAAGCATTATTATCGCAATATGGTGTACTAAAATGTTAAACACATATTAGCTGATGCTCTCACTCTCTACTCTCTCAGCTCCCGCACATGACAGGGTGGGCAGAGGGAACTTGGAAACTAAAGTGCTAAAACATTCCGTTCCTCACTTTCCGCCGAATTTGAGGCATTGCGTGTTGAGTGGCGGAACTCAACGTCGCGTTTTGCCTTTTTACCAGAGCGAAGAAATGAAAATATTAAATATATAAATTGAAACTATCAAATATTTCATTTCCTCGGGCGGGGATCGAACCAATAAACTATCGGTTACAGTCAATTAATAATCATATTAGCTGAAGCAACATTAATTATTATCGTGTAACAATACATTTTGGAATTAAAGACACTTGATATACATCGTGCATCGGGTGTCCACTACACCCAAGGCAAAATTTAAATATTATATATATATATATATATATATATATATATATATATATATATATATATATATATATATATATATATATATATATATATATATATATATATATATATATATATATATATATATATATATATATATATATATATATATATATATATATATATATATATATATATATATATATATATGTATGTAATAAAAATCAATATTGTATTATGTAACATGCCGTATAATGTTTCGCTTGTCATGAACTTTTAATTTACATTTGATGGCTCAGCGAAAAATATCCATTGTTCGGGAATTTCCAGAGTCTAATGTACTCAGTTATATTGTCTTCTTACATTTTTTAGGTGTTGATTTTTTATGATTGATAATATACATACATCTATTTACTTTTTTCTAATTTTTATGCGAAGATGACTGAAAAATATTACTGCCTGCTCGCGGTTTTTTTGATTAACCTTTACATATTAAAGAAGGTAACGTCTAACAGTTAAATAGTTTTCGCTACTATTTAAATTATTTTTGTAATTAATTACAAAAATAATTTATTAAAATAAATAAACAAAAATAAGCTCTTTCATCTATACGTCCCAATTTTCTCTAAAGATACTTTTAAAATATTTTTAAAAAGAATTTTACCGTACCGTATGGTATTACTTAAAGTATTTCACGAATTATTTGAAGTACGTATTACTTTATTAGAATTAATATTTTCTCGTCTGTTTATCGTCTCTCGAATGTTTTGACGAAAATGAAAACTTTTGTGTCAAAAAAAAATTGTATTATGTAATTTAATGTTGTAAGATAAATTAAAGCAAATATTTATAAAAAGTAACGTAAATGAATAGAAAATATTTTTGTAAATTAAATTAATAAAATATAATTGAATATGTGGCGCTAATTATTAATTATTACCGAGTACTTGTCAAAAACGTATTTAAACAATTTTATACGTAATCAGCAGCATCATCGTTTTCCCACACAGCGCGATATGTAGACGCAATCTTGTGTTAAGATATTCTGCATCCTACTTTCCGCCGAATTTTTGAGGTATTGGGACTTATATGCGTGACTCCACGTAACACTTCGTCTACCAGAGCGGAGAAATAAACGTATTATATATATTTCCTTGGAAGGTAATCGAACCCAAAAGCCTCTATAGTATAGTCCTTTGAGCTAGGAAAGTGTTATATATTATAAAACATAAAAATCGTTCATATCTTTGGAAATTTATTCCATAATTCATATAGTATAGTCTATTGTTGGAGATTGTCTATTTAGTATATATTATATCATTATAAGTTAAACTCATATTGTTAAGGGCTGAGTCCATCGTGAAAGGATGCCTTAGATAAAATACTCAGTCACCGGCTCGAACCTTTATCTCATGACTAAGCAAGAAAAGTAACAATTTCAATTTATTATACTCGTATTTTATTGTAACCTTTTTATAATCGTACTTTACGTAATTAATTTATTAATACAAGTAAAAGTCGAACTGTTAATACAAGGAAAAGTTGGCAAAACATTTGATATTAAAAGCTTTTGTAAGATATTGCTTAGACCACTTTTTGTTTGTACAGTTGCTTCATCAACGTGGTAAAATGGAAACAGCTGAGGATCGTTTTTGACACATGACACATTGAAAATGTTCGACGTAATTTTAACCAAGGGGATGGGCACAAAGCCTTACGTTAAAACGAATAACGTGCAGTTACAGATTATAGCATTCGTCTATAGACTGTGTAGCAATAAAATATTTTTCCATTTTAACCAGCATTTCTAACTTTATCTCGTTCATTTAAATGAATATAATATTTAATTAAAATTAGGCTAGCTTAGGTAACACATAACTTTATGATACAAGTTATCATTCAGCTACATTTAATATTTTTGTATAGACATACTTGAAAAATGCGTTTTTTTCGTAGGCAATGCGGTGGCTACGATAACGGCCCCTTACAAAGTATGAGGCGGCTTGGCGCAAGGAGCTCTCCTGATCTGTCACCTGGAACTAGCGTGTCCAGACAACTGACTTGGCGTGTGACATCTACTTCGCGGTAAGATTTTGGTGCATACCAGTATAGACAAGTATTTAGAATAGTTAAGATGAACACAAGACTGAATATGCTAATGTTGCCGTATTTTAAAGCTAAAAGGACTCAACTCAACTTCAACTCATTTAATCTGTGTAAGATTCAAAATGAAATTGAAAAGCAAAATTGAATGTATCAAATAATAATGAAAAAACCGACCACAATACTATAATTATATGGTAAAGCATAAACAAATAACAGAATGTAAAAAGTGATATTTTTGCTTTTAACTTTTTAAAGTAAAGTTAGTTATAAAAGTTAGTGAATGACAATTATTGATACTTAAATCTACTGTTTAAAATCCGTTATTTTGTCGGTCGTAAGTAATCGAGGACAACCTAGGTAATTTTTTTTTTATATTTTGGTCAGTGTATTTGCAAGTAATTTATATTTTTTATTTATTTGGAATCAATATTATAGCCAGAACTATCGTTATGACATGTCTTAACGCTATTTCATTTAGTTAGTTATATTGAAATTCCAAGAAAAAGTAAGAATTGTTGAATCTTCGATGAATCTTGATTATATAAATCTACTACCGGTTTGGAAGGCAGTTTCACTGAGAAGAGCCGGCGAGTTAGTCAACAGTTGCTCTTTACAATGAAAATGATACAATTTAATTAAATGCTACAAAAGTTATAATATCATCTACTAATTATTTATAATAAACTCTTGTGTAGAAAGCGAAAAACACTTTAGCATTTTACATAATATTTGTAACACTAAGCATATAAGCTCCTATAAAGTAATAAATTTAAATATTTCCTTTCAATAAAATACATCACTTTAGGTTACAGTTATGCAAAAGCACGACGCTGCCATAATTTTTTATGTAAGTCTATGTATCCTTATATTTGATAAAGAAAAAGAATTTTTAAATAAAGCTTTTATAGTAAAGGTATAGAAATCTAATGAGCTTTTTTAAAGCCAAAAGTATTTAACTACCAATTTCTACCATTAAAGTAGATAATATAACCTTCATAACATTATAGCTTTTACCTGCGTTTGGAAATGACTTAGACATTAGAATTGGATAATACAGCATTGGAATTAGTTCTTTGTAAAACACCAATTTATGAAACTTTTATATTCGAATATAAATTACTAAGAGTTGAGTATGATATGTTGTAAGAACTCGTTAAATTTGATCGCAAAGACATTGAAGTGAACTGCATGTAATAATAATCCACACCGATTTTGGCGATGGCGACTTCCTGCATATATTGCTTTATTATATCTATGCGCTGGTATTATGGTGGGGTCTTATGGGACTCGCGAAATCGATTTTTTTGTTGAAAATCCTGTTAGAGGGCACACAGTGCCCTTGGCCTAACGTCGTTATATATAATATGTATTTTTAGGAGGATATGAATTGGGTGGGTAGAAGGCTTTTTCTAAATCGAAAAAGGACACGGAAAGCGGTATTGTTTTAGACGATTTTCTTAGATTTATCTTTAGTCAAAAATGACATCAACCGTACCTCTATCTCGACGGAAGCCACATTCGGTTTTGTGGGAGTCATTCTTCGTTTCGGCATATTAGGCCAGTTGAGTGCTAAAAATGTGAGCTGGAATCTTTTCAGGTGCTAAGAGAAGAGACATACCTCTGTTCGAGTATTAAGCTATTGATGACTGCATCAGCAATGGCTTAATTTGCACATAGACGTATCTCTTCATTACTGCGGTATAATTCCGCATTTCCATATCTCAAGGATAAGTTAATTTAGCCTATCTGTAATATTTGGGCTTTTATATTTATACGTATATCTTGGTTGGTAACCCATTTCATGTGCCTTGGCATTGTTCATCTTACTGAGCGCGGTCAAGAAGTCAACGAATTTTGGGGTTTTCGATAAGATTTTCACTATTGTTAGGTTTTATAAAAAGTTAATAAACAACAACTCTGCAACTTCAGTACTAGGATTCAGAACATCATAGGAATATTCCTTCTACCAGGCTACTATATCTGTTTACCCGTAGGTCTTTTCTTTGTGGCAAATCGAGGAATTCGGGAATTCCAATCTTTTTAATTTAAGGTCCAATGACAGTTTTCAAGCATTAAAAAAAACGATTCGACTGATTTGTATCAATATATAGCTGCATCACTGTTGCTTTGTCTATCCACCATAAATCTGTGGTTCTCAATGAGCTTTAGTGGTACCTTAGTAATTACTAAGCGATTTTAGTTGTTTCTTTCAGGTTTCCCTCCTTTCTTTCCTTTTACATGTTCACCTGACATATTTTAAGAGATGCCAATACTTAGATGTTAGATACTCTCTAAGATACTTGCATAATCCCCTCGTGACAATGAGATGTGTCTCACCAATGTCTTGCATCTAGCTAGCTCTCTCTCTCTCAAGCAAATCAGTTTTTCTTTCAGAACACGAGTCGTGTCTAAAAGAGTTTGAACATTCTACGTAGCAATATTTAGTTTAATTTACATGTACTGATGTGAGCTTCCTTCTTAAGTTAATAAGTTTCTAATACGATACGAGTTTTTTCTAATCAAATCAATAGTTTCTGAAATAATCGCGTTGATCAAAATAAATTCTCGTTATAATTTTAGTCGTCGAATCCTTAAATCTACTCTACAAATATTAAAATGTCGACAAAAATAGTGTATGGTATGGTTCTTTGGTTATGGCGTTTCGAACGTGCCAGTTAAGTACAGACAGAAATACGTGTAAAGCGAATAATTTATCTCCAAGAGATATCGTTTATCTCCAAGAGATATATATATTTATATATATATATATATATATATATATATATATATATATATATATATATATATATATATATATATATATATATATTTATATATATATATATATATATATATATATATATATATATATATATATATATATATATATATATATATATATATATATATATATATATATATATATATATATATATATATATATATATATATATATATATATATATATATATATATATATATATTTATATATATCTCGTAGATGCCATAGCTTATAGATTTGACTACGTAACAATGATGAAATATGTCTATTTTCAGTTGACTAAAATTAAGTTTTGTGATTATAAAGTGAACATAATTTAGTTTTAAGGTTCACTTTCTATTATTAAAATTTTTACGGTAACTTTTCGCTTAATCGATTTTTTTACTATACAGTTGAGGCTTTTTATGAACATCAATTTTATTATATTTTATTTTTGGAGCTTTGTAATATAGAGCTTTGATCTTTTTAAGGGCTCTTCGACGTTAAATTACAGGTGTTATTTTGAAAGGAATTTAGTGAAAGTTCAAGTAGTTTACTTGTCGATGACTGATTTTTAAGCATCGTGTGACACAAATATATTATCATATAGTTCAGGGTTTCAATTTTAGGTTTATGTATTGTTGTACTTTATTTTATTTTATTATTGTTGTACACTTTTTAGTGTTCTCTTGAGTCGATTACTGTGAAATTACATGCTAGTATAATCAATATTTATGTCAAGACGAGAAAGTCGTGGCAACATTTGGCTCATCACACATTCGGCGAATATTATATAAAATATTTTATAAAACACAATATAATTTCAAAAAATATATTTAAGCTTTTGAATATAGCATTGTTTGAGAAAGTTTTTCAAAAAGAACTTTTACAGTCACTCATAGTAAAAGTGCCAGCTGCCTCTCTACTGTATGTGGCTTGTTTGTCTTCTGACAGCGTTGGCGGGGACCTGGCAGTTCGTTTTGACGCAAGACAGTCTTCACGAAAACCAGCTGAGAGATCCCCACTAATCTATTAAAACAACTAATTACGAACTAAAACAGTTATAAACTAATTTTATATTTATTATTAATTATTATAAAAAAAACACTCCGACTGTACACTTTTTTATGTTTATGTAATTTTCTTATAGTATATATTAATTACAATATTAATTTATTATAAAAATATGCTATATTTTGTACTCAGAACTAAGGTGTATTTTAAGTGATTTATTTTGTCACGATTAGGTATGTTTAAATCTAGAACTATTGAAAGTTAACAGCAAAGTTAATAAATTAACATATACTACTAATATAAAGTATTAATAATTTATGTTCTAAGTGTGGAGTAATTTCGAGCTTATGAAAATGTATCACACTATTTCTAAACACATTTTTTTCTTTCAGAGCACAACGTAATAAAATTAGCATGAGTGGGTCTCACCCCCAACTAAGCTATATGAACGGTTGCGGCAATGGTACAGGGTCAGGTTCATCTAGACGTGGACGAGATGTAGCTACGCAGACTCCACCCAGTATAGCAGCAGAGACTAGGCGGGCGAGGCTGAAGCCTTTGAAAATAACCTTGGCTGCACCAAATGCGTTGTCTTTAAGGTAGAAACCATCCATTAACTGTAATAATTATTATTATTAGTTTACCTAGAAATGAGACCTGTCGTGGCGTAGAGGCACAAGCATGTGACTGTAAATGATAGATCGTGGGTTCGTTCCCCACTTGAGGAAATATAATATTTTATATTTTCAATTGAATATTTAATATTTACATTTCTTTGATCTGGTAACAAGGCGCGGCGTTGAGTTCCGAGTTTAAGGCTCAAACTAAGGCGCAAAGGCTCAAATTCGGCGGAATGGAAGTGGAACGGAGAGTCTTAACATTAGGTTACCTAGTTAACTCTGTCTGCCTGCCTGTGCGGGATACAGCGTGAGGCTGAGTGAGTAGAGTACTTAGATATCCAATTATAGGTAAATTTATGTATGAATGTGTTGGTAAACAAGGTGTTCTGTGCTTAGTCTATTAAGCGTTAATATATTTTTCGTCAGGATATTTTTTTGTGAAATAATGTGTTGCTGGTGTAAAAGATTTCCATTTTGTACATGACCACGTCCAGTGACACATTTTACATAAGGGGGGTATGTCAAATGAAATTTAAAAAAAAAACATACTTTTCTACGCTAAACTGTTAGGTTTTAGTACAGTGGTTAAAATTCAACTACCACATTTCTATGACATATATTTCATATAACATATTATTTCATATAAAAGTGTTTAAGTATTAAGTTATTTCATATAAAAGTGTTTAAGTATTTAAGTGTATATATTATTTAAAAATAATATTGATAAAAATGTTGAGTTCGATAATGGCTAAAGCTACGTTGTCTTCATTGAAGTTGTCGTAGAAAGCTAAGAAAATTAATTTGTTAAAAAAAGATAACAACATTAAATAGTAGTTGCTAAGTTCAAATTTTAAGAAATTGAGTAAAGCTTTACATACAACAGCGTAATGGGAACCTGGGAACCTAATGTTACGACGGCTTTATCGAAATAGTACGCTTCTTTATATAAATGTTCACTTAATACAAAAATCAAATTATTATTTAAAACTGTCAAAGGATACACAAACTTTTATTTCAGATTCCTTGCTAACCGTAAAAAAGACCGGTCGATGTCAGCCAACGCGGTCGCGAACGAACAAAAGGCGACAAAGGTGCTAGGCCTCGTGTTCTTTACCTTCGTGCTGTGTTGGGCGCCGTTCTTCCTTCTAAACATATTGTTTGCTTCGTGTCCCGCCTGTATAGTGCCAGGTAAAAATTGAATAATATTATTTTTAAGGTAATTTTCTTTTATTTCTTAGCTTCTCACTGTATCCCGCACGAGGCAAGGTAGGCAGAGGGAACCCGGGAACCTAGTGTTAAGACACTCCGTTCCACTTCCGTTTCCCACTTTCCGCTGAATTTGAGGCATTGCGTGTTGAGTGGCGGAACTCAACGCCGCGCTTTGCCTTATTACCAGAGCGAAGAAATGAAACATTAAATATTTTAAATTGAAAATATAAAATATTACATTTCCTCGACTGGGGATCGAACCCGGAACCTGTCGGTTACAGTCACGCGCTTGTGCCGCTGCACCACGACAGGCCTCTACTCTTTCAGGGTAACGTACTTTAAAATAAAGAAATAGTCTATCAATATCATTTATCTCATTTATTTGCTATAAGTTTAGGATTCCAAGTTCTTTATAGAGTTTATTAGTAGGATATCTTAAATCCTTACAATTACTTTAACAATAGCACGTTGAGCTCTTTCTTTTTTTATTAATAATGTATTATTAGTGACACCCCAAAACGGTAATACCATAGCATATTAAAGGATCACAAATAGCAAGTGTAGCCTACACTGATTAAGGATCTAGTATATTATATTAGTGCTGTAACGTGCTTTATTTTTTTGAATTAAGCAAAAATAAAACAAAAACAGTTTTCAATCAAAAGTAAAAATAAAAGCAAAAGAAGTAAAAAAAGCTAACCAATCATGTTACTGTTTGACGAATGAGAACGAAACTCGCCTAATTCTGTTGGAATGGATCGCTCAGCGCTCCCTTCGAAATGTTATTTTAACTCTTGTATTACAAGTTTTAATAGCTTCCATTCGAAATCTTTATGGACTTTCAAGTTAGATACGTTTCGATGCCACAAACCCGCAATGTATGATATTTAGTTATTTATGTTTCACTTTGTATCCTAAACATAAGGAATCTGGGAACCTTGTGTTAAGACACCCCGTGTACTATCAATATTCTGTCTTTCCTCGAGCGGAAATCGAATCCATAACCTTGCGTACAATAGTTACGCTTGTACTCTACGCTACGACAGGCTTCAAAATAGAAAGACTAGAAAGTCATATTATACCTAAATTTAAAATATCTTTATTTTAAGAAAATATAGTATAATAATTAACTTTTCTCATAATTATCGTAAACTAATTTAAATGAATGATTTTCGTAAAACGATAACACAAACAATGTTTTAATTGCGTTGGCCAGCGTCCAACCTCGTTAGGCGAATGATCGTCCAGTTAACCAAGATGCTGGCATTTAACACTCACGTTTTGGTTACAGGATTTTTATTATGTTCTGGTATGTAAATGTGAATATTTCTGACTGTCTATAAAGGGCAGATTGTTATTGAAGTTTTTATTAGTCAAGTTCGAAACAATGAGAGCCCCCAGGAAATCGGCTTTCTCTTTCGCCGTATGGGCCAATATGTCATTTTCTGTGCGTAGCGGCGGATGCAAAAGCTGGCTAAACTTGCCAAGTTGCCTTTTAGAGTGTCCAAAACTGATGAGTTCCAGACGGCTACCTCTTAAGCTTCTCGTCAATTTTTAGGATATGCTCGGACGTTGCTCTACCAAATTGCCATTCACTTTGAATGATTATGCTCCTAGGCTCTTAGCCTAGGAGCATAATCATATCAATTCATTTCATATGCTCGATTAATATCTTGTTTATATTTTTTCTTATTTTATTAGAAACCTAACTAGGTTTAACCGCTACGGAATGTTTATAGGTATTGGTATAAAATCAAGAACGAACTAATTATACTTAAAATTATAGGACAATACTTGAGGTTTCTCGTATCACCGGGGCACAAGTGTTCGACTGTAACCACGACTGGTTGTGACTTTGGTTTCCATTTGGAGTGATAAAATATAAAGTATTTTATTTCCCACCCCTGGTAATAAGGCAAAGTACAGTGTTAAGTTTCATCATTCCACACGTAATACCTCAAGAATTTGGCAGAAAGTGGGAAATGGAGTGTTAATGCTGAATAGAGTACCTTAACAATAGATTCCTAAGTTACCTCTGCCTCCTTTTGCATACGTGAAAATATAGAGCGAAGCAAAAAAAAATCTTGAGTGAAGAAAAATAAATTGTATTTTATTTGTTACAGAGCACGTAGTGGATATTTGTTTGTGGCTAGGATACGTATCATCGACTATAAATCCAATCATCTACACGGTGTTCAACAGAACATTCAGGGCGGCGTTTCTGCGGTTATTGAGATGTCACTGTAGCAGGTAACTCTATAAATACTAAGCTAGGACTTCATTATATACTTCTAAGTAGCGGCTTGGCAAATTTGGCAGAAAGTGGGGAACGGAAGTGAAACGGAGTGTCTTGACACTAGGTTCCCGGGTTCCTTCTGCCTATCCTGCCTTGTGCGGGATACAGCGTGAAGCTGAGAGAGGGAGAGAGAGAGGAGAAGCGGCTTGCCCACGACTTTGCCCGCTTGAACTATATGATTCAAATATTTTGTAACTATTTTTTTATCCGAGTTGTTGATATATATTTTCATAAACCTCAGAATCCCGCGGGGAATTTTGTGATAAAGAGTAGCGTAGATATTGCTGTATAGGCTTAGACAAAACTCTTTTCAAACTTCACTCTTAATTACTATTGATGATGACGTCTCTATTATAACTCCAATGAAAATAAATGTAGTTTTCATCCACATATAAACATTTTTGAGTTTGTTAACACGCACTTGGAAAAACTGTATCGCCATAACTGTGTGAATTACTTAATATGTTCAGTTATTATTTATTTATTATTGTCAAATAGCTCAGTATGAAAGTTGTCTTATTTTTTATAAGTTGTATAATTTTTATTAAAGCTAAGCATAAACATGCACAGTGTAGCGTTGAGTTCCGCCAAGCAGACCGCATTGGGCAATAACCGGAGAACAAAGTGATTGACTTCTCTACCTCAGACTAAGAACGTGAAGCTAAGAAATCTTAATAAAAACCGCCATTTATAAATATTTATTTTTAATTCTAACCTGAGATAAATTCAGCACAATGAAAACACAATTAACAGCCTAGAATATGCAATGGCAAACGGTTAATTACATACCTAATGAAAATAATTCTCATTTTATGAAAATCGTAAACAACAAACTAAACGTGAAGAGATGCTAATGTTAATATAAATAACGTTAATAAACATTCTGTAATTGTTCGTTTTTCCACGTCCTATTATTTACTTTAATTCTGCCGCTTTAAAGATACATTGTTTAATTGTATAATATAAACTGAAAATTTTATTTTTTTGTCTAATTAATCGGCGAAAAAAGTTAGAAACATTTTTTTTTTCTCTTTTTTTTTTTTTTTTTTTTTTTTCAGCTTCACGCTGTATCCCGCACTAGGCAGGGTAGGCAGAGGGAACGAAAGTGAAACTTAGTGTTATGACACTCCGTTCCACTTTCGTTCCCCACTTTCCGCCGAATTTGAGGCATTGCGTGTTGAGTGGCGGAACTCAACGCCGCGCTTTGCCTTATTACCAGAGCGAAGAAATGAAACATTAAATATTTAAATTGAAAATATTAAATATTGTTAGAAACATCAAAAGGTTAAATTATATATTTCATCAAAAGGTTAAATTAAACAACATCAAAAGGTTAAATTATATATTAAATATGGTTAGAAACATCAAAAGGCCAAATTAATATTTGAGATACGACATATTTAAATGATAAAGCACGGCGTTTAGTTGCGTAACTTAAGTCAAAAGACTTTAAAATTTTGTATGGAAAATGAGAAAAGAAGTGTTCCTCTTGAAGGTTCCCTGTATTCCTTGCTCCGGATATCCTAAAACTGCTAAACATTATGATAAAATATTTAAATACTAAAGAATATCTTTTCAGAAATTATGTAACGAGCGCTTTAAAATGAAGATATTTTCAAGCATTTCTGTATATAGTACAATTGTTTGTCGAAACTTGTTCTAGTTTGCAGCCCATTGTCTTGGTTAAGAAATACTCTCGGGGATGTTTTGAAGAAATAAAATTGATGTAAGACGAAAATTTGTATGCAAAAGCTCTTTGCGAAGTAACGTATTCTGTTAAGTGTTCTGTTAATATTGCACGGAATTGTCGTTTAAAGTATGATTAGGTCATTTGATAGTAAAAATATATTTTGTTTACAAGAATGTGTACGTTATATTGGTAAGCGTCATGTAGATTGATAGACGCGGACTACACAATACAGAAAGCAAAATTATTATAAAAATAATCTTGGCATCTGAATTAAAAAACAAGCCAAAACAAATTAGACTCTAGAAGTGTAAAATCACTCAAATATAATTGAAACAACATTTAAAAACATTCAAATACCTAAGCGTAATATTGAATTATGGTTAAGGAATCTTGATAAAATAACCTTAAAAATAACATTTCTCAGTGCGTAATCGTATTCTTGAATGAATTCAAGCATTTTTCCGTTTTTAGTAGAAGTCTAATTGGTCTGTTTACTGTTTGTCCTAACTTGGTTGTTGCGTCGTTGACCACATTTTGTATTGTTCTCAAAGGACTTCAGTTGTTACCCAATAGACGGTTTTACAACTTTCCTACTGGGATTTAGACATTCCAAACATATTCTAGGGAATAAATTTAATTGAACTAGAACGCGTTTTGAATGAGAAAGGAATACTTGCAAAATGTTAATTTTCTTTAATTATGTACTCGTTTTTGTAGATTTTTTAAGTATATTTATAACATTATATTTATTTACACTTACACTATTAAATAATCAAATTATATTATCCGTAAGGCTTGCCGTGGCGCAGCGGCACAAGCTGTAGTATGTAAACGACAGGTTGTGGTTTCGGTCTCCACTCGAGAAAATGAAATATTTAATATTTCCAACATAAATATTTAATGTTTTTATTTCTTCGCTCTGGTAAAAAGGCAAAGCGCGGCGTTGAGATCCACCACTCAACAACTAAGCTTCAAACTAGGCGGAAGCGAAAGTAAGGAACAGAAGAGGAACGGAGTATCTTAACATTATGTTCCCAAATTCCCTCTTCCGTGCTGTGTGCGGGATACAGCGTGAAACCAATAATAATTAAAAAATATATATTAGTAAATAGCGTAGCATCGCGGGTGAAACTGCATGGGTGAAGGCTCGAGGGGGCCACTAGTTCTAGATATATGCATTTAATTAGGTAAAAGTATTTGATTGAAAATAAATAAAAAAATAAAGACTTTAAGATATATTAAAAATAAACACATACTAATTTTATTAACTCCAGACGTATCCAGGATCGCAGAAACCATGAAAGTAACGTAATTTCTTCTCTTTCCCCGCTATTACATCAATTTATTTAAACTTTAAACGTTTAATACATATGCGCAGCAGGTTATGTAACCATAATCATAACGTTTGCAGACTCACGTCTGTGCCTCTGCGCCACGACAGGACTTAATCTTAATTTGCTATTCCTACTCTCAAAAATTATGGCGAATTTAATAAATATTCAGCTTTTCGTTTATTTGGAGGATTACCGATTGAATAACAGCTGTCAATATGGCTTTCGCCAGGGTAACTCAGCTGGTGATACTCTGGTTTACCTAACCCACCGCTGGGCGGCTACCTTAATTAAAGGAGAGGGCTTGGTATTTCGTCTGGAAGTTACTATGCCCTCTCCCTTAATTTCAAAGTTGGATGGTAAAAGCTTTTGATTCAGTGTGGCACGGGGCATACCTAGCGCAACTTCCATATTACGGGCTTTTGAGAATTTATGCTAGCCTTTCAGTGGAAGCAGCATCAACATCGCTTTCAACGGTTTCTGCTCCAATTATATGCCATTGATTGCTGGCGTCCCCCAAGGCTACGTGCTACGTTGTTCCTTCTGCATATTAATGATATGTTAGAGGACTCTAACAGGCATTGCTTTGCAGATAACAGCACTGTAGACTGCATACGCGGTACTATCGTGAGGTTTAGTAGAAATTCTCCTCCACGTGGTAGACACCTGTGGGACAGCGTACCTGCGGCAGTATTTACAGGTTAATACCATATGGGTACCTTTCAAAATGTGCGACAATCTTCACCTTAAATGCCGACAACGCGCCTGTAGGTCCGGCAGTGATCAATCACCATCATGTGACCCGTTTGCTCGTTTGCCTTATCCATTCACTCTCACTCACTCACTCACTCACTCAGCTTCACGCTGTATCCCACACATGGCAGGGTAAGCAGAGGGAAAATGGGAACCTAGTGTTAAGACACTCCGTTCCCCACTTTCCGCCAAATTTGAGGTATTGCGTGTTGAGTATTGAAACTCAGCGCAGCGTTTTACCTAGTAACAGAGCGAAGAAATGAAAACATTTAATATTTAAATTGAAATTATGAAATATTTCATTTCTTAGAGTAGAGATCGAACCTACAACCTGTCGGTTACAGTCACACGCTTGTGCCACTGCTCCACAACAGGCCTCAATGGCCTTATCTATTCCATAAACATTTTTTTACAGTATTTTAATATCAGTACCTTACAAAGGCGATATTATACCTAACTACGGCTAAAGCCTAGATCAGAAAAGCAATAATAAAGGATTTTCAAGTAATTTATAAACAATTGCACATAATTTAATATTTTAATAACCATAACATTCCTTCAAATGCTTAATTAATAGACTTCTTCCCAAGGGTAGATTGTGATTGCTTTTCCCTATTATTTTTTGTACGTCGGTGAATTTAAATTAATGAATTCATGATAATTCATGAATAAAACATTTCTGATCGAGGCAAAAATTGCGTGACGATGTTCATTCATAATTTTACTCTTATTTTTAAAAATTTTTAATTTCGTCCCGTTATAAATGCCTTGAAAAGAAAATAAGTAAGTACTATAAACTTTTAAAGAATCGTTGATTTTTTCGATATCTACAATTAAAAATGTTAGTTTATTATACTACTTATTATATTTAAAATATAATATGTAGTATAATAAACTAACATTTTTATATTATAATGTAATGAAACATCAAAGTATACATCTTTAGAAGGTGGGCTTTTCTTTGCTAATGCAGTGGAGAAAGCACAACTCAGAGAAGTCTTTACGAAAGGCCAAAGTGTCTAGCCCCTCACAGATCATTGAATTCCCAAAGATTCGACGATTATACCTTGTATACGACGAAATGGGTTAAGCTGATACTGGTCGGCATCAGCCCAGAAGCTAGAACAATACTGCATATTGCCAATTGGTGTTTTAGCGTGAAATATTGTCTCGCTTTGGCGGTTATCCTTAGTTTCTTTGAGGCCAACTTGGCCTTGCTTTGCAGATTATCTCAATCTTTTGGGGGTCTTGTGTTTTGTGTTGGTTAATTTGGACCAGGTTCATTTTATCCCATAAGGAGACTTTTCCGAGGGACACCCCAACATAATACACAACTTTATTTCGACACAGGTCGACGGTTTCCTGAGAAAGACTTGCACGGCCGGAATATAAAGCGTCCACTGTACTATGATCTACATAGAATGCCGGGGGTGGTATAGTCCAATCGAGAGACTTTAGTTTCCTTTTACGACACGATCAATACCAGAATGATCCTATTCTAAGCTGGAATCACATGGCCAAAATACTTAACCTATAATGCCTAATAAATACTTAATGTATAATCTGTAATCAATGTTTGAAAATGTTCCAATAAGTCATTTTGTTAAAATATCAATAATTATTAATTCAAGTATTATAAGTTCAAAGGTTAATTCTATTAAAAGTTAAATTTTAGCTAAGTAAATGAATCGTACATTGAAACTATTATTCAGTAATGACTTGGTAAAATAATATCTTAACTTTAAATTAAGTGGCTACGAACACAGTTCTCAAACTTTGTTTTACCCTATTGCCTAAACAAAATCTGTATTTCATAATGATGATATCATGTTTGTCTCGTTGACTTCCTCAAAAGCTCGTTAATTTTGTTATAAATTTTTGTTATAAATTTAAATTTTCATTTTACCCTATTGAATAATGAAAGTCAAAGATATTTTTTTGCCTGCACTTCGTCCAAACCAAACAAGATCGTCTGTATAGTTGTGGAACTCTCGAGACGCCATGATTTTAACCTGCCAAGGAAAACAGAAGTTTAACGTGTCATATGTATCTGTATGTCTGTGACATCGTAGCTCCTCTCTCTAGTCTTAATCTTGAGTGTCCTTAGATATGATACAAAAATATTGTTAGATTTGTATGTTTTTTTTTACATATTAGTTATTTTTCTTGAAAGTGCGATAATCGAAGTCATTAATTATTTTGTGGGTGGTCATCAAATTTTATCCTAATCATCGTCCTGTTATCAGAGAGAAATTAGAAATTAGAAACCTAGGTGTTATGATAATCAGTTCCGTCTCCACTTTCCGCCGATTTTGAGATATTGCGTGTTGGAGTGCCAGGACTCAACACCGTGCTATGCCTTATAAAAGTCTTTATTTCGTACAACAGCCAGTTTAAATAACTGTACTCAAATGCAACAAAAACCAAGGAGTTTTAGTAAATGAATTAAAATAAAAATATTTAAATAAAATGTATTTTTCAGGCGTCCGAAGCTAAAAGCGGGCCCTATAGTTCTAAATAAAACATGTGATACCAATTTATCTGAATTTGGCAAAACATTTAACCTAATTACTTCTTTTGCTCACAAAACATACGCAAAAAACATTAACTTATGTGTAATTGTTAAGATTTTTGAGTTAATCTTTAATTTTGATAACTAGAAATTGGCTAGTTTGTCTTTGTAGTAACTCTAGTAAGAATCTGCCGCTAAGTGCCAGTAATCAAATGGAAAGAACTAAACAGATGTGCGATGTGCGTATATGATTTTTTCAGACATTTTAAGCTACCTGTAATACTTACCTTGGGCTGCAAATAAAATGGGCTACATTAAAACGATTAAAGTTTTTATACAAAAACGTATAACCTTCGATAATCAGATTACTGAAAACAATTTTTGTAGAAAAACCAGTTGTTCCTGAGACTAACTTAACTTAGCCTCACGGTATATCCCTAGCGAGGTAGGCAGAGAGAAAGGAGCGCCAAAAGCTACGGTCTCGGCATACCTCGTTCGCCTCGTCCACGGTCATCAACCTGAGACTACTACAAGCAAAAAACCTTACAGGTTTGCAAAATTTTTTATGTGAAACATCTATTGGCTCACTTGTAAACTGAATTGTTGGCGTGGCGACGCTTGCCATTGCTATCTATACTAATATTATAAAGAGGAAACCTTTGTATTTTTGTATGTTTGTACTGGACCGATTTCAAAATTTCTTTTACGATTACTTAGAGGGACTCTTCCGAATCCGTATAGGCTATATTTTATCCCGGAAAATAGATAGGATTTTTCGTGGTAGTAAAAATTGTGGAGTAAGTCGACGAAAAAACTGCTGTATGTTAGCGATTCTCGCGAACGCTGCCTAAATGGTTAGAGATGTATGGTTGATTTGTATAGAAAAGTTGTAGAACTCAATAATGCCTACAAAAAAGTCCGGGATAGTATAAACCAAACATTTATATTTTAGCCATTATAACCAATTTTCCATAGAATAAAAGTAATTAAAATTATTAGCCTAATTTTATTGATTATATTATCGTCGAATATTAATCCTTATCCAAATTTATTATTTATTGAGCAAGATTGTTTCAATAGCTATAAGTAACTTTTTATTTTATTCTAATCGGACAATCCATTCAAAAGATATTACGAATTTAAAATTGTAATTGGTATTAAATTGAATGATGGCCGCCGGCCGATATATGTCGCACGGCGAAACAGCAAGGGGAGGTGGGTGCACATCTATGAAGCAGGTTGCCTCGTATTTTCTCATTAGGCTATATTTAATTCCTGTAATAATATTATCTTTTATGCATATTACTTGTACATACACGATGTGTCACATCTGCTAGGCGTCCCATGACGGCTATTTTTTTTTTATAGATTAAAATTTAAAAAGAAACTATCATTTCAGGCGAGGACGTTGCACCAGATACAGATCGGTTGGATCGACACGCGGCGCATCACAACTTTGTGCGCGATCAGCGCTACCTCTGGCTATCTCACTGCGACCGTCAGCGATACATACGACCACGCCTACGCAAGAAACGACAGAAACTGTTTTTATAGAACCACAGTTAAGTGATTTTAAAGTAAGATATTAGTGATGTTTTAGATTTTTAGAAATAATAATATATTTTAATGCTCAATGTTATAAAACTATTGTATTTTCGTTTAGAAAAATGTTTTTATTTCATATTTTGATGTTAAGCTTAGTTATAGTACAGATTTTTCAGCAAGTTCAGTAAAGATATGGAAATTTATAAAATCATTCTACTAAAAGTGGAGAACGGAACAGAGTGCATAGTCGGCCATGCGCGGGTTATGGCGTGAAGTATTAATTAATATTTATATTGCGATTAATAGAAACAAGAATTTGTTTGTTTTACATTCAATTCATACATTTGTACAGTTTTAGTAAAAAATATGTAAAAATGTAGATTAATTAGAAAAATCTTCTTTCAGTCGGGCCTTCATTGTTAATATTTATTATTATTCTTTACACAATGTATTTATGTCATAATAATAAAAGTGAATGTACATATGTAAGTATAGATGATAATAAAATACTCTGTTAATTAAATATTGATTAAAATTCTTTATTTCACGTGTTTTTATTACGTTGATTATCATAACTACGTAATACAGTGTTAAATGCAAATCAATTCTGTTACCTCTGAATTTTCTATCTAATTTTGTAATAATTGTGATATTTCACATTTCATCATAATAATATACGAGTATCATACAATAAGTGTGCCATAATAATATGAAATCATCGAGCTGGTATGGTGATGAACGCCCGAGGGTGGGACATGATACCCTGGAATAAGTTGAAAGAACTATCATATTTGGGCTCTTTATTTCCTTTATTTTTATTTATGTGTTTTTTTTTCATAATAAGAATATATTTTATACCATAAAATAAATAATTCTGGTGAAATACTGTTCCTCATTAGTAATTAACTAATTGTAAATATGTAATTTAATGAGTACTTTAGTTATACATACGAGTCTTAATATCGTAACTATTTTCTTGCAATTTTTATATTTTTTTTAACATTATACAAAAAAATTGTACACCCAATAAAAACATGATAGTATCGAAAACCAATTAATTAAAACGTCTAATCCCGCTGGATTCAAAGCTTGATACGTGAACATATGTGATTTTTATCTTTTATTTAAAATAATAACAGACCAATACGTCTTAAGATTTTATCGGTTCCTTAAAAAAATCACAAATACATCATTCCAATATATTTCAAAACGAATGAAATTTAAATATTAACGCAATGAGTAATGTTAAATATAATTAGTAAATTATAATTAAAAGCTACTTTATAATAAAACATATAAATATTAGTACTAAACGCTATAAGAACTTAAACTATTTAGTGAAGATCAAATCTTCTAGTACTTCTAGGACAAAATAGGTGAATATATTTTTTTAAAATTTCAGTTAAGGTCTATTATATCCACATTTATTAAATCCTATGGACATACTAAGCTCTACCAAGCAAGTAAATAAATAAAGAAAAGCGAACTAAAAATAATCTTCCAGTGATTAAATACTGGAAGATTATTTTTAGTTGGCCTGTCGTGGCGCAGCGGTACAATAGTGTGACTGTAACCGACAGGTTCTGGGTTCGATCCCCAGTCGAGGAAATGAAATATTTAATATTTTTAATTTAAATATTTAATGTTTCATTTCTTCGCTCTGGTAATAAGGCAAAGCGCGGCGTTGAGTTCCGCCACTTAACACGCATTGCCTCAAATTCGGCGGAAAGTGGGGAACGGAAGTGGAACGGAGTGTCATAACACTAGGTTTCACTTCCGTTCCCTCTGCCTACCCTGCCTAGTGCGGGATACAGCGTGAAGCTGAGTGAGTGAGTGAGTGAGTGATTAAATACATTAAATCATGGCTCAAAACTTATTCGATTAAGTCAGATTTCGAAAAAAAAATTAAATAAAAATTTTCACATCCATAACAGGTAAACACGTAAACGCGTGAATGTACTATTTTCGTCAGGAATAAATTTTAAATAAAAAAATATCTTTATTTAAAGAACGATTTCGCTTTCATTCTTCAGCTTTTTCATGGTTTTTGATGTAAATATTCCAGATACGTGTTCAGCAATAAATTCAGTTTTTTTAACATCACTTCATGCCCAAGACCTATTATTCCGGCTGAGGGGAGTGGAGTAGATTTTTTGTAAGGGATAGTTTTATGCCGATATAGTATCCAAATTAAATAGCCGCTTTTCAACATTTTTATTTTGTATTTTTGTGTGTGTTCGACTTCTTTGACTAAATAATAGATTTTTATTTTGACACTGCTGTGTAGAGTTGTGTGCCATTGTGCCGTGGATAGAAAAAAATGATATATTCTCGGGCAGAGATTTGAATGCATTTGGTGACATTTTCTACAGGTGATGTCATTATCAGAGTGTGGAGGAATGTGTGTATGTCGAGTTGTTCCTTTACAATCTCTCTGAAATGTTTTTATTTAGTATTTTATATGCTGATTTTGCAAGATTTTGATACCTTGATCAAGTCACTGTGTAGTATAGCTAAGACCGGTGAGTGGTCTGAGGATAGATCGAAGTTTTTGTGTCAGTGCAAAGCTGAAAATGGCAGACCCAGTGAAAAAAATCAACAAGATTTGTTTATTTTTTCTGACAGTTCGCTAGTATGTTGGCTTCCTAGTCGTTGCGATTTCAAGATATTTTTATTGGAATGTTCACCATTCTGTGTGTTTTGCATTAAAAGAATTTGCAAATTTTTAATAATTGGAGTAGAGACTCCATCAAAGTTTCAACAATTAAGTTGATTGAAGAGGGTCATGTAGAGTTCAGTTTTTAAATTGTGTTTGGTTGGGATGTAAAGCGCTTAGATCTGTGCGAGCATTTGGAGCTTTTGTATACAGAAAATTATTGCTTGAATTACACTGCAGTATAAATTGTGTGCACGTACAGGACATGTGCTGCGCTGTCGGGGTGATTTGTATAATACATTTTGTATTTTAAATCTAACTTGTTCAGGAGTGCTTATCTGTCAATGGAAGTTATAGACTTCCAACCACTTTACGCTTTCAGAGGATTCATAAATATGATTTTCGGTTCGAAGGTTAATATTACAATTGTTATTTTTTTAATCAGACTGAGATTGCGGCCTATTGAAAGGATCGAAGTAAAAAAATAGTAAAAGATTAAGAGCAGCTATAATGGCCACACAGCCGAGTTATTCTTATTCCAACTGTGAAGCCAATATAGTACAATGTGTGCAAGGTGCGTTATTGTTAACGCTAGAGACTGTTCTTAACAATGGCCATGTATCTTCTTAATCCGTTTCCCATCATCAATTCAGAATTTTGAGTTTTTTTATGAACAGGTTGTCTATCTCATGATACAGGCGATGAAGCAATAACTAACGTTCTCGCGAGATATGACCGCCCGTCTATGAGTTAGGTTTGGAACGATCTGATTACCTTGCCGCCGGCAGAGACTAGACGTTAGTTCACTCGTTTAGCACCAGGATGTTACAGACGTCGTCCAAAAGTATTATAACATTTTTCTGATTCTCTGTTTCTGTCAAGAAAAGTTTAAAATTTAGAATCTTTGAGTGAGAATTGAACCCATTAATTTTCTTCGCGTTTCACTCAGCCACGGTGGCCTCGGAGTATAAAGTACTTATATTTCATATATTGGAAAAAAAAAAGTTTTCAGATGTGCTTAAATTTATGGATAATAGGCTTGAAACAATATTTACCTTTGTACTGTATTTTTAGTATGCGAATTTACTTTTACATATGATTTGCGTCAAGTTCTGTTACTCAGTTCACAATGTCTTAAGATTTCCGTGGAAATTGGGAGACGAAAGTGTCTTGATGACAATGGAGTATCTTAACACTAGGATCCCAAGTTCTTTGTAGTGTCTGCTAAGCGCGGGATACAGTATAGCTATTTACTTATTTTAATATTTTTTTTTTTATTTTACATACGTTGTTAACGTTGCACACATCATCCAAGCATACAGCTATTGAAATGTCTGTCTGTGATTTAAAAATAACTGATAATATAAAAAAAACAAAAGCTACTCTGGAAACTGATTTTTATAGAACTTTATTGGACAATAGAGATTTGGAGTATCGGTTACTTTTTAAGTTGAAATTCCAGCGGGATCTGGATGAGTTTATTGCGTAAGAATACCCACCGCCCATGAAAATATAAAATAACTATTTATTTTTCTATTAAAAGGTAAAAAAAATAATCAATTTATTTAACCTAAGAAGCATAATCTAGGCGTAGAAAGCAACAGGCGAGTAATGTTTCTAGGCGTAGAAAGCCGCAGGCGAGCCGCTAGTGAAACATTATTGTGAACCATTGATATTGATTTTACTATATAATAACTGTACATTACGTATACGTTAAGTATAAATTACATAATTCCTTGTGCTATTGCTATACATATAGTGTATTTTTGGGGTTTTCATACCTTCGAAAAGGGTAAAACCGTTGTCGTCCGCCTGTCGGTCTGTCAAGACCATTTATCTCACGATCGCGTAAAGGTATCAAGTTGAAATTAATTAAAAAAAAAAATCAGGCCCACAGTCTCTAAGAGTACAGGGAAAATTAACTTTCTTTATCCACACATTAAATACTAGCATTAGTTCATCGTTTTTGCTACATTTTGCGGTAGTTACGAAATTTGACATGACTTTACTTACAATAAAAGGAAATGAAAAATCTACATCGAGTATTTCATAGAAAAAAATCTTTACAAAATCATATTAAGTAGTTAATTTAATTACAAATTCGTGCACACGCTCACCAATTTATCAAACTTATTTGGTCGTTGTTCTACAATCCTTAAATTAAATTAAACCCTTAGTAGGCGAGTCCAACTTGCATTTCGCCAGTTTTAAATTTATAGATACAGACCAAATAAATTTACAAAATTTTAATGGTATTTAATAGTAATTAAGCTATGTAGATATTATAAAAATTATCATCATCATAAATAAATATATTGAAAATGCAATAATTAAAATGTAAATAATTTTGTATAGCACCACTGTGTACCCATTTAAGCGATAGAGGAAAGATGTTCAATTAGTAATATCGTATTTTGGATATGTTAAATGTATGTATGTACGTAAAATAAAAAAATAATATTTTCAAAATCATCGACTTTTATTTTATTACCTCAGAAGTAACTATGGAATAATTGATTTATTTAACTTTGTTCTATTGAGATGTATCAAGTACAGAAAAAAATAGGTCAGGTAATACTGACTGTTATATAAAAAAAAAACTTTTGACTTTTTATTACAATGACATTTCAACAACATTCAGGCGGTCAATTATGAAAAATATAACATTATAAAGCAGTCATGTATGGTTTGTTGAAAAAAATGATCTTAGGAATTACTGGTTCGAATTGAATATTTTTTTTACATCGGTTAGTTAGTTTTAATTTCAGGCCTGCGTGTATCTGTAAACTATAGGTTACAGGTTCGATTCCCACTCAAGGAAATGAAATATTTAATATTTTCAAATTAAATATTTAATGTTTTTATTTCTTCGGTCTGGTAGCCAAAGCGCGGCATTGAGTTCCGCCACTCATCACGCAATACCTCAAATTCGGCGGAAAGTATGGAACGGAAGTGGAACGTGGTGTCTTAATACTAGGTTCAACCTGAAAGAAAAGAAATAGAAAGCTGAAAAGCAACAAAAATATAATATATCTTATGTAGTTTCCTCAATAAATTAACTAACCTCAGCTTCACGCTGTATCCCGCACATGGCAGGGTAGGGTATCTAGTGTTAAGAGACACTTCCGTTCCCCACTTTCCGCTGAAGTTAAGGCATTGCGTGTTGAGTGGCGGGACTCAACGCCACCCCTTGCCTTGTTACCAGAGCGGAGAAATGAGCCGCAACTGCGCCACAACAAGCTTACTTACTTACTTACTTAGCTTCACACTATATCCCTAGCGGGGTAGGCAGAGAGAACGGAGCGCCAAACGCTACGGTAACAACAGGCTTTTTTTTAATTTTAAATATAAAATAAACTATTACACCATGCTTTCACAAAAGCCAATCAGTGAATTTTTATGAGTTATGGAGAAGTTACAAGTACTTATCACTTTATTGAGTCTGATATTACAGCTGCAGGATTCAGATAAATTAACATAATAGTATTAAATGTTTATATTTGTAACTATTTCCATAGACAATTTGTAACTATTTCCATACATATTTTTATATATATTTATTATTATGTAATGACCATTTAAAATAATTATAATTATACATTAATCTGTTACCCATATTTGGTGCTAATTAATAAAAATAAACACGTATATTTTATTTTTACATAATTCTGTTTTATTTACTAATATCATAATATTATATCATATCATATTATATTAAATTTAGTTCGTATTTTACAATAATAATGTTTACAAATAAGAAAAATATTGACAATCTTAAGGAAAGAAAACATTTAGAAATGGAAATAAAACGATTCAAATTTTGAATGATCTGAAAAGCATATAATAATTTTGACGTAGCTCAGTAAGATCTGCCAAAAACTAAAACAGACGTAAAGGTTTGAGTGCCGTTACTTAAAATTTACTTTGCGTTTCAAAATATTTTCCTCCTTTAATCTATTTACTAATATACTATATTTTTTTGCAGTAAATATATATTTCATATAAGGTATCTAAAATATTAATTGATTTACAATTTTATAACCTAATTTAAACTGAAATACCAGCATGATCATATAATGAAAATTTTTTAAATGTTCAACTTTGAGGAACATTAAATATATATAAATGTTTAACAAACCTCTAAAAGCTTCTGTCGATCCAAAGAAAAAAAAACCCCATTCCGCGTAAAACCACTTCGTCGTGGCCTAATTGATTTTTAATCCTTTTTATCTGAAATTCTCAAAATTTCTTTGTAATAAGTAATATTTTATTTAACTTTGTGTTTTTAAAAGTTTTAAAATTGGCAAAACTTAAACAAAGCCTTAACTTATCATGTACTATATAATTTTATTTTCACAACAATGACGCAGTGGCGTATCATTATAAACGCGAAGGATTCAATTTTCACTCGGAGGAAACAATTTTTTGCTCTGGTGACGATGTTAAGTTTCGTTACTCGACACGAAATATCTGTAGTCGGTGTAAAATGGGAAACAGAAGTGTGTTTTTAATTATAATATCAAATATCGAGTTTATATGTAAATAAACTGACTAGAGATGTACAAGTATATTATGATCACGCTTCATTAAATGTCCATTAAATATTTATTCACATGAATGAATAACAGAAGTTGGTATAGAAATATTCAATAACTATAATTATTACAATGTGTTTTCATTACAATTTCACGTACGTATTTCATTGATTATAATTTTGATTTTTTTGTGAATATTATAATTTCATTTTATTGCTCTGGAAATTGACGATGATAAGTTTCGTTACTCGTCTCGAAATATCTATAGTCGGTGAAAAATGGGGAACAGAAGTGGGAATGAAGTGTTTCTTGACTTTTGATTTTGGTTTTCTGGTTATACTACTTAGGTACAGCGAGAAGCGAAAAAAATCTTTACATTATTATAAATACTAGATTATAAGTAAGGCAAAGCTCGCTTCGAATGTATGTTCACACCGGCCGCCGCGAAGACGACGCTGCACGCTCGAAACCGTAACCAGCCCAGGGAACAGAAATATTATATGTGACTAATGCTTAAAATTATTTTTCCTAGAATATATAACTATTTTTTTATAGCTTCACGCTGCATCCCGCACGAGGCAGAGGGAACCCGGGAACCTACACTTCCGTTCCCCACTTTCCACCGAATTTGAGGCACTGTGTGTTGAGTGGCGCAACTCAACGCCGCGCCTTTGCCTTATTAAGCGAAGAAATGAAACATTAAATATTTTAAATAGAAAATATTAAGTATTTCATTTCCTCGACTGAGGATCGAACCCAGAACCTGTCGGTGACAGTCACACGCTTGTGCCGCTGTGCCACGACAGACAGGAATATATAACTTTTACGAGTTTATTGTGATTTCGAGAAAATGAAGTGTGATGTGATAAAAATAAAAGTTGGAATCGGACCCACTGCAGAACGTGGACTGAAAACATACCTGAACGGGTATATGAAAATATATGAAAAACAAATAATTTGAATATTTTATCCAACTGTTAGTTACAGTTGGCTACATTCAAGCGTTTTTATTTAATATAAATTGATAACACAGCTAAGTATCGTAGTTACGGCGAAAGCTACTTGAGCCGATAATAACTGCTGTATAAAGCGAGGGCCTCGTTAAATGGAGAAGCTGTTCTTGTTCGATTTATTTTAGCGATTAAATTTAAATTATAAGAGGTAAATGGCACAAAAGTACATTTGTTAGTGCCACAGGTTGCGAGTTAATTCTATATAGTTATATTTTACTACTTGATTCTTTTCAGTTGTCAGAATATTTCGATCCATACTTTTAGATATAAAAAAATATAATATCAAATATCGACTTCCATATAAACTAAGTAGAGATGTACAAGAATATTTTGATAACGTTTTTTATAATGCCCATTATAAATAGTTATTCACATGATTGGATAACAGAAGTAGATATAGAAATGTCTAATAAATATAATTATTACAAAGTGTTTTCCAATTTCACGTATGCATTTTATTGATTATAATTTTGATATTCTTCTGAATTTTCCACCAGCTTTATTTTTTTATATTTGAGTTATGGAAATATTGCATTTTGGGTGGCGGCACTAAACGCTGCGCTTTAATTGTTAACTAAAATAGTAAATAATTAATCTCTTCGATTGGAAACTCTATGGTATGGTACTGGGTCATCTCCACTCTGTACTACTGTACCACGATATATGGATTTCGTAAGTATCGATCGTATCGTTTGGTCATATACTTAAATAACCAATATATATTTTTAGTAATAATATAGCATTATGCTGTGTTGTATATTTTTAGCGTAATATTTTCCTTAACCAAGACTGACCTTTTTAACATTCTTAGTGCGTTCCTCATATGTAACAACAAGTTTTACAAAGGAATTCATCCTGTGATAACGCGACGCTAGGCGCATGCTTATCATCATTTTGGATGATCAGATCTTGAAAGTTTCATAGAATCGTTGCTGATTTGCTCAAATTTAATATGGGTATCGCTAGCTAAAGCGTGTACTCGTCTGTATGAATGACTTTTTCAAAGGGATTATGGTATTATGGCGCATCGGTGATAGTTGTAGATTCCACTACATACTTACACAACAAAAACAGATGTTTATTTAAAGATATTAATAACCGGGCCTCTCCTGTTAAACATATTCTATAAGTGGGTTTTAAGTGGTGAAATTCAAGGCAATGCCTCGGTACCAGAAGGGCACCGAATATTTTTATATTTCAAATATTATATTTCGTAGACCGGAAATCGAGCTTACAACCTGTAGTAGGTACTTACAGTACTATCCTTGAATATTTTTATATTTTAGATAAATTTTAAATAAATAGTCTCATTTAGAGATATGACTCTTAGACTGTATAGAGCTAGTAATAAATATAAGGTTTTACAAAATAAAATTAAGAGTTAATAAAATCAAGTAAAATTTCTGAAATATTACAAACATATGTAAGCAAAAAAATATTTTTAAAGTATTTTTATAATAAGTGGCAAAGGAACGATGGTTAAATAAACAAGTAAAAGTAACTACTTACATGCTTGTAATAAAAATCCATGAGAAGATAAAATGTATCGTTCAAAATACGGGCGGCCCGAATGACATTGTTGAGAGATGACGTAGCAGTTTCTTCGAATTACAGTCATCACATTACCTACTGCGCTACGAGAGGCTCAAACTTGCATCCTTTAATAATTCCTTTTTGTAAACGGTCTAAATATGTGGAGCGCAATGTTAAATCGTTTCTGCATTTACTAGATAAAGCGTCGCTTAAAGCACTACGAGTATGTTACTTCAATATACCGTACAAATTGTATGTGTTGTGAAATTTTAATTTACTATTTCATATGTAATAATAATATGTAGATTTGCCTATTTTAGCTTGAAGCTGTATCCCATACATAGCAAGGTAAGCAGAGGGAACCAGGGCACCTAGTGTTGAGATACTCCATTCCAATTAAAACAGTTTCCGTCGAATTCTAGAAGTATTGCATGATATGTGACGGAGTTATAGTATTATTGTTATTAGCATAATTCAGTAAAAATATATGTTAAAACTTTTAGTGGAGCATATGTTAAGCATGATGTCCGCTACGAGCTTCTATTGTCCATCGTTCTTCCGGTGGTTCGTCCGTCATTTGCTATGAAAAATTACGGCTTTCATTGGGTGCCATGCAGAAATTAAATTAATTTAGAATAATGAATAGTTTACGTATATAAATTCATTCCCATCACTGTTACCGTCTCGATTTCGTTTGTGTTTTGAGGTCTAAAACAACCTCAAATATATTTTAGCTTTTTTCTCTTAAACTAAAAGTTAGAACCCGGGGCGAAGCTAGGTGTAGGTAAAACACATCATTTAAGTAATTTTAGCATAAAACTAGACATCAAATCACATTCCTGATCAAATTACAACACATTTATTAAGGTTGCGCTGATTCGACTTGAACCGTACTAGCTGAAAGTTCTTCAAGGATGAGCTCGCATTTCACGTGTTAAACTTTTCATATATCACGATAAAAATTAAAGCCATTGAAAAATTATAGACAAATTCAGCAAGCAATTCTAGAGTGTTTTGATGACTGTTTTGACTTTTGGGTCAATTTTTAATTACGGTAGCCAATTCTATGTTTATTCATTCTATCAAAATTAGATGGTAAGCAATGAACATAGTGTCTTAACACTAGAAATATGAAAGTATAAAAAATATATTATACTTAACAATGCAGCTCTGCTTTCCTAGCCAGTGTTAGTTTAATGTTCATTTGACGATTTAAAATAAAATATCTTCAAAAATTCATTTGAATAACGAATATTAATATTTGGAGTTTAGATTTTTATTATATAAGTCATGTACTTTTTACGCATAATACATAATGATAGTAAATTATGATTTTTTAACGTTTATGACATGACTTCCAATGTTTCGGAATTAGTAGTGTCTTAATATTCTGCCTAGTATGGGAAGTAAAGTACCGCAACACTCAAGTATCCTCTGCCTATTTACCTCACACTTTATTATATTGATTTCCTCGCTCTTGTAAGAAGACAAAGCGTGGCGTTAAGTTCACTTTCAGTTAACAATTTAAAAAAAAATAAGGAACGAAATATCTTAACAATAGGTTCTCTCTGCCAACTGTTCCTCTATTCTCACTCACTTCACTCTTAAGTTATTTTTTTTGGAGCACTTCATAAGTCAGCATCAATATTGATTTGCACAAGCTGCACGTCTCATAGCAATTGTTAATTTGTATTTGAATTTTACTTATTAATTTATAATATAAAATTTTTTGTAAAGTAGTTGAAACTTTTGTAAAGTATAAATTAATGAGTGTAATCAACAACTCGTGAATCATCGGATGTTGCGGTAGCAATTTATAGCTGTATCCAATTTATTTGTGATGTTCTCAACAGGCTCTAATGGTCATATACAAAACCGTATAAATGAATGAGACTTTCTGTCATCGGTTTTGGATTTATGGTAGGAAGACTCAATTTAGAGTATAATTTATCAATGAAAAGTGTGAATCATATGTAAATCATAACATCTTATTGTCTTTTGCCTTTAGCCGGGTGATTCCGGCTCATAGGATCATCCTGGTACTGATGTCGTCGTAAGAGGCGACTAAAGCACGAGTGGGAGAGTCACGTTATAAGAAATGACAACACGCATGGGCAGACTCGACCGGATTATTACCACCCTCTACATTTAAAACTGGCTTTAAGTAGTGGCTTCGGCCATTGCGTTTCACATTGGGTAATGCTGGGCCCCGGTGCCCATCCACGTTATAGACTCGCAACGCATCTGTAGCTCCTCTGGTGCTACACGGAGCCGTGGGCGGCGGTGATCACTTACCATCAGTTGACCCGTACGCTCGTTTGCCGTGTCTTATCCGTAAAAAAATGTTTATAATATATTTTTCACTTGAAATTTAATTCAATGCCTTATGTGTTGAAAGCGGTTATAGAGGAAATATCCCTTGAATGTGTATCAAATCCACGACTATAATATTTAATAGCAAACGGTGTCCCACTACACCAAGCTTACTTTATCCTTCTATTCATAACGCAAAAAAAACCTAAAAGTAATCAGAACGTTGCTCTCTTGGAAACCTTAAATTTAAATAGCCATAAATCTACGTAATGAGGTAAGTTGGCGAACTTTCTAATATAAAATGCAGCAACACGAAATTTGTCACACTTTGTCTGACGTTGTTATAATGTTTAAGAGTTTAGATGAAAAACTTTTAAATGTATACAATTGCCTAATAAACTTATGGTTTTAATGTTTTTCTTTTTACCTTTATCTGTATTAAATGAACCAAGTACCGAACAATATGGTTGATTGCACAATAATTTTGATTTGTTTTTTTTCTGATAATTTTAATAAGTGAAAAAAAAAACAGCTTTACGTATTTTCCGGCATAGCAGGTTATATGGACAAAAGTTAGAGTCATGATACCTTGTTCTCAGTTTACAAATAAATAATATAATAAAAAATATACATTTGAAAATGTAGATATTCTCTTATGCCATTTTGTATAAACGCTACATTCCATTTCGTTACTATCATTAAATTAGATTGACAGAAAAAGGAGCTAAATGAGGCGTAATTAATTATTGCAAACCTCCAACACAAAACATTCTAAAAAATAAACAAACAACTCAAACAGAAAGAAAAAAAGGACTCGAAAAGCGCTAACAATTTTCAAAAGGCTGCATAAATTCTCTAAACTGAGGTTAAAAATTATATTTAAAATATTTTGAAGCTATGATGTGTCATCACACACATGCATTCACACACACTATCATAGGTACTTCATACTTATCAGACGCATCCGTTTTCGTCGTGGTTAAAAAATTGAGACCATCGATCTAAACGGCAGAGTGTCATATCAGAAAGTTCTCCCTTCCTTCCCCGCTATGCGAACAAAAAATAAAACGCTGCATAAAGAAATGGAAATCTAAATTCATACAATGTTACTGTCCACTGAATATTATACAACATAATAAATTTTATAGCAGTCGTTTGACATATTCAAGTTATTCAGTATCTATTTTGGTATGGGCATATCCACCATCAAAGCATAAAGGTCAAAACTTTCATACAATGGGTATTTAAATTTAACGTTACGTTAACTGTTCTCCTGGGGGTATACATAGTTTCTCTTCCTCATGGTTATTTATTGAATTATTTTTCATTTTAGAAGGTTTAATGCACTAATTTGTGTTTAAAAAACTTTGTAGAGTTTAATACACCTCCGTGTTTTTAGAAACAAGTTTTATTTTTTTATGTTGAATTATTTGTAGCCGTATTTTTTAGTAATATTTAATATTTTCAATTTCAATATTTAACGTTTCATTTCTTAGCTCTGGTAATAAGGCAAAGCGCGGCGTTGAGTTCCGCCACTCAACACGCAATGCCTCAAATTCGGTGGAAAGTGGGGGACCGAAGTAAAACGGAGTGTCTTAACACAAGGTTCCCGGGTTCCCACTGCCTACCCTGCCTCATGCGGAATACCCTCTTTATATCAGCTTTTTTTCGGTTTTGTTTCGGTTTTGAGACGGGTTACGGATGAAAAGGGATTACTGTGCATTTACAGCAGTACTACATGATAGGGAAGTACCTTACGAGGAAGTAATGCCGTAACTTTATAATAACCTAGAGTTATGTTTTTTTTTTGTTTGTACTACATGGAGATTCTTTAGTATTTTATGTATTCCATTATAAAATCAAGTTTAAAATGAGAACACCAAGCGACGAATGCTTATTAAGAAAACGTATAAAAATTTAAACGTAGCGGGATTTAAAATCACGCCTTTTTCTGTCAATAATATTTTATTTCTTTACTAAGTACTCGTATGAATAACACTTTAAAAATATCGAAAAAACATTAATATTAATAAGATTAAAATTAGAAACGATATATTTTTTAATTTTATCGTTAGCTTAGTAAAGATAGACATAAATAAGACCTATTGTGCAATACAATTTAAACTTGCCTTGAGCCGTCGCGCCGTGCGAATTGCTTAGTACAGTACCTACAATAATTAATTAAATTAGGAACCGTTAGATAGGAACTTACAGCATTCCTTTGAGAACGTTCTTGTTCTTGAAATACTATTGAACGTATAGAATGTGGCTGTGGGTCAACTAAGTGTGGTGTTAAGTTTTATTACTCTACACGCAACAAATGATGTGTCATCACACACATGCATTCACACACACACTATCATAGGTACGTCATAGTTATCAGACGCATCCGTTTTCGTCGTGGTTAATATTTTTACTATTTTAAAGTTTTATTTCAAATTTAGGAAATTTGTAAAAATATCTCTACAGAGATATTCCCTACAGAGATTTATCGACGTAGCTTAGTGAGAACGAATGGCTTAGTTGATCAAAGTGCTTGGACGGTTTCCAAGAGACTCGGGTTCAAATTCTGTAACATTCATTTTTTTATACGTTTTCAAATTTTGTTTAGAAATGGTAATCTTTAAAAATGTGAAAGTAGTAAACGAAATGACTTAAAGTTAGGTTTCACGAAGGAGACTCCTACGTTTACATATTTTTTGTGATAGTAGAGACAAAAATAACAATGTTTGAATAGTAATGTTTTCGAAAATTATGTTTGTTTATTGTTTAAGAAAAATTAAGAAAGTATATAAGTAAGCCAAAGTAACATATTTTTAGTAACTTCTCAACATCTTTATGTAACAAAACAAAGACTAAAAGTAGTAACAGCTTTCCATAATAATAAATATTTTTTAGTTTTTGTAGCGCAGTGGGTTAATGTATGAGTAAGCTCATACTATTTAACTTATTAGGTACGGAAGTCTAAAAAGCACAAAGTTAACACGTAACGTAATGTCTGGATATCAGGCAGAATGTAAAGAACGGAAGAACTTAGGATTGTCTCTACCAACCACGATATGCAGAAAAAAGCTTTAGGTTGCAAATATTGTTACAGTGTAATTTAGTTTATATAAAGCCTGTTAAGATCTCAGGTCATCTCAGCTGTGATAGCTTTGAATTACTAACGGACGAGCAACATCCCATTAGGGGCAAATCTAGTCAGTAGTCAATTTTGTATAATTATATTGTACGTTTTAGGTTCTTGGCACACTACGTTTTAACAAAAATTTTGATATTGTGTTTTTTTTAGCTTCACTCTGTATCCCGCACGAGGCAGGGTAGACAGAGGGAACCCGGGAACCTAGTGTAAAGACACTCCGTTCCACTTCCGTTCCCCACTTATCCACTCCACTCCTATAACATTTCCATATAGCAATATTCTATTTTAGCTCTTTATTCTACTAAGCCTATAGGAGGATATTGCAAATTTACATATACATTGCCCTAGGGGTGTCATAAAAATATAATATAGTGTGACAATAATCCCCAACGAAAACTATTTCACAAATACAGGATGTTGTAAACAATGCAACAGTTTGATAACTTTAATCGATACTTGTAATATTGAGAAAGTTGCCTTACACAATATGTATTGATGATAGTTGGCACTTACTTACATCTGGTTATAATAAAGCCAATTTCCGGTTTAAATAATAATAACTGTACTTGATTACTATTAACTATTATTTTACTTGGTCGATATTAATTCTCATCTTTTTTTAAAAACAAACATACTGCGCTTTTATTACTAAACTATTCATCTGCATCTCTATTTGACGAGATCCTATTATGATTTACTCGTATAAGATCCATACCTATGTATATAAATCTATGAATTCATCGGTCGTAGTGGCACAGCGTCACGGAATTTGACTGAAACGTGACGGATAAAGGTTCAATTCCCACCTAGAGAGACTAATTACATATTTTTATCTCCTCACTGTGGTAACAAGATTAAGTACGGCCTGGCGTTCTATCATTCAATTAGCCGTCTCTTAAAAAGTGAGCGGTGAGTGGAGAGCGGAATATCTTTACATAATGTTTTCTCTATTAACTCTGTTGTGTTGAAAGAAACGTAATTTTAATGTATGCAGTATTGTAAATTGGCTTAAAATTTAAAAATACTTCAAAGTCGAAGTTAAACCCCGTGACATGCATATATAATCGACATGCCGATGTCAGTGGTACATGCAGGTCGCACCAAGTAATTTATAACAAATCAATGATTAACCAACTATGTACTATGTACATTTATAAAAATATCTTCATAAGAAAATATTTTTTACAATGTTGTCATCGTATTTAGGCGTCTCTTAATTTTTTTTGAATGTAAGTATAGAATGATCGTTTACTGAATTGAATTAACTATTTTTCCTTCCTGTAGATAAAAGCGTAATCGCGTAAGCGTGTTGTTGAGATACTATACTTCCACTTTAAGATTTTTTTTCCTTTTCCAGATTTTGGTTCTCTAAGTAATATTTCAGGAAAGGTAAAGGAAAGCTTGTTATGATACTCCGTTTCTTCTTTCCGCACTACTTTCGGGACATTACGTATCAAGTGGCGAAAAACAATCGCTTTGTCTTCTTAGCAGAGCAAATAAATGAATGAAACATTCGTGGATGAAACATTCGTCGTATGAAGTCGAGTTTTCCACCGTAGAATAAATCACGTGTGAATCAATCATGTGTATCAAATTCTTTCCAACTACGCTATCTTAGATTAACAAATACTTTAAAACCAAAAAAATATATTACATACGAGGGTAATGAGACGTCTTATTGATATCTGACTGAAAGCGCAGTGGTTAACGTTACGACACCCATTAGTGGCAATAAATTGATAAGTCTCGAATTTGGTCAGAACATAGAAAGCTCTTGAGATAAAACTTTAGCAGGGAGTTGAAAAATAAATGTACTATATAACTATTTTATAATTATTCCTTACTTTTCCAATTGTGCTCTAAGTATTCTTCTCTTTTTAATAGAACATTAATAACCAAAAGTGTAATTTTATTATTTTGTGACATTTTCCAATACTATCGCAGAGTTGATGTTACACATTTTATTATATAATTTAATTTCGTCACCTACGTACGTCTGCATTTTACTTTTGTCCTCATAAATTCATTCTTTGTTAATGTCATCAATCTTATTGTATCTGTCCTCCGGAGATTCACCGTGTTTTGTGTATATAACATTTCCTTAACATCGTCAACGATTCATTGAGTTCCACCTCTCAGTACGCAACGCCTCGAGAATTGAACTTAAAGTAAGGAACAGAGTGTGTTTACGCTATATACGGTATATAACAAGTAGCAAAAAATATCTTTGGGGTGTAAGGGGTCCCACCAAGTCCTTCGGGACCCAAGTCAACCTTACCTGCTAGAGGTACACCCTGCTGATCAACGGACGAGGCTCTGACGCAGACATTATTTCTTTTCCATTGGGAATCTGGGAAAATGGGCAGCAGCGTTCCCCCTTATTGTCGAAGATCCGACATCATACTGCGGTCACCAACCCGCTTGCCCAGCGTGGTGACTATGGGCATTTCTCCCCCTTATGAGATGAGACGCAAAAAGAAACGGCCCTCAGTTCCCGGTGTTCCCGGACTACGGCAGCGGTCGTGGTAACGGCGGGGCGGAGGGTGCGAAGAATCCCCGGGCTACGGTAGGCTGCCAACACCGACGACTTTATTTGGCATGCTATAATGGACGCACGTTACGACTTGACCATCACCTTAGCGAGTTGGAAGCGGAATTGGGTCATATTAACTGGCACGTTTTAGGGTTATCAGAAGTTCGAAGAGAGGGCGAGGACACAATAACCCTAGAGTCCGGTCACTTGCTCTACTTCCGGCAAGGCGATCAGAGTTCCCAGGGCGGCATCGGTTTCATTATCAATAAAACCCTTAGTGGCAGCGTTGTGGAAATTAGAAGTGTGTCGACAAGGGTAGCGTACCTAGTACTGAAGCTGACCGAAAGGTATTCCCTTAAGGTCATACAGGTATATGCGCCGACCTCGGCATATTCCGATGACAATGTGGAGGTCATTTATGAGGATATAATTAGAGCCATACATGACACCACCACAGGCTCAATACAACGTTGTCATGGGGGACTTTAACGCTAAGGTACGTAAGGGAGTACAAGAACACGACGAATCACGGTATCGGACCTCACGGATTGGGGCGCAGGAATCACAGGGGGCAAATGCTGGTCAACTTTCTCGAAATGCAGGGACTCTTCTTGATGAACTCGTTCTTCGAGAAGAAATCTCATAGGCGGTGGACATGGCAGAACCCTGACGCGGAACGAGATAGACTTCATCATAGCGGATAAGAGGCAGATATTCAGTAATGTCTCCGTCCTTAACGGGTTCAATACCGGCAGTGACCACAGGTTGGTACGAGGCACTCTGAATATTAACTTCAAAGCCGAAAGGCGTCGCTTGGTGAAGTCTACTCTCCGACCAACGCAGCTCCAAATAAACCATGGATCTGAAGAGTTTCAGCTGGAACTCCAGAACCGATTCGCTTCGCTGGAAACCACCGATAATATTGACGAGGAAACCGACTATGTGGTGAAGGCTCTACAACAATTGGGAAGCAAACATTTTCCGCTTGCTCGGAAAAACAGGAAGTCCAAGCTCTCCGCTGAAACCCTGAATCTCATGCGGCTGAGACGTGAAATGCCACCTAAAAAAGCTTCGTCAGTGGAATTCAAGACTCTCTCTACAGACGAACAAGAAACCTAACGCGGAAAAACCTTCGCTGCTCAAATGCGGAAGCTATTAAATTGAGCTATTGAGCAGAACAGGGGGTCCAAGGTATTCTTAAGATCATTTGGAAGACGTCATCTGACGAAGCTGAAGGTGGCAGACGTCAGAACTACTGCGTCTCGCCCTGAGATTCTGGCGGAAGTGGAAAGATTTTATGGAGACCTTTACTCTTCAAGAGCAGAGAAGTTTGCGGCCCAAGGTAAGGCTGATCCATGGGCCCCTCTCACGCGCCATTTTACTGAGGACATCCCAGACATCAACGTCAGCGAGGTTAGTGCGGCTCTCAGGTAGCTTAAAATTGGTAGAGTCCCTGGTGATGATGGCATTATAACGGAGCTTCTAGAGGCCGGAGGCAAAACTTTGCTTACGGCTTTGGTGAGGCTTTTAATTCTATCATTCACAAAGGTACTGCACCGGAGGTGTGGTCTAGAAGTGCGATGATCTTGCTTTTTAAGAAGGGTGATAGGACCTTATTGAAGAACTACAGGCCAATCTCTCTTCTGAGCCACGTCTATAAGCTGTTCTCGAGGGTCATCACGAATCGCCTTGCCAATAGACTTGACGAGTTCCAGCCACCAGAGCAAGCAGGGTTTCGTAAAGGCTACAGCACCGTAGACCACATCCATACTGTTCGGCAGATTGTACAGAAGATCAAGGAGTACAATCAGCCGCTGTGTATGGCATTTGTGGACTACGAGAAAGCCATCGAAACCTGGGTTGTTTTGGAATCTCTGCAGCGATGTCATATCGACTGGCGATATATCGAGGTGTTGAGATGCCTCTACAACGCTGCAACGGTGACTGTGCAGGTTCAGGACCAGAGAACAAGACCGATTCAACTCCGTCGCGGGGTGAGACAGGGAGATGTGATATCTCCAAAACTGTTCACCGGACGTCTTCAAGACTCTGGACTGGACTGCACGAGGCGTCAACGTTAATGGTGAGCGCATCTCACATCTTCGTTTCGCAGACGATATAGTCATCTTTGCGGAGACGCTGGAGGAGCTTAGCGGAATGCTGAACGACCTAGGTGAGTCCTCTCGGCGGGTCGGTCTCGGTATGAACTTGGATAAAACCAAAGTAATGTTCAATGAACATGTTGTGCCGGGACCGATTTCTGTTGACGGCATCCCCCTCGAGGTTGTGCAGGATTACGTCTACCTTGGCCAGACTATCCAACTAGGCCGGCACAACTTTGATAGGGAGGCTAATAGGAGGATTCGGCAGGGCTGGGCGGCATTTGGCAAGCTGCGCCGTGTCTTTACGTCGGCAATTCCACAATGTTTGAAAACGAAAGTCTTCGAGCATTGCGTCCTACCGGTGATGACTTACGGTGCCAAGACGTGGACACTGATGGTAGGGCTAGTCCATAAATTTAAGGTTACCCAGCGTGCAATGGAGCGAGCTATGTTAGGTGTCTCTCTCGCGGATAAAATCAGAAACGAGATTATCCGTGAGAGAACCAAAGTAACGGACATAGCTCGTAGAATAAGCATGTTGAAGTGGCAATGGGCTGGCCATATCTGTCGCAGGACCGATGGCCGTTGGAGCAGACGAGTCCTAGAGTGGAGACCGCGGCTCGGCAAGCGTAGCGTAGGACGACCTGCGACCCGCTGGTCTGACGACATTCGTAAGATCGCCGGTAGACAGTGGATGAGGAAAGCAGAGGACCGAAAAACGTGGCGCGCTCTAGGGGAGGCCTATGTCCAGCAGTGGACCGCCATAGGCTGATCATCTGATGATGAAATAATATCTTTATAGTTAAAACATTTAATTTTTTGTAGGTGTCTTCAAATTTTATAAATGGTATATAGCATTTTTTCATTGTAAGAACACGTCGGTGTTCTTAACTAATTTAAGAAAAGATAATATAGTATAACTATATTATAACAAGAAATTATTTAAGAGGCCGAAGCTGCGGTTGGCTCGGTAGTTAATAAATTTTGTACCCTCTCTTCTCACCCATCTTATATCAACTGGAACGTTTTGAACACTAAGCGACGTCGTCTACGAAAATGGAAACAGTGAAATTATTTTATGAATGAACGCTTATCTTAAAATAATAAATAATATAGAACAGTGTAGACTGTGGGAAGTATGTCTACTAAATCTGACACTGACTAGAAATACGCTTATCACTATCTATTGAAGAAAGTGTCTGTTTTAATAATAGCCTAGTAATCCTACCCTACTAATATTGTATATATAAAAGTTTGTGAACCGGTAACATTACTGAACAGGGGAATTAGATGAAACGTTAATGAACTATAGATGTGATCAAAATAACAAATAAGCTACAATTTTACGTAAACATTTTGTAATAATTGTAATTTTGCTACAATATAACAATAAACTTAAGTGGACCGAGCTGTTTCTTTTTTGTTTTACATATATATTTATCAGCCGAGATGAAGTCAGTCAGTTTTTTGAGATTTTTATGTTGTTAATAAAAGTTGTTAAAATATAAATTTGTAAAAGTAACTTAGATATGTACAATGTACATAGTAAGTAACAAGTATTTTTTGGTGTATGATGGGTCTGACACATTCTTCAGAGATTTAAAACGAATTGAGAATAATAAAAAAATCCTTAAAATAAATAGTGGTAGTTATCAATAAATATAAGGTTACTTCCTTATTTCCTTTCCGTCCCATTTAGTAGTATTGCATGTACATAACTAGGTGCTCTGTGTATTTCTTTATAGCTTCACTATGTACCCAGCGCAGAAAATGAAATAAAGAAGAGGAAATGTAGTCAAGACATTCCATTTAACACTTTCCGGCCAATTTCTCAGATATTCAGTGTTGAGAAGCGGAAATAAACGCCGCATTTTGTCTTGTTACTGGATAGAGAAATTTTGATTTCTATAGCTTAATAAAAGGATTTATTCTACAACTCCATCCTTTATCAAACATAAGTAAGAATTACATTCGAACATACAAATATTGTCTATACATATATGCCGATGTTATTTGTGATTTTAGTTGTAATATGTATGTATGATTGAATAGGTAGGTATAGCTAAACGATGTATCGCGTGATCGATTTCAAATTTAGTTTGGTATGAGCCACTACAATGGCATGCAAGTCAATGTTTAAACAACATTTATATGAGCTTTTCTAAATAATATAGAATGTAAAGCAGAATTATAAATACTCCATCAAAAACACTACATTACCTTCAAAACTAAGGTAGTGAAGATCAGGATTATTTTAATATCGCATATTTGTGCGTATTATTACTATAATATTATTTTACTTTGGAATGGTGCGTTATATTTAATTTAATAATCAAATTTTTATACACTTTTTAAACAATATATCAGCATTCTACAATCCTTCTCTATATAAACTACAACTGTGCCATATTCATACACCATCGTCCCAATAATTGACGTAGGAATGGGTATAAAGCATTTGCATTACGGATTGTGGGTTTTGTTCCCATTTGAAGGAATTAAATATTTTGCACTTGCATTTTCCTCATTCTGTTAAAACGCAGATTCTGAATTCGTCGGAAATCGGGAAACGAAAGTGTCTTAATGGTATCATTCCCATTAAGACACATTCGTTTCCCGATCAAGATTAACATCATTGTTAACATTAGGTTCCCAGACATAGGATGACCTCCGGCTATGTGACGGTAAATATACTTACCCATTGTTCTATCTAATTTTCTCCTTTTTTTTAATTCTTAAGAAGACGAAAATTCAAACTTGTAACTAAAATATACATTTAATACTAGAGTTATAAATAAACACATTTTGATAACGGTGTATTTCCATTAATTCGCACCTAGCGTGACACCATGCACCACGTAATGTGAACTTATAACGACGATACATTATTGTTTTTAAATAACGGAAGCAGTTTTGCCTTATGTTGACAGTTCGATGTGCAATGAACTAAGTCACTTCTATTCATTTCTTCTCTGTACTAATATTATAAAGCTAAAGTTTATTCAGTTAAAGCGCACTATCTCAGGAATTTGGAAGAATGGCTTGATTTGGGTAGTTGATTAATCTAGGTTACTTAGAATATTGTCTTTAAAGATTTTCTCTAAATATGACGAAAGTGAACGTTAAAAATGATTTTCAAAAGTACAACTTAGTGTTACCTCAGCAGCAGTATTTTGATGTAAGTACTATATATTTATTGTATACCGACGTAGTAGCAAGGGAAGCGGAAGACAGGCTGTAGTCGGAGGGAACTTAGATTTAAAATATCTCGTTATCAAATTTGAGAGACGTTATTTTTTCTAACACAAGCACATAGTAAATCCTACAAGTGACAATTTTCTATTTATTTTTTTTTTCAGCTTCACGCTGTTTTCCGCACTACGCAGGTTAGACAGAGGGAACGGAAGTGAAACCTAGTGTTATGACACTCCGTTCCACTTCCACTTTCCGCCGAATTTGAAGCATTGCGTGTTGAGTGGCGGAACTCAACGCCGCACTTTTGCCTTATTACCAGAGCGAAGAAATGAAACATTAAATATTTAAATTGAAAATATTAAATATTTCATTTCCTCGACCGGGGATCGAACCCAGAACCTGTCGGTTACAGTCACACTCTTGTGCCGCTGCGCCACGACAGGCCTCAACAAGTGACAATCAAGTCCATAATCACTGCGTTTACAGATATACGCCATTGGGGAGGAGAGTCTCAATTTTAGAGTTCCTCTGCCTACCTCGCTATATGCATGATACAGTGTGAAGTTAAATAATACATCTTTATTAGTTTATATTGTTACAGGATTTTTTGCAAACTATGACAAAGATATTTAAATGTTCGCGTTACGTAGGATTTGTGGGTCTCGAGTCATTTGTATGGGAATTATGGGCGTTTCTACTTCTATCCCTATTCCTGGCGATAGAATGCGAGGCCATTTGGAAAGTAGTGAAGGCGCTAGCTGGCTGGGCTATTGACATGGTTGGACATAGTATGTTAATTTTGTATATTATTCTTGTAACGTATGTATATTTAAAATTTACTTAGTTTTTAGGAAGTCTAACTTATGTTAAGATGCTCTAAAAATATATATATGTATGTAAGATTTTCGTTTTTATTGAAAGTCGGTCACGGCCATTTATCTCAAGATCATGTAAAGGTAAGTCAGTCTTTTAGAGCATAAAAAATAAGCTACTGAGTAGATCATGATATATAAGAATAACTTTTAATCAAAAAAAATGGATGAAGGTATAATATATAGAATTTTATGCATTGTATTTCAATACCAGGGCAATCGCCTGTAAAGCTAAATTTGTCAAGTTCTATTAATTGAACTGCCCGTTGACATATAATTCTGCAAATAATAATGAATTCTACACACAGGACCCCGACTCGAACTTGCATGATTTTTTAATATGTCAAGAAATAATTAAAGAATAACATTGTGTTACGATTGCTGTCTAATATTAAATCATTAAGAGGAAAAAATATTTTCTATCTAATTTGTCTGAATTTAAACTTTATTATACATCACAGTAGCACAAACGCGGCGTTTTACCCCGCAAGAGGCAACGTTATTACTCAGTTTTTGCTGAAATCTCAGCTTTCAGCAAAAACTGAGTAATAACGTTGCCTAATAAACTTCGTACCTCCTTGTCAAATTAAACTATCAATTTTATTTCAGGAAGTGTAACAGCAAGATTTGCAGGATCTTTGTTCTATGCGTCGGCCATCTTAGGTTTAATACAATGTTGGAGGCTATCCAGCGCTTGGAAAGATCTGTCAAATTACTGGGCGTCAGTTGAATGGGTGTTGAACATAAAGGGATTGTTGCCGGATAGAACTATAAAGAAACGAATGTATAGAGTCGTTTTCTTTGTAGCTGTATGCAGCTCGAGTGAGTTAGTGAATAAATCATAGTTCTTTAGATTTTACGACTTTCTTAATTCTTTCTCTTAGGTAAAAGATGCACCTGTCTTGAGACCGCCGTTGTGTGTAGGTTTGCTGTCATGGTCTGACTATAAGTTAAAAATAAATTACGAAAGAAACTCCGTTATAATATAGACTGGGTATATTGTGTACAGTTTCATATTCCATTCGTTCCTTTTGTACGATGGTTGAAAGTTCGATACGCACTCAAATTCAACTTCCCACTTTGGTGATATTCGTGTATTATAATATGAGCGTTTCAAGGCCTTCAATGTCTACTCTGCTTTAAGTAAAATAAAGCATAACATTAAAAAAATAGGAATATAATGTTATGTCTCTATTTGAATACACTATTTACATATTCTCAAATGGAGACATCGTGTTAATTAAAAAAGTTAAAATCAAAATGAAAGTGACAAATAATTAATTTAATTTAATTATTCAACAATATACATACATGAAATAATTGATTACCAGCATGAGAATACAGAGCGACCGGCTGTAAGCGGAGAGGTGTTATGTGTTTAGAGGATATATTTCTGAGCTCTGCAAAGGCAACACACGGTGTTAAATTACGCTACTTATAACGGTATATCTTAAAATACAGGTTAATTGTTAGGTTAGGTGGCTAGACTGATTATCTGTCTTAATAAAATTTGTTAAAGCTATAAAGAGGTACGAAAAGGTCCTTTTCAAATATTAAATTCATTGTTTTACTTTATTGGTAAAATAGATGAAAATTATAAATATATACTTTTAAATAATTGACAAGCATTTTAATTCACCATATTAAATAGCCATCTCCATATATATCTTTCTCTCGTCTCCATATATTAATTTCCCTGAGGAAAACCAATTCTGCACACATGTTCTTACGGCGGCAGTTTGATTGATTATTATCTATTAAAATCTTTTTTGCTTCCAAAACTTCCTTTGCTTTAATAAATAAAGATAGATTTCTTTTTTCAGTTTTATACTGTAAGTCGCACATGACGGTACGCAGAAGGAAGGATCTTGCGAATCTAGTGTTAGCAGGATAAAGAGTTAAAAAATAGTTAGGACACTCTTTGTCGTCGTATTTATACTCCGAATTCGTATACCGTGTATTGACTTGACTCCGTGTATTCACGGAACATAACGCCGTATTTAAAATCAAACACTGTATTTTAATGACTTTGTTTATATAGGTACAGCCGAAAAAGTTTGTTATGCACAATTTATGTTATTGTTTTCAGTTGAACATGCATTGGACATGGCAGCTTCTTTTGACTTTCAGTGTGAATCATCTCTGTGTCTTAGAAAGTATATACTAAAATCACATGGATTTTTATTGCTGGAATGTGAGTTATTGTGTTTATATGATTTTTAAGAAAACGTAAACTCTTTTTCTCTTCTCTTTCATGACGCTGTAGTTATGCCGTGTAAAGTGATGGTTGAGTGTTCCTCAAAAACGAGCGTTAAAATTCTATTATACCACACTAAGGATATGATATTTCAATCTCGTAAATAAAATTAACCCATCTTAGATACCGCTGAAGTCGATACGCTATTGGTTGTTATACTATGTTATTGTTTTATTTTTTTCATATTCTCTATTTAATTTTTATTATCCCGAGTTAATTATAATACAACATTGTTTTTAGTTGAATATTCGCACTGGATAGGAGTTCCTCTTCTGTTCATGAGTATAATAGCGACTATTATATGGAATTTACAAGACTTACTAATTATTTTAATCAGTATGGGACTGACCTCCAGATATCAGAGACTGAATCGATGTGTTAAAAAAATGACGTCAAGACATATTATGGAACAAAGTAATAAAGTAAGTACTAGCTATATTGCTTGTTAACATAATTTATACAAAAAGGATGTTTTTCAAAAAAAATATAAAAATGTATACATGTATACATTTATTATGATACTTTTTTAATTCGTATGATTAGGATGCTTTTTGCCTTAAATTTTTCTGACTCTCCCATTTCTGGAAATAATCTGGGCGAAACAAAAAACATCGACAGTATCTATCCAAGACCGCGGAAGTACGCGAAGTAGAACAGTATTGAGCAGACACGTTAAACTTGTAACAGTAAAAACTTGAAATAATAACTTGGAGGAATTTTACGTTTTACAGTTTTTAAAAACAAAATTGCAGGCGGCTTAAAGTATCATTTATAATTATTAAAAAACATTGTTGCAGGATACAGATTTTTTTAAAATGAATACTTGGCGTAAAATACGAGAAGGGTACGTCAAGCAAGCAATGTTGGTGCGAAGGGTCGACAGTTGTTTGGGTGGAATCATTCTAGCTTCTGCATTCTTTAACTTTTACTTCATCTGTTTACAATTATTTCTTGGTATTACGTAAGTGCATTTTTCATGTCATTGATTTAAATATGAAAAAAGTGAGTAAAGATTTCAATTGTTATATTTTATATGATAGTCAAAAAGTATGCGTAATACTGAAGCTCATAGGTACATCGCTTCTGCGATTTCATCAGATATATGTATTTTGTATTCCAACAAAACAAATATTGCGTGTTTTTAAAAAGCAATATTAAGCATCATTCCTTATATACAACAATTCCTAACATCAAAATATGTCAGTAAAATGAAAGAACTTTCTTAACGATCGTACATAGTAAATAACTTAATTATTGAAATGCAATATTTTCCAGTATAGGTCTAGCAGGGCTTCCGTTGAAACAAGTATACTATGCGGTCTCCCTAACCTGGCTTTGTATTCGAACTGGTTACACAGTACTAGCAGCGGCTGATGTCAATAAACATTCAAAACTAGCTTTGCCGTTTTTATACGAATGTGAAGGAAAATTTTATAATATTGAGGCAGGTATCTTAATATTAATTTATAAAAGCAGCTGCATTTTTAACAGCTTTATTTTACCGCATGTTAAGGTAGATAGGAAAAATCTATTGTCTAAAACATCACCATCGTTACCAGAGCGAGGTAATGGAAACATTAAATATTTCAATTCCTCGAGTGAGTATTGAACCTACAACATGCCGCGTTTACAGTCACACGCTTGTGCCATTGCACTGCGACAAGCCTTATATAATATGGTCTTCTTATATAAATAGATATTCCCTAGCGGGATCGGCAAAGAGATTTCAGCGGAGCTCTTTCGCCTCGTCCACTGTCATCAAACTCTACTTACATGCCCTCTTGGGGGTCCTCATGGTTTTTACGTGACCCTCCTTCAGTCAACTTTTCACTCACTTTTCCTTCTTCCACCACCAAATTATTGGAGCACGTTCTTTTTCATTTTCACTATGAAATTTACGCTAGAACCTACTGACCGATCAGCTGAACTGACTCCGCATATTCTACAAAGAGATATCATTCATGTTTCTTAAATTCTTCTTCTTTAATACTTACGTTTTGCTGCTGTATAACAGCGTATGTACTAGTACTGAACTAAAAATTAAAATATTAAGATGAAATCATTTTTGTCATTTGAAAAAGATTTCCACGTTATTAAATTAACTAATACCTTTTTGAAAATCTATTCTATACCCACATTGTGACAAGTACTCAATTTGAATATTACGTACCTATGTATATTACCTTTCCAAAGTTAACTTTACGAACGTATTAACATTTTAGATGGAAAGACTTCAAAAGCAGTTGAACAAAGATTATGTCGCATTAACTGGAATGGGCTTTTTCAATTTAAATAGAAGTGTCGTATTACAGGTGATTCTTTTATTTAATTTTTCTTACTCTTACTTTGATATATTTCACGTTTTTATTGAATTTTTATAGAAGAGCCTAGTATTCAGATAGTTAATTTATTTTAGAGTGAAAAACCTAACGCATTTTGTCGTAATAGAGCAAAGAAATGAAAATAGTATAAATATAGTCATACCCCGTCTTTGAGCTATGCCTTTTTTAATAACATATATCTAAAAGTCTCAAATTACGTATAGACATTTTTCGTATCCACTTTAAATAACTAATGAAAAATAAGAAATTAATAACTTTACTGGAATAAATATAATATTTTTATTACTAAAATGCGTGTTTCAGATGGCAGGCAGCGTTATGACTTACGTGTTAGTTCTTGTCCAATATGATGACACCGGTACAAAGTAACTATTTAAGAAATACTTAATTAGCTTAGAAATGACATTATGCTATTACTGACTGGTGTCCAACACTGTTGAAATTATATATTAATGTGTTCCAAGTGAACCATCCACTACGGCATACTTTAGAGAGATGCTGTTATATCATCCAATTGACTGTTATCTGTCCTTGAGAAGAGCTAAACACTTATTGCTAGATGATAGTCACATATTTTTATGTAATATATAAAAAGTATTTGAAAGTATTTGTTTGTGTATCATTTTTAATTCCATATTATAAATAAATACAAGGTTTTTGGATTAAAACGTATAATTCTTTTAACGTCCCAGATATCCCAATAACTCAATGTGGGTCACCACGTGATTTGACTCATCAGACTATGTTTATATCTTAACTAAATATGAACTGGTGGTGAACAGAGTAAACTTAGACAGGCGACGCAATAAGCAAATGGCGCAATGGTAACGCATTATTAGTGGGTTCGATTCCTACTCTGTAAACGATAGAAAATGATATATTAGATATTTTTAAATTAAATTTTTAAGGTTTTCATTTCTTTGCCCTGTATAACAATGCAAAGCGTGGCGTTGAATTTCACCACTCAACACGCAATGCCTCTAATTCAGCGAAAAGTAGGGAATGGCAGTGAAACGGAGTGCCTTGACACTAGGTTCCAAATTCCCTCTGCCTACCCTACCGAGCGCGGGATACAGCGTGAATTTAAAAAAGAAAAATATTTTTTCACTAAGGCAATGATCTTTGAATTCCAATACTTAATATAGGTATATCGAAATAGAAAAAAGAGAAACAGAGAGTATTCACACAGAAATGTATGTAATAATTGAAGCAAAAAATGAATACATATACAATTTTATCAATTGATTTCATCATCATTATGCAGAGGTGCTACAGTAGGCGTGACGCCAGCGAACTGGAGTAGAACGAGCTCATATGTCACAATAGTACCGGCTATCTAAAATAGATAAAAATATATTGTTAAACGACCTCCATGGGACAGTAGTTGCAACGTGTTGTTATAGTTTTTTTTTATGGAAAAGACAAGGCAAACGAGCGTATCACCGTCGCCCAAGGCCCCGGGTAACTCCAGAGGAGCTACAGGAGCGTTGCCGGCCTTTTAGTTGGAGGTAGACGCGCTTTTTAAAGGTACCCATGTCGTATCGACCTGGAAATACTGCCGCGGGTAGTCCGTTCCACAGATGCGTGGCGCATATAAACTTGATATTTACTTCCAGCCAAAACCATTCCTCTTTTAACTTTAAAAAATTCTAAGCCACTCAAAGCCACCGTCTGTCCGTGTATTGCGTCGATAAATCTTTGTACCTGTGGAATGAAAATAAAATTATCTACAACTGTGTATGTATTTTGAAATAACAAACAACAAACCAACCAATACTTTCGCAAGTAAATTACATTATCGGAAATCTTATTTTTTGTCGTACTCGTCTAGAAAACTATTTGAAATATATGATATCTTTACTGACATATACACCTTTTTATGAACGTCTTAATTGTAGCGCAATCAAATTTATCTTAATTTATTACTAAGAAACAAACGTAAATGACTAACTTGAGCAGAAACTCCGTTCCACAAAAATATGAAAAAATCGACAATGAGACCCCAGCACCTGATTATCTATTGAGACAAATTGAATGGAATTAATTAATAGAAATATTTAGTAAGTTTTTCTCTCACACTGTATCCCATACGCGTAGATAGACGGAATCTAGTGCTAAGATTAATCATTAATACGAGTGGTCGCTGTCCCACATGCCATGCCAATCTTTCAGTTAGAAAATTTATTGTTATGATTAAATACCTCAATACAATAAGCCGATGAAGGCACTTCATAAAGCGCATACACAGGAGTCCGACTCGCAGTGTGCACGCCGGACGCGATGAGACACACCGCCAAGGATCTCACAATGAGGAAGATTAGAGAGGAAGTGAAGTACACTGGCTGTTCGTAGCCGCGGAGTGGTCTGAAAATATATAGTTAAAAGAACTTTGTTGTCTGTTTGTATGTTTATTCACCGTAAGGTCGGACTGTCTATCAAGACAATTTTTCTCAAGGTCGCGTGGACATATAAAGCTAAAGTTAAAATTGAATAATCAAATCTACGGTTCCTTGGAGCAAGAGAAAGGATAAAGCTTATAAATTAGAATAATTAAAATATACTAGCATATATACAACTTCTTTGCTTCATTTTGTATATATTGCACTACGTAATCAAAATCTATACGATAATCCGTGGACCAACAGTTCTATATTGGGACAAGAAGTGTCAACTTGCATTAAGAAAACAGGAAAAATAGAAATTAATATTTAATATCCTAAAAAAAACACTACACATCACTTATACCTTTTATCTGGATAATTACAACCAGGCATTGCCTTGATGCCATCTCTGAAAATAATAACAATAATGTTAGAACATCAGATTAGGTGACCACATTAATTATTCACATATTTCATCACAGTAAAACAATAATTAACTCACGCCAATGTATGCAGTAGCTGAAGGCAAATAAAGAACAAATTGTTTGCAAACGATATAAATATTATACTGCCGATTTCATCGTCTACACGTCTCACTAGATTTGTTACTCTGTTGTAATCTTCTCGCACTGAACGCCAGACTATCGCTGGTACTTGCTTAAAAGTATTATTAAAAATATGTATTTTAAAATCATTTCCGCTTATTATAAACAAAAATATGTGGTTGAACGCTCTGATCTCAGGAAGTATTTGTTCAAACTAAAAAAAATGTATTTGTAGTGAATGGTCCATTTACCAAGGAAGGTTATTGGACTATGTGACATCACTTTAATCGTTTTGATATTATACGCAGTACCTGAAATCAGAGTTAGAGAAAGAAATAATAAGCCGTGTGATTCCGGCTTACAATAGGATCACCCTGATACTGATGGTGAATACAATAAGCCGATGAAGGCACTTCATAAAGCGCATACACAGGAGTCCGACTCGCAGTGTGCACGCCGGACGCGATGAGGCACACCGCCAAGGATCTCACAATGAGGAAGATTAGAGAGTAAGTGAAGTACACTGGCTGTTCGTAGCCGCGGAGTGGTCTGAAAATATATATTTAAAAGAACTTTGTTGTCCGTTTGTATGTTTATTCACCGTAAGGTCGGACTGTCTGTCAAGACAATTTATCTCAAGGTCGCGGGGACATATAAAGCTACAGTTAAAATTGAATAATCAAATCTACGGTTCCTTGGAGCAAGAGAAAGGATAAAGCTTATGAATTAGAATAATTAAAATATACTAGCATATATACAACTTCTTCGCTTCATTTTGTATATATTGCACTACGTAAACAAAATCTATACGATAATCCGTGGACCAACAGTTCTAAATTGGGACAAGAAGTGTCAACTTGCAATAAGAAAACAGGAAAAATAGAAATTAATATTTAATATCCTAAAAAAAACACTACACATCACTAATACCTTTTATCTGGATAATTACAACCAGGCATTGCCTTGATGCCATCTCTGAAAATAATAATAATAATGTTAGAACATCAGATTAGGTGACCACATTAATTATTCACATATTTCATCACAGTAAAACAATAATTAACTCACGCCAATGTATGCAGCAGCTGAAGGCAAATAAAGAACAAATTGTTTGCAAACGATATAAATATTATACTGCCGATTTCATCGTCTACACGTCTCACTAGATTTGTTACTCTGTTGTAATCTTCTCGCACTGAACGCCAGACTATCGCTGGTACTTGCTTAAAAATATTAATAAAAATATGTATTTTAAAATCATTTCCGCTTATTATAAACAAAAATATGTGGTTGAACGCTCTGATCTCAGGAAGTATTTGTTCAAACTAAAAAAAATGTATTTGTAGTGAATGGTCCATTTATCAAGGAAGGTTATTGGACTATGTGACATCACTTTAATCGTTTTGATATTATACGTGGTACGTGAAATCAGAATTAGAGAAAGAAATAATATGCCGTGTGATTCCGGCTTACAATAGGATCACCCTGATACTGATGGTGTCGAAAGAGGCGACAAAATTTTGTCGCCTCTTTCGACTCTCACACGTAATTACGTGTGAGAGTCACGTTTTTTTTTTTTTTTTTTTTTTTTTTTTTTTTTTTTTTTTTTTTTTTTTTTTTTTTTTTTATGGAAAAGACAAGGCAAACGAGCGTACGGGTCACCTGATGGTGAGTGATCACCGTCGCCCACGGCCCCGGGTAACACCAGGGGAGCTACAAGGGCGTTGCCGGCCTTTAAGGTGGAGGTAGACGCGCTTTTTGAAGGTACCCATGTCGTATCGACCTGGAAATACTGCCGCGGGTAGGTCGTTCCACAGATGTGTGGCGCGTGGAAGAAAATTCCTACGAAACCGCACAGTAGTCGAATGCCACGTGTCCAGATGATGTGGATGGTACTTTAGTTTGTGACGTACTGTGCGGTTGGAAAATTCGGCGGCAGGTATCAAGTCAAACAGTTCTCCAGAACACTCCCCGTGATAAATGCGGTAGAGAACGCACAGGGAGGATACGTCTCTACGCAAAGCCAAAGTATCAAGCCCCACACAGATCACTGGGTTCCCAACGATTCGAACGGCTCTACGTTGTATGCGATCAAATGGTTCAAGCTGATACTGGGGTGCACCAGCCCAAAGGTGAGAACAGTATTCCATATGAGGCCGCACCTGGGCCCTATACAGGGCTAAACGGTGTTTTGGCGTAAAATACTGTCTCGCTCTGCTGATGACCCCCAGTTTCTTCGAGGCCAACTTGGCCTTGCTTTCCAGATGATCGCGATACTGGCAGTCGTTCGAAAAGCTGAGACCCAATATACTGATACAGGGCGCGGCTTTAAGGGGAGTGTTCTCGAAAACTGGTGATACGACAAATGGGGTTTTTTTAGCGGTTAACGCGCAGACTTGTGTCTTCTGGGGGTTGAAGTGAACAAGGTTCTTTTCACCCCATGCGGAGACATTCTCGAGGGATGCCTCAACGCAGGACACAAGTTGATTTCGGCACTGGTCGACGGTTTCCCGAGAAAGACTTGCATGGCCGGAGTATACAGCGTCCACAGTGCTATCATCTGCATAACAATGTATGTTAGAGTCCTCTAACATGTCATTGATATGCAGAAGAAATAGCGTAGGGGACAGCACGCAGCCTTGGGGGACGCCGGCGTTCACGGGCTTGTATTTGGAGCAAAAACCGTCGACAGCGACCTTGATGCTGCGCCCAGTGAGAAAGCTAGCAATCCACTTGCATAAATTCTCGGGAAGCCCGTAAGATGGAAGTTTCGCAAGGAGCGCTCCGTGCCACACACGATCGAAGGCCTTTGCCATGTCCAAACTAACTGCCAGGCCCTCTCCCTTGCTATCAATAGCCGCAGCCCAGCGGTGGGTTAGGTAAACCAGAAGATCACCGGTTGAGCGACCCCGACGAAAGCCATATTGGCGGTCGTTAATCAATCGGTGATCCTCCAGGTAAACCAAGAGCTGGCTATTAATTATGCTCTCCATAATTTTTGAGAGCAGGGAGGTAATAGCAATAGGCCTGTAGTTAGTTGGATCGGCACCATCGCCTTTTTTCGGAATCGGGTGGATAAGAGCGCTCTTCCACGAATCTGGGACTACGCCAACTGAGTAAGAGTGCTGAAATACTAAAACTTAATGTCAGGACTGACTAAATTTAATGTCAGGCATTGAGCTCTGACACCGCGGGATGGTCGGCGGCGTTGTTCCTCGGTCATCCATAGTCGAGTTTGAGGCAAAGAGAGCGCCCAGGAGATCGGCTTTCTCATTCGCCGTATGGACCAGGATGTCATTTTCTGTGCGTAGCGGTGGAAGCGATGGCCGGCTAAAGTTGCCAAGCGCAGCCTTTGAGAGGGCCCAAAACTGTCGAGTTCCGGACGGATAGCTCTCAAGCTTCTCGCCGATTTTAGCGATGTGCTCGGACCTTGCTCTGGCAATTTGCCACTTAAAGTACCTAGAGGCACGGTTGTACTTTCTTTTTAAGGTTTTCACCTTCGGATCCTTAGTGGCAAGTGCCTTGGCCCAGATTCGATATGCCTCGCGCTTGCCAGAAGCTGCAAGTTTGCAAGACGTATCAAACCAAGGCTGTGACTTGCCACCGATTGGCACTACAGAGCTAGGAATGTAAAGTTCCATACCCTGCAGAACCACGTCGGCGACAGCAGCGGCACTAGCACTAGGATCATCAGAAGAGAAGCAAACCGGCCCCCAGGGATAGGATGAGTAAAACGTACGCATCCCATCCCAATCTGCTGACTTGTAGTGCCAGACGCGACGAGTCGCTGGTGTTCTGCGACTGACGCGGTTAATGGGCACAGCACTCCGTACCAGGCAGTGGTCTGAAGACCCTAGGGGGGGATCGACGACAACCTGGTACTGTTCTGGGTGTGAAGTCAGCAGAAGGTCCAATAAAGAGGCGTTGTGGTTGTCCGCGTCCGGGATTCGCGTAGGCGACTCAACCAATTGGGACAATCCATTCGCCATAGCAAAGTCAAATACAGCCCTCCCCGCGTGGTCAGTGGTGCGTGACCCAAGCCAACTGGCATTATGCGCATTAAAATCGCCAAGTATCACGACCTCTGCGTTGTCAGCAATGGGCCGATTCGACCGAATTATTACTACCACTGACATTTAAAATCGGCGTGAAGTAGTGGTTTCGCCCACTGTGCTTCGCATTGGGTAATGCCGGCCCTCGGTGCTTATTCACCTTAAAGGCCGGCAACGCTGCTGTAGCTTCTCTGGAGTTATACGGAGCCGTGGGCGATGGTAATCAGTTACCATCAGATGACCCGTACGCTCGTTTGCCGTGTCTTGTCCATAAAAAAAATAGTAGTAATTATGACTTGACAGATCTTTGTTATTTCCATCTGTCCATACATTGGTTGAAGTTCATACAGACATTTTCTATTCATAGAAGGAAGAAAGCAGGAATAGAACCTCTGCTCTGCATCAGCGTTAATAGTGCATAAACATATTTTAAATAGATTAAATCTATTTACTATAACTATTAAAGTAATTAGTGGTAAGAATGATGAATAACCATTTGGCGAACAGGGAACCAAATCCACCATTGCCTTTTTATAGACACTCTAAAAGTATGCAAAAAAAATACCTTTCCCTTAGTAGCGGCGACCTTGCTGTTTATCTGTTCAAGCCTCGAGGTTAGGTAGAAACTAATGCAAATAACGAATAAATCAGCAAAATTCCAGTTGAATGTGCACTGTATGTTCAGGAACTAAAGAAAAGGAAAATATTACAATAGAAAAGAGCCATAAATGAGACCTTTGTAAGCGAGACAGGTTGTAGGTTCGATCCCCACTTGAGGAAATGAAATATTTAATATTCTCATTCCTTTGCTCTGGTGACAAGACAAAGCGCTGCGTTAAACTCCGCCACTTCACACGCATTTCCGGAAATTTGGCGAAGTAGAAAACGAAAATGTCTTAATAAGAACAAACTAACTTAACACCAGGTTCATAAATTCCCTTTGTCTATCCTACCATGTGTGTGATACAGACTGATGCCGAATAAAATAATACTATAGAAATTTTTTATTAATATTTATCTTTTATACCTTACCTGAGTCAAAGCTGCAAGACCAGGACTATAGTTAAGCTGGTGATTAATCCAAGGAAAGTTGTGCATAATGAATGTCTCGTAAATCTTATCGGGTTTGCAGTCTGCGGCCGTTACAAATCCCGAAAGTTCAGATAGACCGTGCTCCACTAGAATAAATTTAACTTTTATAACTTATTTATATCTTAACATTTTGTGTTTTTTTTATTCCAATTTATTCGTAAGTAAAAAACAATATCACACTTAATTGTTCAATGTACTTATAATATTATCAAATAAATAGTTGTGTAGATCAAACAAAAAAAATAATTTAGTCTAAGTACTATTTTTATAATCAAAATAACAAAAAACTATAAAATAACAATAAATAGCAACTCACCTATCGCCAAAAACATAATGACAAAACAAGATACAACACATTTTCTCACAAGCCTCGCATCCACGAAGGGATCTGTGACTTCCGTGCTAGATATATGCTGACATAGCTTAGGCCACTTTATAGCCATTCTTAAGAAAAGGATTGTAGTTGTTGTATTTGTTAAGTAGAATACGAGTGATGCTGTAAAATGAAAATGTTGTATTATTATGTATGAAATATAATAACTTACTATCCAGAATGTTTCAGCCAGCACTGAACCGGTTATGGTTAGAAATTATCAATTTTCGAGTTTAATTTAATTTTGAGACTATTATTTATATCGCACGTATAAATAGTGCAATAAACTATAGAGTAAACTTATTTTACATATTTTCAAAATTAATAAGGTTTTTAATTAAACACTAATAATGCAATCTTTTTTTAAAAACGGGCTTATCTTTAAAAGAATATTTAGGTATAAATGCTTTATAGATTTTGCTGCTTTATTTAAAGTAATAGGTTTTAATAGCTTCACACTGTATGCAGCATATATAGTAGAAAACTAAACACTTCACTCTATTTCGGTCCTTTTGAAATATAACGTGTTGAGTAGTGTAAATCATTGTCATTAGATGAAATTTAATCCACATCTTTCGCCAGCGATTGACGTGAATCGTTCAACATTTAACATGTACTCTATAAAAAAAGAAAGAAAGAAATTAAATAATCATAAACATTACTTACTATTAGAAGACACCGACGTCCCATTGTCATTAAATATTTCAGCAAAAAAAACCCGTTCAAGAAAATAATTTGACCAAGTATTGTTATGTATGTGTAAATGCTGCGCCCAGAGAAATACTTAAATCTAGAGTATACAACAATAATTAATTTATAATTAGTTCACATTTACTATCTCTATCCAATTTATATATTTTTAATACTTCCACGCTGTGTTACGCTTAGGCAATGGTAGGCCGACATAGCTTAGGAGTAGATACTATGCTGTTTCTTGCTTTTCAATCAATTTTCGAGATACTCAGTGTTGAGTGGAGGAATAAAAGTCCCGCTTTGTCATGATACTAGAGCAAGGAATTAAAAATAATTCTTTCCACCTAGTCGGAAATTAAATGTACATTTTTATTCTTATGAATTTTGACGCTTTTCCCATATATATCAGATAAGGTAGAGGGAGCCTAGAATTAAGACAAATTCCTAACTGTCCGCCTAATTATTTAAACATTCCGTGTGGCAATATTGACCGCATCGCATTGTCTACTAAAATGGATATGAAAAAAACTATTTTAAAAATACTACACCTTAGCTTAGACGAATCTGCTTCAGTAACACCGAGAACAGGATTCAAACCAAAAAATTGACCCATCAATATGGGAAGCTTCATAGTTGCTTGAAATGTTGTGTAATTTCTCTCAAATTGTTTTTCAGTTGTAAGTACACTGTTTTTGGGCTGAACTGCAACTTTATAATGATGTTATCAGTATATTTATAATATTTCCTTTCTATTTATAAAAGTACTGTGCATTTGTATACATACTGTGTATGAAACATGACACCTGACTTAGAGTTTATTTTATAACCAAACATTTAAATTATCAGTCTTTTCTATCAATTTTATATCTACACAGATTTTTTTGCTGTCAAGAATTTAAAAAAGTAGTAGCATTTAAATTAAAACAACCGAATAGGAGGCCTGTCGTGGCGCAGCGGCACAAGAGTGTGACTGTAACCGACAGGTTCTGGGTTCGATCCCCAGTCGAGGAAATGAAATATTTAATATTTTCAATTTAAATATTTAATGTTTCATTTCTTCGCTCTGGTAATAAGGCAAAGCGCGGCGTTGAGTTCCGCCACTCAACACGCAATGCCTCAAATTCGGCGGAAAGTGGGGAACGGAAGTGGAACGGAGTGTCATAACACTAGGTTTCACTTTCGTTCCCTCTGCCTACCCTGCCTAGTGCGGGATACAGCGTGAAGCTGAAAAAAAAAAAAAGAATAGGAGGTACTACTAAAATTTTTTTGTAATTCATGTATGAAGATAAAAAAAATATTTTAACTTGTATATTCATCAACCAGAAAAAGCAAAAAATTATGCTACTACACTTACATGAAGACAGCTTTGTTCTTCCATATTTATGTATGTTTACGTAATCCATTATTTCGTTTCACTATTTAAGAAAAACAAATAAAATCATGATAATATTAAACATTTTCAAAATTATATTCTCAACAACACTCAATATTCGTTTGTCCATAAAACTTCGCCCACATATGTAGAGTAATCACTTTGCAAATGAGATACAAAACCAATTATAATGTTGACACTGGACATAGTAGTAGGGTCATTTAAAACTAAATAGCTAACGCTTTTCGTTATTGAAGGATAAGGAAGATTTATTAACAATGTTGTATGTTCAATATGTGTTCGTAGAGTTTGATTTACAAATTACAGATGCTATTTAAAGTTATTGTATATTTTAATTAAAGCCGTCGTTTGACTGTTAATGTAGTGGCTGTTAATTGTTTTTTCTTCACGAGAATATATTTAAATATCCACTCTAGTAACAATACAAAGCAAAAGTTTGAAATGCAGAGAGATATACTACAGCTATACGTGGAATATAGTGTTAAGCTACAAAACAATATTTTCTAGTTAAAGAATTCGAGAAATAGTGGCGTTGTGCAACTTTTTACTGAAAACACGATGATTGCGACTTCGATGCCTACGAGAAGGAATTATTATAATTATCATTATTATTTTATGAATAAGACACGGCAAACGAGCGTACGGGTCACCTGATGAGTGATTTTTATTTCCCTGCTCTGATAAGCAAAGTGTGGTTTTGAATACCGACACCTCACGCAGTATCACTAAAAGCGAGAAACACACAAATTAACACGGCAGAGGAATTATAGTGTTAAACATTCCGTTTCACATAATCTGCCCAATTTAAAAATATTACGTGTTGAATGACGGAACTCAATGCCATAATCTATCTACCATAACTTAATGAAAAATAATTAAATATAAACATTCTCATAAGTGAAAATCGATCTGGAAACTGAACCTAGAATCATCGTGTTCTCAATCAAATGCTAATTGCAAAACGGTATTTCACTAAATAGGATACATATGAGCCCAATATCAGGATCGATTTTACATATTTCATACACCTTACATATGCTTTACAACCCTGAAATGTCATGTCAATTACATTCTAATTTAAAATATAAAGCAGATATTGGGAGTTTTGTTGATGAATGATGTTTTTTCATCGCAGAATATTAATAGCTTCATAAATAAAGCCGAATGGAGCCTCTTTCATTATGACCACTAATGGTTTTTGAATGTTCGAACGGCTATTGCTGTTGTTTGACGTGGAAAAATATCTCTTGTCATATTTTTTAGATGTTTCTCAACTATTGTCTTGTTTTTTATCTTCACGTTACATCTGGCGTTCCTACGTTCTCTTTGTCTATTTCACAGAAAATCATATTACAAAATGATATTTATAGTTAATTTCACACTAAAAGTGTGCATACATCCCCAAAATTATTACAAACTATTATAAAATATAATAATACTACAAATTTATAATTGTATTTATGAGTCATGATACGTCCATATATTTAACTCAGTCTCAACTGTTATATTTACATGTAACAGTTAAACACACAGCTTTATAGAAAAAAGTTTATTTTTATTTACATGTTACATGCTTTTTGGTTTCTCTCTCTCTCTCTCTCTCTCTCAGGTCAGGTATTTTTGTATATCCATGTATGTCCAGTCCTTTCATGTATGTCCATATACTTAAATTTGGGGAGCAAGGGGGAGAACGGTCTAACATCTTTCCGGCCCCAATTGTCATCCTCACCTGCTCGCACTGGTAATTCGTATGAATAGCTAGTGGCGGCAGCTTTAGGGCTGTCGCGGTGCTCCCTGCTAGATAACAGACGAGGCTCTGGCGACCGAGAAATGGCGGTATAACCAAACCCACCCACCCGGGCAACCGCGTGGAAGAGGTTACAGCAACCTTGGGGTATAAATAACCCCTAAAATGTCTGGTGCAGAAGGCAACGGGAAACCACTGCACTATTTTTCCCAAGAAAGTCGGCATGAAAGTACAACAACAAAGAAGATCACGATCGCAATACGAACCGCTTAGCAACCGGCGCCGCGCTGCGTCCGGGGCACGTGGTGAGAAATGGGCTACCGGCCACGGGGCTGTGGAAAACCAGGCCCCCCGTGGAAACTCTGCTACTGGAAATCTTATGAAACTACGGATAAACCAGAAGATAGGAACATGGAATGTCCGAGGCCTTCTCGATCCTGGAAAACTGACCATCTTGGAACGAGAGTTAACTAGAAATGGCATGAACATCTGCGGACTGAGCGAGACCCACTGGCAGAATAGCGGACATAGATCCACTGACAGCCATGTCATTTATTTCTCTGGTAATGATAACACCAGTCGTAACGGAGTAGCGTTTCTCATCCCCAAACACCAGAACAACTGTGTAATGGGTTACGAGCCTGTAAATGACCGTATAATATGTATAAAACTCAGAACAACTCCAGTGAACCTTAACCTCATCCAGGTTTACGCACCTACCAGCACATCTAGTGACGAAGTCATAGAGAACTTCTACACTGAGCTTGAGACCACCATCGCCAAAATTCCCAGTAGAGAGCTACTTCTGATCTTGGGCGATTTCAAAGTTAAAATTGGAGCAAATTCTAGTCAACTCAGTGACTGTGTGGGTAATTTTGGTTTGGGAAAGCGCAACGAAAGAGGTGAACGATTAATTCGGTTTGCTTTGGAAAACAACTTTACGATTCTATGTTCCAACACCACCCCCGAAGATTATACACAAGGACTTCGCCTGATGGAAAATACCGCAATCAGATAGACTATATTCTCATACGGACGCGCTGGAGAACATTTATTCAAAATGCCCACACCTTACCAGGAGCCGACAGTGGGTCAGATCATCAACTGTTGTTATCCAAGTTAAGAGTAAAGTTGAGAGCAACCAGGAAACAAAAACCACAAAAGCGACTAGACGTTCGGGACACCTCAAAGTTTTTAGAATATATTCAACACAACTGGGAAAAATGGACTACGGCTGAACATCGCGAGGAAACCACCGACAAGCTTTGGGATCGAGCAAAACATCTTATCTCAAATGCCGTCACAGAATCGATTCCACCTGTGCCAAGACACAAGAGGCAACATTGGATGACGGATGGTACTTTGTCCCTTATTGATGAGAGACGTCAAATGAAAGCCAGAGGTTCCGATAGGAAAGTTTTGAACCGATTATCTGGGCAAATTCAAGCACAATGCAGACGTGATCATAACGCCTACCTAAAGAACATATGTAACGAAATCGAAATTCACTCTGAAAAGTACGAATCCAAAGATTTATACCGGAAGATTCGCCTTATCACCAAATCATTGTCAAATTGGCATTTGACAAAAAATTGTCAAATGCCAAATCATGGGCCATTGAAAACAGTGATGGTGAGATGGTTACTGAAATCGATAAGATCTCAGAGACCTGGAAGAGTTACTGTCAGTCTCTATTTCAAGACCAACAATCGCGAAGCAATTCACCAACAGAACCCGGTGAAGGAGAGTTGGAGCCGGATATACTCTTATCCGAAGTGCAAGCTGCCATCAAACACCTCAAGGATAAAAAGGCTACGGGAAGAGATGGAATACCCATCGAAACTATCAAAGCCCTAGGTGAATATGGTACTCGAATGTTCCATACTATTTGTAGCATGATATGGCAGACGGGAGTATGGCCAGCCGAATGGACTCACACAGTCTTTACTCCTCTACACAAAAGGGGCTCTACAAAAAAATGTGGCAACTACCGTCTTATTGCGCTCACAGCACATGCAAGTAAGATCCTGCTGCATATACTTAATGAGCGACTGAAGTCCTACTTGTCAAAGGAAATTGCTCCAGAACAGGGAACTAGGGAGCAGATTCTTATCGTACGCCAAGTCATAGAGAAGGCACGGGAGTTCAACAAACCCGCTTACATTTGCTTTGTAGATTTTTCTAAAGCGTTCGACTCTGTGAAGTGGCCCGTTTTATGGAACACCTTACTACAAATGGGCACACCGAAGCACCTAGTACATCTTCTAAGACAGTTATACGAAAGAGGAACTGCCTCAGTGCGAACAGACGACATCCTATCAAGCAACTTCCATCCTAGCGCAGGTGTCCGTCAAGGGTGCATAATATCACCACTACTCTTTAACGCGTATACCGAGCTCATAATGCGTATCACCCTTGAGGACTGGACAGATGGTATAACGGTTGGCGGCTACAGGATTGCAAATTTGCGCTACGCCGATGATACAACCCTTTTCGCCTCTAGTGCTCAGCACATGCAAAAATTTCTCCAGAAGATGGAATGCGTCAGCCTTGAGTTTGGATTGAGGATCAATCGCAGCAAATCTAAAATGTTGATCGTGGACCGCGCCAACAATAACTCGCCGAATGTGACCCATATTGCGAATTGTGAAGTAGTCCAGTCCTACATATACCTTGGCACTTTAATCACAAGCAATGGAGCATGTACTGAGGAGATCAAAAGACGTATGGCTATAACCAGAAATGCAATGGATAAGTTTGGGAAGATATGGAAAAACAGAAATATCACCAAGAACACTAAAACTCGGTTGGTTCGGACTCTTGTTTTCCCTATTTTCCTTTACACTGCCGAGACATGGACCTTGCGAGAGATAGACAAGAAAAAGATTGACGCCCTGGAAATGTGGTGCTGGAGAAAGATGCTCGGAATATCTTGGACAGAATTTCGTACAAATGTATCCATACTAGAGGAACTCGGCAACAAAGAGCGACTGTCATCTCTTGTAAAAACCCGCATTTTGAAGTTTTTCGGCCACATATCCAGGAAAGGCAGCGACTCTATAGAACGGCTCGTAGTGCAGGGCAGAGTGGAGGGTACCAGACCACGCGGTAGATCACCTATGCGATGGACCGACCAAATAAAATCAGCTGTGGGCGGCCAATTGCATGAGTGCACCTGAATGACGACAAATAGAACAAAGTGGCGAGAATTTGTGGCGAGAATCACAAAAGCCAAGAACGTGCCTACATGACGACCACGACCGCTCTGTCAAGAGCGAAACGACAGAGAAGAAGAATACTTAAATTTTGTCACTTTTTCATGTATTAGCGGAACTAAGCATATTTTTTTTTTATTTTTTTTATGTACATAATGTATATTGAAGTATATATAATGGCCAATAAAATAATGTTAATGAATATTCGTTTCCTAGCTCTGTTGCAAAAAAATTCCATTAGAAACCCGTAAAATTTTCTTGTTTTATTTAGCCACATGTTGAAAACATAAATATTAAAATGTCACAAATTTATTGCCTAAATACGTTAAAAAACATAGTAACGTGCGATGGAGTGCAGCATCTTGAGTGTCAAATTAATAGACAAATCCGAAATACTGAATTACGCTCTCGCATAAAAACCGCTGACGTAGGAATTGAGACAGCAACGCTAAAATGGTTCTGGGCCGGCGTCTCTGTTGTACGCCTAAAGAATCTTAGGTCTTAGGAATACCTTTAGCGTAGGTGAATACTTAGTGGCAGATTAAAACGAAGATGCCGAGACGATCTGGACATTACAGACCTGACTGGAGATCGATAGCTAAAAGTAGACAAGAGTGACTTAAATGGAGGGAGGCCATTGCTAAGCAATGAGACAGTACAGGCTAGAGAAAAAAAAAACGTTAGAAACCATTTATTTCCGAACGTCTCGAAATCTTTTGTACATCTATATATTTTTTTTTTTCAGCTTCACGCTGTATCCCGCACTAGGCAGGGTAGGCAGAGGGAACGGAAGTGAAACCTAGTGTTATGACACTCCGTTCCACTTCCGTTCCCCACTTGAGGCCTGTCGTGGCGCAGCGGCACAAGAGTGTGACTGTAACCGACAGGTTCTGGGTTCGATCCCCAGTCGAGGAAATGAAATATTTAATATTTTCAATTTAAATATTTAATGTTTCATTTCTTCGCTCTGGTAATAAGGCAAAGCGCGGCGTTGAGTTCCGCCACTCAACACGCAATGCCTCAAATTCGGCGGAAAGTGGGGAACGGAATTATTAGTTTTATAGAAATTAAAATTAAATATTAACGTAGCAGGATTTGAAGCTTGATCTATGCTATAAGATGTTCTTTTGAAGAAAATATACATGAATGACGTGAATACGGACTTACCTACGAGTATCACTCACGTCTACAGACACATATGTCTTCCACACAATTGAATTAAAATGTAGCACCTGAGTGTTTCTATGATGAATATTAAGTTGGAGCTTAGAAATGGCATGCACAGGTATGTTGATCATAATTTGTGTTTTTTTTATCAAGTCTTTAACTTCGATGAAATCAGAAAGGTGTTATAAGTTTATAAGTATCTGTAAATGTGTATGATCGTATGTGTATGTGTGTGTAGCATCGTATCTACGTAAGAAATTAACAACATTTATATTGATTAAAAGTTTTTATTTGAAAAACAAATTAATTGAGAGTGTTCTAATTATTATTCCAAAACATATTTCGATTTTTTGATATTACCCACTTATTTTCTAAAATATGAAGACCATCATATTTTTTATAGTTTTTAATTAGGCAAGAAAAAGAAAACAGAGACTCACATATATCTATATTTTCTTTTCTTTATGGCGTTCCATAGCTGACCTGTTATCATTATGTCATTTATTTATACGATGTAAAAAAAAATTGATACAGATTAGACGAACGTATGTTCTCTTCGCCTGTATCTAAACAATATTTACACTCAATACGTATCATAGTGAGTTAGAACAAAGTGTTCTTTCCCGCACCACCAGAGGCAGTATGTCGCATGTGTGTCCATATCGAGAAAATGAAAATAACTCACTTCCCCGAGTGTGATTCGAATCCAAAACCGTCAAGATTGCTGTCAAGTGCTGTGCCGCTGCGCCACAATAGTCTCGACAGAATTGTATTTTCTTTTATAAAATCACATTAATAGCATTGTATAAATAAAGCACTGTTTTAAAAACATTTATATATTCGCTCTTCTTAGCTGAGGAACCGGCAAATGTTTCTATCGTCGTACGTTATGACAAGAAAGACTTAAGTCAACTAAGTTTTCATTTGAATTTTGTGTAAAAATATTCTGTATATGAAAAAATAACGACTCATTTTATTTATATTGCTTTATTGACATGTCATGGATCTTTATTCTTTGAAATCGGGGTAAAAATAGTAAAATAATTGTGACATGTTTTCTTTAAACTTGTTTTGGCAAGTCAGCTTTTACCTTGCGAGTTGTAAGTATAGTGAATCTTGATAACAATAATAAATTTCATTTTCATGTTGGATAGATTTATGCATCAAAATCTAAAGTGCGGAATCTCTCTAGGTAATCTATGTCTATCTTAGGTTTTCCTCGTTACCAGAGCGAGGAAAATATTGAATAAAGAAATATTTAAATATAGGATTTTTGAAATATAACATTTAAACTCACCACAGTCGCATTTACAGTCACCCGCTTTTACCCCTGTATTACGACGTCTCCAGATAATTAGGCGATTGTAAATATGATACTAGGATGTGTCGTGGCGCAGCGGCACGAGCGTGTGACTGTAACCGACAGGTTGTGGGTTCGCTCCTCACTCGAGGATATGAAATATTTGATATACTCTAGTCAGCTACTCTACTCAGCTTCACGCTGTATCCTGCATATGGCAGGGTAGGCAGAGGGAACTTGGGAACCTAGTGTTACGACACTCCGTTCCACTTCCATTTCCCACTTTCCCCCGAGTTTGAGGCATTACGTTTGAAAACATTAAGTATTTAAATTGAAAATATTAAATGTTTCAGTCCCTCGAGTGGGGATCAAACCCGAAATCTGTCACATGATTGTGCCGCTGCGCCACGATAGGCCTCGCGGAAATATTTAACATTTTCAATTTAAATTTTAATGTTTTCATTTCTTCCCTCTGATACCAGGCATAACACAGCGTTGAGTTCCACCACTCAACACGCAATGCCTCAAATTCGACGGAAAGTGGGGAACGGAAGTAGAACGGAGCCTCTTCCTATACTGCCATGTGCGGCATACAGCGTGAATATGAGTATAAACATTATAAAAATAATGAAACAAGTAAACCCACAGCGAAGAAATTAACAAATAATAAATCATATTCAATCAACAAACATGATTTATCAAATTATAAAAATATCCAGAATTTCTCTGACATGTTGACGAATATTTTATGATAACGGACCAGTGACTATGAATAAATTATTAAATAAAAATGTTCCATTAAAAAATAACTTTTATTTTCTACGATTATGACAGCGTTTACAAAGCTGTTTTTATATCTATTCGTCTCTAAGATGAGTGCTCGTACACATGTTGGTCAGGTATTTCTTTTTGTAATTTATTAATACACTTAAGAAAAGGAGGTTGTACGTTTAATATGTGATATTGTTGGGTTAAAGAATGTATTTAGTCTACAACGATTGTCAACAATTTTGCTTAAAAGTCCTGAGCCATATTTAGCTATGATTTTCCAATATTACGTAGAATTTGTTAATACAATAATAGCTTTTATTTTGATCTTAACGCTGTTTGCCGCAATTAGCAGCATATGAAGTGGTAACTAAGTAACCTGATATTAAGATACTCTGTTTCTATTGTAGCATTCTCACTTGGTTTTTTTTTGAGTATCACAACTCAACCTCGTTACCAACGCGGGGAAATTAAAATATTCAATATTTTATCTCCTTCAGTCGGAATTGAACCCACAACCCACCCTCTTTACAGTCACACTCGTGCCCCTGCACTGCAATAGAGGTGCAGAGGTCTCAAACTACTGATATATTTCATATAATTCATAACATCATAATCCAATAGATCTCCAGAGACTTAGTAGTGAAGTTCAACAATATGCTAATTGAACAATGCGAGTTGCACGTTTGCCTTCGTTTTTCTATGAGACTCTGTCGGTGGGCTGGCGTGTTCCCGGTGGAGGGCTTGGACAATACAACTATGAATCGATTAAGGTATTTTTTCGTATAAATATGTTTTTAGGGACCCTACATCGCAAGCGCGGGACTGTTTTTTAAAAATTCAACCCCTGCTCGAAAATATTTTTATTTTTCTTCTTCTCTATCCCCATTTTTTACCACGTTAAGTGGAAAAACACAATGACACGATTGGCCTTGTCATAAATGCAAGTAATTGAAAATATTATATTTTAAGTTATGCCTAAGCGGAAATTGAACATTTAACTGTAGCTCTTAAAGTGTTGTATCGAAAAATTATTGCTTATATTTTATTTGAGACACAACTTCACAGGTTAGGTGATACAGGAGGCTATAATGATTGAAATGAATCATGAGATAGCCTTCCTAGGATCCAACTAAATTTATATTGTAACTTGATCACATTAGTACATTTATAACGTTATTAATGCGACCTAACAACCTATATAGCAGTTTCATCAGGCATAAATTAATGTTTAATATCATATTGTTTCGTTTAACAAACAACACAAACAAAACAGATATTTGGAATAGTTTTAAATACATATTATTGTCTCTATATGTGAAATATTGTAGAATTTTGTCATCATAATTGTTGGTGCAGGTTTTAATTTTATAAGATGCTTCGGGGTTTAATTCCTATTCGAAATTTTTTTATGAAAAAATACAATACAATGCAACTTTCATTTTTGTCTATTATATTTTATTTCTAAAATGGCAAATATTTTTCTTTATTTGAGAATCTTACCTTTTTATGTCTATATATTTCTTCCCTCTAAAATAACCTTCTAAAATTTTCAGATTTAATTTAAGATCGCCTTATGTAATATACCACGTCGCAACGTTGGTATGTCAAAGCGTTCTAGCTTGCCTCAGCACGTACTACTTCTTCGTTACCGACTTAGATCTGCATAACTTAAGTAAGGTTTAATTTAGTATAAGTATATTATATTATATGTCTAATATTACAATATTTTAACTTAGGCTATAAAATTTTAATTAATCTTTTAACTGAGGATTCGCCTTTGTCTGACCGCAGGTACCGTGGTTATTATTTAAACGATTTACGTAATGAAAACAAACAAAACATTTTTTTTTCATTTGAACTTTTGAAATTATCAAACAAACCTCTATACTTTATATTTTACTTGCTTATGTATACATAGATGAATTTATACTTTTTGTAGCGTATGATTAATAGGTTATGGTCTAAGAGCCTATGGTATCCAGATATGAGTTATTATATGATACTTCATTATATCATACTACCGCCAATCATCACGCAATGCCGCAAATTCGGCAGCAAGTGGGAAGCGGAATAGAGTAACCTAACACTAAGTACTTAGCACATTAGTGCTATGTACTTAGTGTTAAGTCACTTCATACATCTCAAAACTTAACTTTTGAGAAGTTTTCTCAGAAGCACCAGTTAAATTAACTTGTTCACTGCCTTCATCTCGCTCTGAAACAGTATCCATGTTTAAAACAAATATGTAGTCAAATTAAATCATACTTCGTCTTTAAGCAAATATCACCACATAAAGTTCTTTATTTAAAAAAAATGACTTTGATTTACTTATAATAGTACCAAGGTAATATTATAAGAAATATTGCTCCTTATCTGGCGTTTTTCCAGACTTAATGAAATACAGTACCGCTTAAATAGTACCGCTTTTCAAAAGTGGTGATAGACTTGATCCTGGAAACTACAGAGCAATCATTAAGTAAAATATTTGAAAAAATATTTTTTAATCAGATCTCACTTTTCACACATAGTAATATTTTTTACATAGTGAGCAATATGGTTTCACCAAAGGCAAGTCAACGACGGATGTACAACACATCTTTCACGCATAGGTGAGGTCGTCAAAATGTGGTTGGAGTGTTTTGCGATCTATCCACAGCCTTTGATTGTGTAGACCATGAAACTTTGTTACTAAAACTGAATCTCTACGGCATACAGAATGCAGCTTAAGATTAACAGAAATAAATTTAACTTTGATGAAGGGAATATTGCATTGTTTCATATTCTTCTTTGGTTTGACGTTAATAATTTTATGTTAAATGCAAAAAAACTAAATGTATTCAATTCACATTACCTAATGATAAAAAATAAAAGGTTTAACTGTCAAGATTTTAGGTATAACTATAAAATTCAAGCTACTGTGGAATTCCCATCTTGAAACTCCCGCAGACAAACTCAGCAAAGTCGCGTTCGCAGTTAAGAAAGTAAAACAAATGAAGGACATGTACAACATACTGACCGACTAGTTTATTATAGTTATTTTCATACGAGTAGTATTCATTCTTATGGGATGCAACTATGGGGCAGAGCCCCTGAATAATATATAAATACATAAATTCAATATTTATACTGCAAAAACGAGCTGTAAGATTTATTTATAACCTGAAAGCTCGGGATTCTCTGCGAGATATTATTAAAGATACAGGTATTTTTACGGTTGCTTCTAAATTCAAATTCAAATTTAAAATATTCTATACTCAAATAGGCTTTAGCATGCACTTTTGAAACATCACTAAAATTACCACCGGCTCGGAATGCGGTTCTGCTGAGAAGAGCCGGCAAGAAACTCAACAGTTACTCTTTTCAATATTGAATAGTTACAGTTTCATTGTTTAATACAATAGTGACTATCCTATGAACAAAGAACGTTATTGTGTTTTTTAAATAAAATTTACCTTGTCTCTTATTTACAAAAAAGTCCTTAACGCATTTTTAAGTAAAATTATTTTATATAATTGTATTTCTTAAAAGAATTTTAGTTCGAAGAACCGTTTTAGAGAATAATTTATTTATTTTCTAATTAGCGTTTCTATTCAAATTTTATTATACTAAATTGATATGAAAACTTTTTTTTTAACGTTTTATTTCTTTTACCTTCACGCTGCATACCATATACAGCTGAGTATGCAGAACAACTACTGTTAAGTTACTCCCTGTTGGAGTTTTGTTATCTAGTTCTGTCTTATATTATGGTCACCTACACTGTTAAATTTTTTACCACTTTCCTAAGGTTATACCACGATACTGGTTAAAGATTGTGGTAACACTAGGTACCTTCTCCTTATCTTGTGAAATGTACGATTAGCGTGATGATATTTTTTTTATAACTCAACAAAACAAAACGTATAAATTACTTATCTATAAGTACTTTAATTTTCTACCTTAATTTCAGCAAATCTTCTATTTTACTTAACCAGTTGGATGTCGTCAATGTTTTTACTAAAATTAGCAAGAAATTGGCCCAATTTGATGAAAAGAGCCGGCCACATAGAAAGCTGTGTGGCTTCTATACGAACGAACAAAAATATTTATAGAAAAAATAATAGAGTTGCTAGCTTTGTCATGATCTTAGCACTTTGTAAGTATTGGTGCAACTAGTACATTATATGTCAATAATAAACAATTAATTATACATACATACATCATGCGTGAAGTATTTATAACATTTAAATGTGAAAGTGTAAATCTGTGTTCACATGAGCATATTTCATGTATGTGTGATGTGTCATTATATGAAAGGACGTGAGATCCCATGTTCGTATATTAGATATGAGGATTTAAAATGAATGACGTGAATTGTGACTGGGGCTTGTCATACGTCGATCTAACTGATAGAACCTCTGGTGTTAGCATTAATGAACACATTTTTTTTTTTCTTTTTTGCTGTATAAGGCAGGGTAGGTAAGAATTCAAAGGAATTACACCGAACACAATTTCTTAAAATTATTTTTGTAAAAAATGCCTTGTTTCTTAATTACTAATGATGTTATAAAAAACTAAATCCAATAATTACAATTGATGAAGCAAGATAGAAAAATAAATAAGATTCAATAAATCTTACTGATATAGAGATCTGATCCATAACCATCACGTTTACCATAAAACGCAACAACTGGTAGCATTACGATAACCTAAGGAAATCAAATAGGGGAATCAAATAGAGGTGAGCGCCGTGTTTTGTATTGTTTTCAGAGAAAAGAAATGAAAATATTTCATTCACCCTCTTTAAAATCAAAATCACAACAGTAGTTACCGTCAGACACTGTGCCACAGCAACTCAACGGCCTCATTTTTTTCAAATATTTGTAAAAATGTTTAACCTATGACAATTATTTGAATCATAAATCATGAGTACATATTATCATTTATTAATTTTATTACAGTCGAACACCTTTTATCAGTAATATTCAAAACTAGATTCGCAATAACAGCTGACTCCGAATCATCGCCAGATGGATTCCGCTTCGACTTGGAGATGATAGAAGCATATTTTACACGAAATGCCCCTTATATTTTTACAATTATCGAATACAATGAATGGAAAGCTTTGTTTTACGAGGTATTTTAATGTTATATCTATACAGTCATATAATTTATTTATAACTGAATATGTACAAAGATTTATGCAAAGATTTAATTTTGGGGTTATGAATGCATCAAGAGGGTCCACGATGGAAAGCTTGCTCGCAGCGACAAAACAGCGAAATTTGTAAGGTAAGAAATTTGTTTGTGGTGAACATGATTTCTGACCACAAACAAATTCCACGCGGAGCGAACAAAATAGATACGTATGATTGATCTTTTCCTAGTAGATAAGCGTATTGGAAGTCTAGTTATGGCACGTGAGTTTTTAGCTTTTCTGGCGAGAAGTGAGTGGTTCCCGGAGTTGCTCGCTAACCTGTAAAAATGAAAGTACTGGTGCTTTTTAAAGACAGTGTTCTTTAACAGTACAACCACAGCATTGGGCGGAATTTTAATCAAGAAGATGTATGAATGTTTTACCTTAAGTAACCGCAAAACTATAAGCCTTGATGTAGTTAAAAGCAAAATCAGTATAAAAAAAATTTTGAATGCAATACAAAAGTTGAAATGTGATAAGGCAGCGGGGGCAGATGGAGTTACTGCCGCGATGATAAAATATGGTGACCACGCGTCTAGGATCTTTTCTGGTTTTGTGCATTTTATGCTGAAAATCAGGGGAGCTCCCAAAAGATTGACGAGGTGCGGTCATTGTTCCTTTATATAAATGCAAAAGTTTACAGTTAGACTGTGCAAGCTATAGGGCTGTTAGTTTTGTTAGGTAGTAAAGTTTATGCTAAAATATTAACAAAAAGAATGCTAGTTAGATCCGAAAGACTGGTGTGGGAGGCCCAGGGAGGCTTTATACCTGAAAGAGTGTGTATGGATTAGATCTATTCCTTTCGCATGATCTATTCCTTTCCTATTTAACAGAAATTACGAAAGAACTGAATGCAAGAATACCCTAAATTATGAAATATTAGATCAAGTGAACGAGGTAGTATATCTGGAAAGTATGTATAGCAGAGACGGAAGATAAGAAATGGACGTGGAAAGGTGAATTGCTGCCCGTTACAGAGTTACGGGGCCTTATGGTTGATATTAATGGACAAGGCGTAAGAGATATGCCGAGTCCGCAGCGTTCGGCATTCTGTTCTCTCTGCCGACCCTCCTAGCGATATAACGGGAAGCTAAGTGAAGTGATGCGAATACAACTTAAAACAATTATTTTTAAAATTTTCTATTTGTCGGTGAGTTTGTTGAGACTGACGACTGAACGCGGATATTATTGTCTAGTCCAGAGTGAGCAAATGAAAAGAATTCATTCTCAGAGAAAGTAACGAACCCACAATCATCGTTTCAATGTTTGGACTCTGTGACTCTGCACTGTTACGTCTAAATATTGATATAATATAAAATTAAGCCAATAATATACTTTTAAAAGGTAAAGCTTAATAAATTATGTTTAAAATCTTTAAGCTTAATGAATAGGGCAAACGTCACCAATTACTATCACTGACTAACGTAAAAGTTATATAAACTTGAGGTACACAAAACGCAAAGATACATATTAAAGTGTAGGGGTGCATTCTAGGATGATTTCTTGAATATATTTCGAGATCGGATTTTTTATTTATTATTTCAAATAATTGATATCACATTTTTTTAGTTGGATTTAGTCAGTTTACCTTTTAGATTACTATCATTTTCAATTCAGATAGCCACCATACAAGCAACATTCATGTGGAACTTTACGGATGCTATGACGATGTGTATTAGTATTTATTTGATTACGTATTTCAAAGATTTAAATTACATCATAGAAACTCAAGTAGAACAGGTACGTAAAAGTTATATTATATAAGTTCTTTATGTTCCTTTGAGTATAAAATTAGATATATACAACGTATAAGAATATGTGTAGTCGTCTACACCTTGTTAGGTTTTGTTTTAAGCAGTATTACTCATAACTATCAGAGAAGATATTGAGGGAGTGGTGTGCTTCTCTTATAACGAATAAAATATAAAATGATCCTAGTGCCTGTGTGGACGCTGACATTGTTCATCAGGAGATGGATTATTAAAAGCTGGTAAGTCACAGCCATAGCCATGGCATATGTTTCTTAATTATTGCCAGAGCAAGGTCCGCATATCGCTAAAATCGGCGAGAAACTTTAGAGTTTTGAGCCTTCACAAAGACTGCTTTTGGCAACTTCAGCCAGCCGTTGCTGCCACCGTTGCGCACAGTAAATGACAGCTTGGTCCGTACGGAAACAGAGAAGTTTGATCTCATGAACGCTCTCTGTGCCTCGAACTCGATTATGGATTACTGACGAACGTCGACCATCCCGCGGCGGCAGAGCTACTTGCATGACGTCAAATTCAGTCTAAAAGTTGTTAGGCAAGCTCTGTCTTTCTTTGAAATCCTCAAATCGAGTAGATCAGATTGACTTCCTCATTTAGTGCTCCGTTTATGAGCTCTTGAGATGACACAGGTGCTAACGCATATATTTCAACATACTTACACACTCAGCGTAGTCCCCATACTTACACACTCAGCGTAGTCCCAGATTCGTGAAAGAGCGCTCTTGTCTACTCGATTCTGAAACCTGCACCGGCCAGTGATGAAATAAACTTAAATAAAGACATACCTTGAGAATGTCTCCTTAAGGAGTGTAAGGAACCTAGTTCAATTCAACCTCTAGAAGACAAAAGTTTGCACGTTACAAATTAAAAAGTCCGGTTTGAGAGACTACCAGTATTGCGATCATCTGGAAAGGAAGGCCAAAGTGGCCTCAATACACTAATCAAAAAACTCTCGCTTTGTGATAATTAATCACAGAGCGAGAGTTTTCTAGACATTACTTTACGCCAAAAACTGAATGGCCTATATGTAAGGCCTAGGTCCTCATCTGGGCTGGTGCACCCCAGCATCACCATGAACCGTTAGATCGCATATAAAGTAGAGCGTAGCATAGTTTTAAATTTTATGGGAACCAATAGTCTCTCGCACTCGGTGGTTTGGCTAGCACAGATTTCTCCCTGAGATGATTTCACCAATGTAACCAAAATTTCTGGGTATATCTTTTTTATGTGTAAATTTAGTGAAACAATGAAATTATTATTTTTATTTTCAGAGAACAATTAATTGGAAAGAAGTTCGTGTATATTACTCGTACTTAGTAGAATTAGTGCATGAAGTTGACAGCAATATGTGCTACTTGATCTTATTATCCTTCTTTACTAATGTTTTCTTTATATGCGTTCAGCTATTTTATCTCATGAAGTAAGTATATTTAAAATGTTACTATTTATAAAGTATATCTTGTATATAGTAGAAGGTAGAGGTAAAGGTAGATTATCTTCACACTGCGAAATTGACATTGCGTGTTGAGTAATGAAACTCAACTCTGCACTTTAGTTAGTTACCAGAGGTAGTAAACGAAAACATGTCATGTCATACACATTACAGTCGGACGCTGTGCCGTTACACTTTGTGGTCAGAGTTACCCCGGGCACTTAAAACGTGAAACATAATATGTTTCGACAAGCAACGCTTAGATCTTTAACGTGTTACTAATTGCAAATACATACTTAGCACCGCTTTAACCCGCTGCCAGTCACAAAATAACGGCTGTATAATAATTTATAGCTGCGATAGGCTCTTGGTTATAAGTATTTCTTGTATTTTTTTCTTTTTAAAAAGGCATATAACAAGTAAAAACAAGAAAAAATATTTCTTTTATAAAATTTATTTTTCAGATCTTATGAAGGTCCAGCTCATATGCTTTACTATTCGTATTCGTTTCTTTTCCTATTCACAATTCGGTGACTTCTTTGATAGCTGCTAATATAAACACTGTTGCGTGTCAACCAATATTAGTGTTACAAATTGTGCCTACATCCGAATATACTGCAGACGTAAGAAAATATATTTTTAGACTCTATTTAATAAATTTATAATTTTAATAGATATCGAATATAATTAAATATTTTGGTGCAACAAAGTATTGAACTCAGGTGGGAAGTAAGGAACGAACTACTTTGAGGGTCTCTCTGCCTATTGTGTCTTACCCTATTGTGATATGTGTGACATAGTGAAGTTAAAAACTATCTATATATAAATATGCATGAAAGGACTGAAAAACCAAACAATAAACCCACAATCAAATCGCGCTTACAGTCGTGACTTACAGACGTCTTACATTTTATTGTCAATTACTAGTAATTCTTGTTTCAGGTACAACGCTTCATTCGACAAATTCGCTACACAACAACTGCTCTTAGCGGCTTATACTTTTATATTACAAGAGGAATGATTCTTACGGTAGTGATAATTTCTTTATAATTTCTCGGTGTTTCCTGCACATGGCAGTGTAAGTAGGTAGAAAGAAGTTGGAAATCTAGTTAAGGCATGCATATATCCGGCTAAATACAGGAAATAGCGTGAAGCTGATTCATACAGGAGTTATTATAACGTAATGGCCATAACTACGTCCACGTGAGCAAATCTGCGAGCAAAACAGGGGTTTAAATTAAATATAAGATAGTATTAACTAATTATCATAAATATTTGCTTAATGTATTGGTTTTTTTTCAGGTAATCAGCACAGTGATAAAATATGAATTAGTGCTTTTGCAATTTCGATTAAGGAATTTTAATGAATAATTCATACAAGGAATTAGAATAACAATTCAAAGAAACTAAAATTGAGAGTTCTTACAATTGAAATGACTCACAGTTTTTTCGTTTATATATTTTTTCTGTAAAAAAATTGAAAAGTATAATTTAATAAAACATGAATTGCTTTTCCGTTTTTTTGGATATTTAAACATTATTAAAAACTTCAAACACACATGCTTGGAACATGCACGTTATACTACAAATACACAGTAAAAGGAATATACAAGAAATCCCAGAATCCCGTTATCCCGTCTGCAATATGTGGATCTAATCTCGGACTGAATTGCGGGATTCCACGGACTTTCAGAATTGAGTGTAAGAGAAACCAACCATACATTTATGCAATTTGCTACTATTTCCAATCGTGGCATTTAACTTTTACTTTTTCATTGTTATTTGGAATTTTTATACTTAAAAAATTTACTGATTTTAAAATTTGTCAAATTAAAATTTCATTTCGTTTAATATGTATCTTTGACAATCTCTTTCTGGTAACTTGAAATGTACATTAATGAGGTCGGTATGGTTTTTAGTTACCGAAAAAATGCAAACGAAATTTAACATGCAACGAGTTTAAATATTCTCCTACATAGTATTCAATTCCAACGACGCCATATTCATATATACAATACATAAAACATATTAAGTAGATATTTTGAAGTCGGTTAAAATAGGGTAATATAAAGACACATACATGTTTTATATATTATGAATAATAATGACGGCACAATATAAGTTATTACAATATGATTTATTTCAATTGAAGATTATTTTAAAAATTATACATTTTTCTATACAATATATTAACTCCTCGAGTGAGACCATAACCTGTCGCGTTTAGAATTACACGCTTATGCCGGGACACAGGACCCCAGATATATCTTTACTCATAATAAATCTGTAATTGGTCGCTGTCTGTACAGGGACGATATATTATTACTGTTTTGCATTACAACAAAACAGGTATTATATGTTAAGAAAACACAGCAATGAGATGAAGAAGCACTTCTTGCGAATCCTTGTAGATACGAGAGTTTAACCCTAATTCCTAAATGAATATCAAGCATACCTCACATTTCTGGCACCAGAGGGCGGCAAATACTTTACCGCGTCTGTAGCTGTCAAGTGTCATTGCAGTCTTCATCAACAGCAAGCCCCTTGGTTCATTGCTGTGTTTTCTTAACATATAATACCTGTTTTGTTGTAATGCAAAACAGTCATATTATATGCCTACGAAAACACAGCAATGAGATGAAGACCTGTTTGATATCTGCTGGTGATCAGAAATGCTAAAAACACAAGAATGTAATGTGAATAAAAACTTAATATATCTACATATTTAATTTATTTAAAAAATGTAATATATTTAAAAATGGAAACAAATCGACAACTTATTTAACTTAAATATATATTAACCACTATATATATATCATAAACTTTAACCACTAAGTCATTCAACAAAAACAAAACTCAACAATAATCTTATTTTATAACACAATTAACAGACACAAAAACAACAATCTTCTAAATTAAAAGTCTAAGCAATTATTCAGTTTTAACCTTATTTTTTTTTTTTTATATTATATTCATATCGAAAAGAACAGAAAGTTTAAATCTTAAGTTACATAATTAGTGTAATAATAGATTCAAATATTAAAATAAATGAACTTATACTAAATTTCTATTTCTATTCTAGAATATATAATTATGTCATACTCAGGTTCAATTAGATATCCCTCAAAGTAAAGAAGTACTGTTTAAAAATTATTATAAAAAGAATCTACTACTGTTTCAGTAGGTGATTTTGAAGTATTTTATAATATTATTATGTATTTTGAAGTAAGTAATCTTTCCCTCTAAAAATATTCATAAAGAGTTTTTACCCATCTCCAACTTCCCTTATCTAATATCTCTTGTACTGGCCTATTACCCAACCAAAAATTGAGATGCTATATATATACAGCAGACTTAATTATACCTGCGTGGTGGTGAGACATCAACCCAAGCTTATTTAAATTACTCTTTACTTACCTAACCTGCAATCATTGCTCTGGATGCTGGTCTGACCACTCCTGTAGTAGAGATACATAGCAACTTAACATTGCTATCCTGACCGAGTCTAGTTTTTGAACTCTTAGTTAGATTTTTAACATTTTAACACGACAAATATTAGGGATTTGATGTTTAGAAAGGAGCCCACCTGACTGTCGGTATGATCCTGTATTCATACCTGGAACCAAAGCCAGGTCAGAAAGTCAATGTGTCTTCTGTCTCATCAAACCCATCCTCACCAAGTTCTAAAAGAGTGAGGTCATGTAGTTTTCTACTGGAAGCTAGTAGGAGAACTATAGCAGTCCTTTTACTTTGATTAAACAGATTTTTCAACAATCCCATGATTCTAGCCACCCACACAAGATATTTATACCCAATATGGGCAATCTAGTGTGGCCTAGTTGTGGCCTAGATAACATCTTCTACAACTTGTTGTATACAAAAGATTTCTGATAGATAGACTTAATAAATTAACTGTATCCTGTCAGAATGTCGAAATAGCCGACTTGCAAAGCAAAAATTATTTTATAATAGGTTAAAAACCTAGCCACATGTCAAACCCTCTGGCTGTATACTATTTATATTATGTGACCTAGCCCAGTTTCTCTTTCTGTCTCTCCACCCTTGTAATGGGATGCCCCATGCCATATATGTAGTCAATGTGGAAGGAGACCAGCTTTCTTTAAAGAGCTATCATTCTCCCCAACTTTTCAACTCTGAAGCTTTAGCTTCTCAATCCGTGGAGGGTACATACCTGTTATCCAATCTATTAGTACCTCATCCCCTCTAGATTTGCTATCAGTAGGGGAAGTGTAAGAGCACGAGACTGAAAGTCTGAGAACCAGAAGCACTGGGTCCTATTGTTGAGGTGTTACAAGACTCAGGACACCCTGCTTGGAGGTGAAATGTCCATCTTTGGCTTAAGGCGTGGCAAAACAGAGCTCAGCCATCTCTTTAGTTTATTGTCACATACTCTGGGACAACAGCAGTCTCCCTTGTCACAAAGAGGTCTACTTCGGGGATACCCCACCTTGAAAATATTACTTCTGTGACAGGTGATAAAAGATGCCACCTGGGTACTGACCTTCCCCTTAAAAGGCAAACTGCAATGCTTTATTGGTGCCCCTGTAGGAGAATGCTGTCATTTAGCTGTCTAATTGACAAATTAATTCCATTAGAGAAGTTGTTAACCCCAGCAATTTTAGCAACCTGCTGTCTGTTTAAACTAGTCTTGCTATCTATTTAAACTAGAATATGGGCTTTCTGTAACAGAGCCCCCTGTGAATTTATTATAGGAAAGACAGCATATATCTGTTTTATACTGGAGTGCCAGTTTATTTGGTTTGCAGCCGATCTCCCCGATAGATACTTGCTGTTCAAACTCACTTCCCAGCCCGCATCCGCTGCGTCTGATGTACAGAAGTGAGTAACCTGACTCTTGCATAGTGGGATTGGAACGCCTTGAATAGCCTCCAACCACCACCGGAAGTCCTCTCGCACTACAGCAGTCAATGACCTGTTTTGATTTCTGCGAGTAAAAGCTCTTGGGAAAATTTGGGCTCTTCAACAGTGAAGATTACTCTGAGGCGCTTTGACGTTTGCAAAATTATAGCCTACCCAACAGACTTTACAGTTCTCCTAGCGAGCAACTGTCTCAGTTTAATATTAACCTCAAATGATTGGTTATAGATAGAACCTTTCGAGTGGGCAATACTATTGTGCTACTCTGAGCATTTCAAATTAGCCCTGGATACTCCAGCCTGTGTGTGGGTAGTATTACAGACTTCTGATATTGTACCTGCCAACCCAATGGCTCCAGGAGGCTCAACGTTTCCGCAACCTGAGCCTCCAGTCTGTGTCTGTCCTGGCAAGCTAGAGGTACTCTACCACTAGGCGCTCTACTAGTTGAAGGACTTCTCCTAGATAAACAACTAGTAAAAATCTCCTGTGAGTCTCCGCGACTCTCGGGACAAAGTATGCCTAGTGAAGGTCAATCTTTGCTAACCAGTCCCGTCCTTGAAGGTAGTTGACTACATTGGTCTGCGCTATTAACTGAAAATGTCATTTCTTTACATATGTATTGAGCACTCTTAGATCAAAACTTAAGCGCAATCCCCCACTTACCTTCTGTACCAGAAACATTTTTGAACAGAAGCTTGCAACCTACTGCAACTAGCCTCTCTAAAATTCAATTTTCTTTAACCCTGCCCCCCATATCTGGAGTGACCTTGGTTGTTAAACTCTAAAAATACTTTAGCCTTTTAGAGTAAGTTTACATTCAGAAGGGCAAACAATAATATAAAGCTAAAATAAATTTGCCTGCTCCCAAACTGAGCCATTTCTCTGTTGCTAACTAGGTAGCCCCCCCTGAAAATTTGTCATTATGCTATTTTTTTTTTTTTTTTTTACACTTAGATTTGGTCCCTCTGCACTGAGGGTGTTGACAAAAGGGGCTAAGCCTGACCTCTGAATAACCTTTGAGCTTTCTTTTTTATAATCATATTATTTTATCCGGTTTCCTTGTCTAGCCTTACTTTTAAAAATAAACACTTCTTATGAAAAGAAGTGTCTCTCTTTTCTGAAGATCTTTTCTCTTTTAAATAGGTTGGTATTCAACCAAACCTGTGATCTTACAAGGTATTGTATGGTAAGCTGTAAAACCTCCCTACTAAATAAATACTCAGTACTGGGTCTAAAGTATTAATTATTTAAGTACTTAAAATATTCCTCAGATTTTCATTAGAAATCTCCTTTACAATTCACTCTTCTAACCGTAATAAACTATGAGCATGTTTCACATATTACTTGGATAAAAGTTTTAGAAGTTCTATGACAAGCAGAGCTTGGTCCAACTAAAACTGTAATAAAGCATTTGGATTTAACTTATCTGGATTAGCACTTGCCCAGTCAACAATAAATTGCAAACCTCTTAACAAATGTCTTTGTTGTACGACTTCATTGGAAAGACAGGCTAAGACCAATACTCTATAAAAGTCACTAATCTTTATTTTTACTGAAATGACATATCTCATCATTAATTTGATATAAATAATAAGAAAAGAATAAGAAATAAAAAATTTGATATAAATAATAAGAAAGAAAAAGAATAAAGGTCATAAACCAAACACCCTTCCATGATGGTGAATCAAATTGTTGTACCTTAATTAATTCCTCAAACTGATTATTATTACTAGTAGGATAATTTTCTTAGTATTAATGTTGGTATTAATGGATTAATAGAAAATGACTCTGGTTGAGTGGGTAACGTAAGAAATTATATTCATTCATAAACTGTTGCGAATTATTGAAAGTAATACTGGGTACAACATTATTAACTTGACATGAGTTGTTTGAACTTATTGTGATATGAAGAAGATTGGTTTAATTAAGTAGAAATGTTTGTAACATTAAAAACATCAACACGCGGATCGGTCTCGACATGTTTCGACCTGTACCTACGTGACGTGTTACGTGGGCGTTTACTAGGCAAAGGCGAAACAGTGCCTTCCTCAAACTCCAGGTCCGAGGAGGTGCTGTTATCCTGTGCCTACGGAGCTTATGGAATGTACTTGTTCTCCATCCGAAGTAACAAAATCAGCCTGCTCCTCACCCTCTTTATCATTACTTACCGGCTCCATATTTCTTGACTATATACACTGCTGTGTTTTCTAAAGACAATCACTTTTACACACATAAACACTCTTAGATAAAAATTCCAATAAGATTTTATCTAGAAGATATTCTTTTACAAAAAGTGAAAATGTTTTCGAACTTATTTGAACGAATCACAAGAATGCAATGACACTTGACAGCTACAGACGCGGTAAAGTATTTGCCGCCCTCTGGTGCCAGAAATGTGAGGTATGCTTGATATTCATTTAGGAATTAGGGTTAAACTCTCGTATCTACAAGGATTCGCAAGAAGTGCTTCTTCATCTCATTGCTGTGTTTTCGTAGGCATATAATAAAAATATTCCATAGGGAGCCTTTATTCATGTATTAGGGCCTGAAATAGTATTTTTTTTTATTTAGCTTATTGCTGTTGTCTGTGCATTTATACGCGCTAATATCAGAAATTACTTCTTATATTTAAATGTAGATTTAAATGCAATTTTCACTGCTGTATTATGGCAGCCTCCACTCAAATTTAGTGTTAGTTTTATTATTTTAATAATAATTTAATAAATAATTGAAAATATTAAATGCGATAAAATTGCTGTGCGATGCGATTTATTTATTTAGCTATAATTTAATTTTCAATGTCATTAGAACAAGAACATAGTTAAAATTAGTAAATAAAATAGTGTAATTCAGCGAGTGACTCGCTAGTATCAATATAATTATAGATAATGATTATTGATACTTACTTATATTTGTATATTATAAATCAGTAGAAACATTAACTTTACATAAAGCATTAATTTAAACATAAAACTTACATACATAAAGTACAAATGTATAAATGCTAGTCATAGGTTTGCATTTCATTTAGGAAAATGATTTATTTTCATTTATCGGCTCTTGTCGGGCGTCGAGTTCCGCCACTCTTCACTTACTTGTCATTAATTCGAGCAAAGAGACTTTTGTATATTTAGACTGTAGGGTGAATCTAAAAACACTTTTTATTCACTACATTCATCTTTACAATTTTTGTTTTTTTATCAACCATTTAAATTAATTACTAGCGACCCAAACTCAGGTTAAACGCATTATTTTGTTATGGTCATATTATTAAATAAATTGTAGCCCATGTGTTATTCTGGAGCATAAGTTATAGTACTTTAAATTTTTATCTAAATCCGTTCATATTTTTTTACGTAAAAGTGGAACAAATATCCATCCTAACAACCTTCATATTTATAATATTAGAAATATTATAAATAATTATAACGTGCTGATAAATATTATAATTAAATATTTGATAATTATTTCTAAAAGTTTTAATTATATGTATTCTTTATTTATACACAAATAAATGATTATACATTGCTAATTTATATAACCAAAAAATATTTATTACAAACTAGAGAATTCCCCTATAGGTTTTTTATTATATCTGTTGTGGCATAGTTGTGAAAACATGTGACTGTAAACTCTGGTAAAAAGGCAAAATGCGACAATGGAGTCCGTTACTAACAACGCTAACAACGCTTCATTCAGTGAAAAGTGAGGAACGAAAGTTTTTCAATGAGAACGGAGTGTCTTAACTCTAGGTTTCTAAGTTTCCTTTGTCTACCCTGCAATGTGCGGGAAACAGCAAAGAGCTGAAAAAAAATTTGGTTTACTTAAATAGACCCTTATGGGCATATTATTCCAAATAATTAAATATTTTTTACTAAACAGGCATATTTAGGACTTATTCCTTTTTGCTTAATCTAAACAAAAACAATAAATCATATTACTATAAGTATTATATGAAGAATTTAACAAAATATTAATATATATAAAACACTTCAATAGGCAGTTGCAGTAGAACTAATTCATACGTAATTATAGTTGACAGCATCTGAAATGAATATTTAATTAGGATTAGCGTTGATTAGAACAGTCGTTTGAAGAGAAATATTAAGTTTAATTTTAATAATCTAATTTTACGTTACTTTAATCACTATAACAAAACTTAACTTAATGTGATTACAGTTCAAGTTACTTTTAGTACAAAACAAATATTAATATAACTAAACATTCTATACTGGTACACGTTATCTGTATTGACATCTTATAAATGAGAGTTACGGTAAAAAACATATAATATATATTTTTACGGAAGTATAGACTTGCGTCCTTCATTTCCTACATACTAAGCAACGTAGTGTCTTAAATGTTGTTACAAAAAAAAAACGAAATTAAATATATTAAATGAGTTGAAATGAATCATACTGAAAGAATTGTCCCGCGGGATACATTAAAGATTCCAAATCCGCTCAAATTTATCTGGGAATGGTACACTTGGTCCATAAAACGCTGCATCTGAAAATTCATATAAAGATATTAATAATTAATAATACACTTGCCAGTAGTATATAAGTATTTTAATTCCACTCCGTGTCCTGCATATAGTAGAGTAAGTAGAGTATTAACATAGTTCGTTCCCCACGTGCCGACAAGTTTTCAAGACATGCTTGGTGGGTGGCGGAACTTACCGCCGCGTTTCTTGTTATCAAAGCGAGATAAACAAAATAATTCATTCATTCATATTTCGAAACTTTAAACATAAAATATTACCGAAGTGATCACAATATAATGTTACGAATATTTCATGAACGTATACAATAAAACAAGTACACTATGAATTCGATCCCGTGTAGGACATTATCGTAGCGCTATGGTACAAGCAGATAAGCATTGGGTTCAATTATCACTTTATAAAATAAAATATTTACTATATCATAATTCATCAGCGTGGTAACCAAGGTGGCCAAAGCAATAGGCGGTACAAAATGGATTACGAATTGTTTTAGCATTAGGTTCCCTCTTCTTACGCCCTACCATATATAAGACATAGCGAAAAGCTAACAAATATAACCTATGCAATACTAAATTAATACCACGTTTGAAATAATCATACCTATAAATATTATGATTATTTATCATCAGACCGCGTCGGGCATATTTCACAATATAGTGCTATTTCATTTACATAATATTATACGTAGAAAAATATATTATAATGACGTAATGATGTAATAAAGTGAGAACATGTTACCTTGATTAAAATATATTCAATTTACTTTTGTATAATTCTGGTAGATAAAGTGCGGCTTTCAGTTTCGCAATTTAACAGAACGTCTTCAAAAATAGGTGGACTAAATTTGCTATCTTGCCAGCTAAATATTAAGTAATAGTAAGTGAAAGGTAAATTTTAGTAGATGCAATTCCATGTAGGAATTAGTTCTACAAGAAATTGATATACGGATCGGCAAAAACTAGTGCTACTGTCACAATAAGACACATGAGGTTATCTTCTTTCCATTGTTCTGTCACTTATTCACTCGATATGCCCAAATAAAATATAGAATTTGAATAATAGAAGAATGTGTCACAGAAGAACGAGTGACCCTTGGAAATGAGTCAATGGCATAAAAATTGTGAAGTAAGAAGGAAGAAAGAAAGGCATATGGGGTTTCAATTAACCTTCGAGAAAACAGTACCACTAATACTAAAAAAATGGTCTTAAAAAACACAAGAAACGCTAAGACAACATGTTCGGAGACTTATACATACTTTACGAAAAGGCCAAAAAACCAGACATGACCAATGTCTTGTCTGGTGTCCTCTACAGTCCTCTAATTAAAATTATAATTACCTCCAAATTATAAGCAGAACCAGGTATAGTATGTAAAGCGTCCAAGGGCTTTCGACTTAAAGTATGAAGGTGAGCTGTTAAGCCCGATATTAGCGTCATTTTGATAAATAAATGCGTTATATTCGTAATTGTATCCAATACAGCTACCCAGTCTGACCTGAAATAAATAAAAAAAATCGGTGCTGTGCGAGACAGAAAACAAAACGTTCCGTACCAATTTCGGAATTGTACGGGAAGTATAACTTATAAAAATAGAAAAGTCTAAGTTCTGTCAACAGTTCAGTCAATTAGTAACATTTTGAAGCTCATATTAATAATATGAACATTTCTCACCAATGTGCAATACGGCATATGTTGTTAAGATTGTGAGGAGTCCATTGCTTTTGTTTCCTAAAATTATTTACTTAATTATGAAAAAATAAAATTATTAATTAGAAATCATGTCTATAGCCGCGTGATTCTGGCTTAGAATAGGATCACCCTGGTACTGATGGTGTCGTACGAGGCGACTAAAGTACGTGTGGTAGAGTCAAGTTGCCAGCAATGACAACACGCATGGGCAGACTCGACCGGATCGTTACCACCCCCGGCATTTAATACCGGCGTTAAGTAGTGGCTTCGGTAGCTGCGTTTCGCATTGGGTAATGCCGGGACGAACGTGTCCGAATCTACGCATGCCTGTACAGGTCCCATAGCGGTAATGCAGAAACGGATCGGCTCATGGAGCACATGCAATCGGCTATTGACGATGCGCTCTCACAGATCCCCACCGCAGAGGTCGTGATACTGGGCGATTTTAATGCACATAATGCCAGTTGGCTCGGTTCACGCACCACCGACCACGCGGGGAGAGCTGTATTCGACCTTGCTATGGCGAATGGATTGTCCCAATTGGTTGAGTCGTCTACGCGAATCCCGGACGTGGATAACCACAACGTCTCCTTACTGGACCTTCTGCTGACTTCACATCCAGAACAATACCAGGTTGTTGTCGATGCCCCAGGGTCTTCTGACCACTGCCTGGTACGGAGTGCTGTGCCTATTAACCGCGTCAGTCGCAGAACATCAGCGACTCGTCGTGTCTGGCACTACAAGTCAGCAGATTGGGATGAGATGCGCACATTTTTCTCATCTTATCCCTGGGGGCCGGTTTGCTTCTCTTCTGATGATCCTAGTGCTTGTGCCGCTGCTGTTGCCGACGTGGTTCTGCAGGGTATGGAACTTTACATTCCTAGCTCTGTAGTGCCAATCGGTGGCAAGTCACAGCCTTGGTTTGATACGTCTTGCAAACTTGCTGCATCTGGCAAGTGCGAGGCATATCGAACCTGGGCCGAGGCACTTGTCACTAAGGATCCAAAGGTGAAAACCTTAAAAAAAAGTACATCCGTGCCTCTAGGTACTTTAAGTGGCAAATTGCCAGAGCAAGGTCCGAGCACATCGCTAAAATCGGCGAGAAGCTTGAGAGTTACCCGTCGGGAACTTGCCAGTTTTGGGCCCTCTCAAAGGCTGCACTAAACAACTTTAACCAGCCTTCGCTTCCGCCGCTGCGCACGGAGAATGACATCTTGGTCCATACGGCGAAAGAGAAAGCCGATCTTCTGGGCGCTCTCTTTGCCTCAAACTCGACTATGGATGACCAAGGAGCAACGCCGCCAACCATCCCGCGGTGTCAGAGCTCAATGCCTGACGTTAAAATCAGTCAGAAAGCTGTTAGGCGAGCTCTCTCTTCCTTGGACATTCACAAGTCGAGTGGGCCAGATGGCATCTCTCCTCTTGTGCTCCGTTCATGTGCTCCTGAGCTGACTCCGGTGCTAACGCGTCTCTTTCGGCACTCTTACTCAGTCGGCGTAGTCCCAGATTCGTGGAAGAGCGCTCTTATCCACCCGATCCCGAAAAAAGGCGATGGCTCCGATCCAACTAACTACAGGCCTATTGCTATCTCCTCCCTGCTCTCCAAAGTTATGGAGAGCTTAATCAATAGCCAGCTCTTGGTTTATCTAGAGGATCATCGATTGATTAACGACCGCCAATATGGCTTTCGTCTAACCCACCGTTGGGCTGCAGCTATTGATAGTAAGGGAGAGGGCCTGGCAGTTAGTCTGGACATGGCGAAGGCCTTCGATCGTGTGTGGCATGGGGCGCTCCTTGCGAAACTTCCATCTTACGGGCTTCTCGAGAATTTATGCAAGTGGATCGCTAGCTTTCTTACTGGGCGCAGCATCAAGGTCGCTGGCGACGGTTTTTGCTCTGAATTCATGCCCGTGAACGCTGGCGTCCCCCAAGGCTGCGTGCTGTCCCCTACGCTATTTCTTCTGCATATCAATGATATGTTGGAGGACTCTAACATACATTGTTATGCGGATGATAGTACTGTGGACGCTGTATACTCCGGCCGTACAAGTCTTTCTCGGGAAAACGTCGACCAGTGCCGAAATCAACTTGTGTCTTCCGTTGAGGCATCCCTCAACAATGTCTCCGTATGGGGTGAAAAGAACCTAGTTCAATTCAACCCCCGGAAGACACAAGTCTGTGCGTTAACCACTAAAAAAACCCCATTTGTCGTATCACCAGTTTTCGAGAACACTCCCCTTAAAGCCGCGCCCTGCATCAATATATTGGGCCTCAGCTTTTCGAACGACTGCCAGTATCGCGATCATCTGGAAAGCAAGGCCAAGTTGGCCTCGATCAGCAGAGCGAGACAGTATTTCACGCCAAAACACCGTTTGGCCCTGTACAGGGTCCAGGTTCGGCCTCATATGGAATACTGTTCTCACCTCTGGGCTGGTGCACCCCAGTATCAGCTTGAACCATTTGATCGCGTACAACGTAGAGCCGTTCGAATCGTTGGGGACCCAATGATCTGTAAGGGGCTTGACACATTGGCTTTGCGTAGAGACGTATCTTTTCGTACGTATCTAACTGTGCGTTCTCTACCGCATTTATCACGGGAAGTGTTCTGGAGAACTGTTTGACTTGGTACCTGCCGCCGAATTTTCTAACCGCACAGTCCGCCACAAGTTACTATACCATCCACAACATCTGGACACGTGGCACTCTACTACTGTGCGGTTTCGTAGGAATTTCCTTCCACGCACCATACATCTCTGGAACGACCTACCCGCGGCAGTATTTCCAGGTCGATACGACATGGGTACCTTCAAAAAGCGCGTCTACCTACACCTCAAAGGCTGGCAACGCACCTGTAGCTCCCCTGGTGTTACACGGGGCCGTGGGCTACGGTGATCACTCACCATCAGGTGACCCGTACGCTCGTTTGCCTTGTCTTTTCCATAAAAAAAATATCATGCCTAGTGTAAAGGCGGCCCAGTCTTCAAGATATTGCATGAGTAGTCTAACATAAATTCCACGTTTACACTGACGGTGTGCTACTGCGCTAAAATTATAGTTTTTCACGAACATATTTACTTTATTTCAATAAAAATCAATCAATATTGTTAGGCTCATATGACAAGCATTTTTTAATCGTTCAAAGGATATAAACATGAAATTCATACATTTTGATTCTATTTGTATTCCTCAACATAAAGAGAACTTTAATTTTTTAATCTTGTATTAAGATGACACCAAATTCCTGCAGTGGCTTTAAAATACATAATTTACTAAAGTCATCGTCGCGTACAACGATCGTGGGCGCCGTCGTGAAGCAGTGACGCAAGCGTGTGACTGACTGTAAACGGGACGAGTGTAACACGCAATGTCTAAACAAAAGCAGAGGGAAGAAAACGGAATATTTTAACAAGAGGTTCCTTCTTCTTTACAAAAAATATTACTTACTGTATAACTTCATATATCGTCTTACAAATGAATATAAGGTTAGACAAGAAAGACAGGAAGATAAAAGGGTTGACGTGTTCATCGACTATCTTGACTAAGCGCGCTAAGCGAGTGTAATGTGCTTGTAAGTCCATCCAACGGGTGTAGTTGTTCTTTGTACACTGTAATTATATAAAGAAATATTGTTCTGTCCGTACAGTTTCCAGGGGCATAAGCGTGCTATTGTAACCAGACTGTTTGAAGGTTCAATCCCTACTTGGGGAAACGCAATATTTAATACCTCTGTTGCATCGCTTTGCTAACAAAACAAAGCGTGGCATTTAGTTACGCCACTTATTATGCAATGACTCCATAATTTGGTAAAAAGAAAAGAAAATCAAAAATGTTTAATTGTAACGGATTGTTCTAACACTAAGTTCGAAGGCTTCCTCTGCCCTGCCCTGCAATACGTGGGATACAGCATAAAGCTAAAAAAAACATAGAAAATGTTTATGCAGAAAACTTATAAAACTTATAACATTTGCGAAAGCAAGATTTGAACCTGCGCCGTTTTCAATACGTCCTAAGACGATTAACACTTTACAAATAAAAAAAACACAAGAATTGGCAAAAGAAGATAAAATTGCTGTTACTTTGGTGGTGTTAAGTATTACTGAAACTTCAACTCACTCTCAATTGCCTCAATCGCATCAGCCGGTTGAAGTTCTGCAAACGGTGTATTAAGTACAAAGTGACGGTGAGGACCAAAACGTCGACAAAATTGTACAAAAACAATGACTGTAATTTTACAAACTGCAACAATATTTGATATTTAATTAACATTTATTAAGTTATGAAGCATATCGTGTTCTTTAAGCGAAATTGTTGTAGCGACATTTGCATTACAGAGCTTTAGTGAGTAACAAATATACAGAAAAGAAAGTTCATATATTTGTATATTATTTATCACTTTATATCCCATATTAAGAAAGAAATTGAATTTGACACTTCATATATGATAAAAGTAGTAATAACTAGGTTGTTGCACCTTGTAGGCATCTGTTAAAAAGAAATGTCTCCACAGACGTGAGTCCTCCAGAGGGGTTTGATAATATATCTTGTGCCCAAGCCAGGGGGCTTATTTTAATTAGCTGGCAGAATGATTGCAAGAGCTGTATGTTCGAAAGCGTGGAAGCTCTCGTAGTGCTCTATTTACATATTAAAGCGAAACTACGAGTTTTCCTTAATAAAAAAAAGGCGCACAATAAGGCGCAAAAAATATAGTATAATAGTGAAAATACATTCCGTTGAAAAAAAAAATTGAAACAGTATTTAGCAGTTTTAATTTTCCATACTTACCTCGATAATAAAAGCTATTCCGTACTTAAAAGGCATCTCTGTAAACCACTCATATTTATATATGTAATAAGATTTCACAGAGTGATCGTAGTTTTCAGAACACAAAACGAACATTCGAATGTTGAATAAAAAATTTACTAAATATTCAGCTGAAAATTTTAAAATATATTTATAAATAATATGTGAAATTTGTACACGTAATATTCGGAGTAGAGAATGGTTCCTTCGGGCAGAACTTAATGGGTGGTACATCGTATTCATTAAAATAAAAACAGACTGGGCACTTACAACCTAATTTTAAAAATAAAAAATGCTAATATTGTTTTATATTTTTAAAACGAAAAAATAATTTAATATAAATTATTAAGTTAAATATAAAAAAAACGATAAAAGAAAAAAGACAGTGAAATTTTAACTAGATTATCAATACACTTAAAGAAAATCAATTAACAAAAAAATGTTGTGTAGACACTTCTGTTCTGCTTAGTCTGTGAGTCAGGAGAACTCAACACCGCGCTTTGCCTTGATATCAGAGCGAAGAAATGAAAATATTTGAAAGAAATTTTAAATATTATTCATTTTTTTTCTGGGGACGCGGTGTGACACGCTTGTTGCCCAGTGCTACGACAATAAGGTGTAATATTATATACACCGGCGCAACGACGACTTTAATACAGAAATAGTGATTTCTAATTTATCAATTATAAATTAATAATGATAGTTATTATGTTACAAATGTTTTCATGTTTTATGAGTTATAAAACTTAAATTAAAAAGAGCTAAATTAAAATTGATAAAATATTAGGAGATAAACGATCGATGAACTAGTTTTTGTAAATTCATTGTGGGGTGTAGTGATATAAGTACGAGTGATTATTGTTACTCGTGGCATTCTCATCGTAGCACTTGCAAATACAAGAAGTCTTTATTGTTATAAATAAAATTGTTTGAAATAATTTTCAGTATTATTCATAGTCATGGAAAGTTAGACATTATTGAAGAAATTGACGTCAGCATTGCTGGCGTCAATGTTTATAAAATCTACTCTGCACCGCCAGCTTTCACATATATAATACAATAGAGTATAATGTTATATCAAATTAATATATTTTTAGGGAGCAGCAAGTTAGTCTATTGTTTGAATAACCTATACTTTACCGACAAATAAAATACCATATACTTGCCAATATCAACTGCAACTACTAAGGCAATTATTCTTTTAGAATTCCTCGATGCCCTGTCTGGGGTCTTAAGAGGCGGCAGTAATCTCTCACAAGCTTCGATGCCACTTAACATTTTCTTCCAATTCAGGGAAAATTTTAAAAGAAACAAAGCTGCCACAAACGCAAACCATTGTCTTATAAATGTTTCTAAAATAGGAATAATATATATTTTTAGCTTGTGCTTATTGTAAATACACTACCTACGTTTTCGGCGCGCCCTAAATCGAGACATTGCGTTTTGAGTAGCGAAATTCATAGCAATGTAAGAACACGACTTGATAAACGACTTAATAAAGGTCGCTGGATGCAGACCGCAGAGAACCGTCCGTATTGGAGGCGCATTGGGGAGGCTTATGTCCAGCAGTGGACGTCGGTTGACTGATGATGATTCAACCATTGTCATTATTAGTCAATCGACAATAAACAGTTGTAACTATAACTGGTAAAATCATTTTATTGTCTATTGCTCCATTACAATCGGCAGCATTCAATAGTTCACATAAGCAGTCATTCGTTTAATCGATGGTCGGTTGATCAACACTTTTAATGAAATTTTTTGTTAATTTATAAATTCATCCAAACAAAATTACTTACCCAATTCCTTGAAATGGTTTCGAGGATTCTGATTACTATTATATCTTATTATACCTTCCACGATCACAAACGTTAAACTTAAAATGTAGTATAAAATATATGAAGACCTCGTGCATCTGAAATATGTAACATACGTTTATATAAACAATATCTAATAGTTATTGAAGTGAAGTGGAGTCACAGGAATAAAGGGAAAATCAGTTAGATGTTCTTTTAAATATTCCGAGACATAGTATAATTTTTAGTTAAATAATTTAGGAATCGGTGTGTTTTGTTTTAAAAACAATACTTATATTAATTATTGTTTGTAATTTAAAAAGTTCGTTTCCTTTAAGCATTAATAAAAGGAACTGCTAGCTCAACCGAAGACATCTTTTTATTCAATTATCGAGGGAATTTTATCATTTAATAACGTTATTCTGCTAGGTAGAGTCAAACCAGGCACTTAAAATGTGTTATGGATCATTCACAACTCTTAGATAGGAAGCCGCAGGTAAAATCTAGTTAGAAATAAAAGTTACCTTGAAAATGAGCTTCGACTGTTTAACAAACCGGAAATAGGCAAAAAGCCCGCTAATCTACAAGCGTACAATAATTTTCGTACGCATCCATAAAAACCTTTTTGCTTAGGATGTTTTCTGCCCATTGTAACTTTCCTTTGAACGTCTTATGAGTAACGAAATGTGGGTTTAAGTGGGTAAGTTGTATAATTACGATATATTAGGGCTGTATACGGCTCGACACACTGTACTTATTTATATGAGCATATATTATTTTTTATTAAAAAAAGCCTATCGTGGCGCAGCGGCACAAGCGTGTGACTGTAACCAACAGGTTCTGGGTTCGATAAAATGAAATAATTCATATTTTAAATTTAAATATTTAATGTTTCATTTCTTCGCTCTGGTAATAAGGCCAAGCGCGGCGTTGGGTTCCCCCACTTAACACGCCATGCCTTAAATTCGGCGGAAAGTGGGGAACGGAAGTGGAACGGAGTGTCTTAACATTAAATTCCCGGGTTCCCTCTGCCTACCCTGCCTCGCGCGGGATACAGCGTGAAGCTAATGAGCATATAATTATTATATATTCAAAATTTTACCTACGTACTAATGTTATCAAATTAAAAAAATTGCGAATATGAATGTTTGTTTCACTTTCACGCAGAAACTACATTTAAAACGTTTACGGAACTACACAGAACTATATTTTACTCTCGTACATCACCATAACACAAAACCTAACATTTATGAGAACGTTGTGCTTCATAACAATGTGGTAATCAAAGTGTTTTATAACAATGAGTATGAGCGAGTGACGCCGCGCAAAGGTCGCTAATGTCTGTACATTATATAGCATCCTGCTATAGTAACTTGCCAGCCAGAGAGAATCGAGTACCGAGATAGTTATAAATTCATTAAAAATAACAGAACTCAACGCCGAGCTTTACCTCGCTACCAGAACAAGAAATTAAAAACGCTTTTTTCTAACAAAACTATGTGTAATGAGCCTTAACACCAATCATATATAACGTCTAATGTGAATAAAACTGATACTATAGATAAATGATGACATGATGTTGATTTATTACTATAAAAGATTTTATTTACCTCGTACAAGTTTATTCCCTCATTAAAATGAAGAGATATGGAAATATAAAATAAATAATCTTATATTACTTACATTTTTGTATGTAAATATCAGATGGTTAGGGTTCCTTAAATCGAATTATATAAGTATATATTAATGAGATTAAAGCAGGGCAAAAAGTTCAATAGTTATAGCATTTGAACTTATAAATATTTATCTATCCCCTTTATTTATAATACTTTCATTTACCTTACCAATTAAGAAGAAGCACAGCGTTGAGTTCCGTACTTAACTTGTATTCGGGTAGAAAGTGATAAATAAACAAAGTACTCGTATTTTGGTACTAAGCTTGGTCTGACTGCCCTGGTTAAAAGTAGTGCAGGAGCCAATGCGAGTAGTTGTTTAAATCAACAAGTTGTAGGTTCGATTTTTATTTGAGAAATGAAATACTTAACATTTTCTTTTCTCAGATATATTCTTTACTCTGTTTAAACTTTTTCTGCGAAGCAAAGGACCACGTTGAGTTATGGCACTCAACACATAATATTTTCAGATTTTTGTCGGAAACTGAGAAACCGACATGTGTTTATGGGAACGAAGTTTCTTAACACAAGGTTCCCAGGTTCTCTTAGCCTACCCTGCTATGTGCGTGAAGCTTGAAAATATATATATTGTAACTGTTTTTTAAATGCGAACAAACTGCCTAACATAATGTCGCTAATTTTGATTTCTGTCAAACTCATATCTAACACAATCTTAGTCAAACGCTGACACAGTGCAACGAGGGCTTAAATATTACAGTGATCTTCATCCGTTCCATTTCCCACTTTCTACTTCTTAATCATTCATCATGTGATGCTTCATTGCGTTATGAATTGTCTCATCGCCGCGCCTTGCCTTGATACCTGAAAGAAGAAATGAAAAGATCAAATTTTAAATTCCCTCGACGTTCAAATCCACAAACTGTCACTTTTACAAGCTCAATTTTTTATGTTAAGGACTCATTAAATTATTTCTTCAACATTTAAATTAAGAAGAATAAAGCAGAATCAAAGAGTGGCATACACTCTTTAAAATCAAAAATTTCCTATATCGTACCCAGTTCTAGTAAAATTAAAGTCCAGGTCTAAAAAATCTTCACTGAAATCCGTCCACAAATTTAAAAACAGGAAAATACAAAAGAAAATAAAAAATATTAGTATTATTTTACATTGACTGTATAATTCTAAAAGTATAGATTAAAATTTAACTCCACGCAAACACAGAGTAACTGACGATATTTAGTGTCAAGATACTCCGGTTTTTATTTTTTTCCTTAATTTTGAAAATATTGCGAGTTAAATGATGAAACTTAGCGCTGAACTTTATTTACCAGAGCAGGCAAGTAAAAATAGTTTCAATATAACTCATTCTTCTGAATGGAATCAAATACGCGACTATCGCCTTACAGTCAATTGCTGTTCCACTGCACCACGAATACACTAATTAGACTAGCTTTTAGCTTTACATTAGTGATATTATATTAAATAATATTAATAAATGTACGGAATCTTTTAATCCATTTTACACATAAAATTCAAAATACTTTTTTAGTTATCATTTAATATTTAATATCGTAAAAGCCTAAGGTCGAGTTGTTGTAGAACTTGAAGAATTGACATGTTCATACATTATTTACGTTTGATCGAGCATATAATTTATTATAGAGCCTTCATTTTGACAGGAAACGAAATTAAATCCCAAAGTAAAAGAAAATACGTACTAGCTAGAACATGTCTGAAAAATCTAAGCAAGTTAGAGTGAGAAGCTATAATGAAAAACGTAGGTATTTTTATATATTTTTCAGCTTCACTTTGCTCGGCTCTATATTTAAGTATATTTTTGTAGCCCCTATTACAAGAATAGTTAAAACCCTGTTCCACGATATAAATATTTTTAATACGTTCCGTGTTCAACTTAATGGCGGAACTTAACGCCGCGCGTTCCCTTATTACCAGAGCGAGAACATGGAAATATTAAACACTTCATTCTCTCAAGTGGGAATCTAATCCACAACCATCACGCTCCTGGCTATTCGCTATTCGTAGCTGTTCCACTGCGCCGCGATGGCATCTATAGTATATTTTGTAGTGAAATTATTGTCATAGTTCAACGACATGGTATTTAATTGTAAACGCACCAGTGGCGCAGCGGCACAAGCGTGTGACTGTAACCGACAGGTTCTAGGTTCGATCCCCAGTCGAGGGAATGAAATATTTAATATTTTCAATTTAAATATTTACTGTTTCAGTTCTTCGCTCTGGTAATAAGACAAAACGCGGCGTTAAGTTCCGACATTCAATACGCAATGCCTCAAATTCGGCGGAAAGTGGGGAAAGTAAGTGGAACAGAGTGTCTTAACACTAAGTTCCCGGGTTCCCTCTGCCTACCCTGCCTCGTGCAGGATACAGAGTAAAGCTAAAAAAAATATATAAAGAACAATCAATAGAATCAAAATATGTTATATAACTTGGGGAGTAAAGATGCAAGAACAACCTTTTGTGATTATAAACCAATCCATGCAAATGAAATTTCTACTTACATCTTAATCGTGTATTGTAAGTAGAAATTTCAATAATATTGTGCAATAATTTATTACATTTTTGATTTGTAGATATTATTTTACATTTTGTTAAACAGAAAATTTGCCGCTTACAAATGCTGACAAGTACAATGGAATAGCTTTGATAAGTTTGAAGACGTATACAAATGAGAATGATGAGCGCTCATTTAATAAGAAGTAAGAAATTTGACAAATCAATCATTTTTATCATGAAATATAAAAATATATTTTTTATCTTCACGCTGTATCACGCACATAACAGGGTAGACAACAGGGACTTGGAAACCTAATGTTAAGACACCGTTCCGATTAAAATACTGTCGTATTCAACTTTTCATTGAATTTGAAATAAGTCGGAATTGAACTCAAAAGCCTCTTCTTTATACACACAAAATAAGAATATTTTTGTTTCCTTTCTGACTGTGCTATAAACAATTTATTTTCATGTCTCAGAAAAATTGTAAGCTTAATATGTATATAATTTAAATTCATATTGAAACCATCGTGGTGCAATGGAATAGCGTCTGATTGTACAAGTTACAGTTATGAGTTCAATTCTCAATTAGGGAGGTGAATATATGATTGTGTTCAAATTCTTTTCGTGTCCCGCTAATCTAATCATAATCATATTTTATTAACAGTGTGTAATGTTTTAGGAACAAAATTAAAACTTTAATTAATATGAAAAGATTTTCAAAACTTGGATACAGTAAGTAGTTGCATTACTATTCACTTTGTAATAATAACTGACATTGTCGACTTGGAAGTGAAGTGGAACGGCGACTGACTGACAATGCGATTATCGTGAATACTATTCACACTCGAGGTAATGGTTATATTTAAATTAGTTTTATGGTATTGAGTTCTACTCCACATGCAATGTCTCTATAACTGTGCAGTAAGAAATGTCTAACTTTCTCAGTCAGATATTTGTACGATTTTGTACGATTTATAGTTTTTTTAGTCAAATGCCTTCTTCATTGCGGTTGTTCTTGGCTGTGTTTCATATAAATCTCTAAAGCTTAAGATATACAAATATTTTCACTTAATAATGCAAAAAAAATTTGAATCAGTTTCTAAAGTTATGAATTTTTTTGCTCATACCATACGTTTGTTAACTCTATCAATGTCAAAATTTAAAATTGAAATTGAGTGAAGTCAAATAAATCATAAAATTTAAGTATAGTAGAAGAAATATATTTATTCCTGTATTATAAGTAACGTTACCTTTTATGGGATATTTTCAATTCATTTTTTGTATTATATCTCTGTATCCAGCATACAGCAGGGCAAGTAGAGGAAACATGTGAACCTAAAGTTAAGAAACTAGATTTCAATTAAAGCACTTCCGTTTCTCGCCTTCTGCCAAATTTGGGAGTCATTGCGAATTGAGAGGCAGAAATTAATTCATTCAAGCTTTGTCTCGTTCCCACAGCAAGGAAAAAAGCAGGCAAATAAAGCACAAAGTAGGCTTCTACTTACTGAAATTTCAGTTAAGACTCTCCAATCTCCATTTTCTGCTCAATTTTATTATTGGCGTATCCAAAATAGTATTGAAAATGAACCCACGAGCATCGCATTTACAGTCAACCGATAGTTTCTACTGCGTCACAATGGCCTCTACATGTAATACATTTGAGAATTTTCAGTTGCATTCATACTTAAATTAATTTCAAGTAAACCTATTAACAGTCAAGTTGAAGTTTTCCATCGATCGATGAAATATTTTGTGTTGAGCGGTCAGTTCTTCGGCATATTCCCCATGATTGATACTACAAGCTTAGAAACACCGAAAGGGAGGTAAGATCTTAGAATATATAGTTAGACTCGATCATCTTTTATTTTTAATTCCTTTTATGAACTAATTTGTAAATATAGTTCTTAATTTTTATGAGGTTGGATGTTTGTTCTACTCTCCCGCAAAAACTACTCCACAGATTTAGATAGCGCTTTACATGGTAGTCCACATTTTATTCCACATTCGTTCATGTTATTAGAAAAAACATAAAGGCAACTACTACCTACTTACGAGAGCATTTGTGATTTAACTTTACTTTTACATGTTTTTATACATATAGTATAATTATAGCTTTTACGCCTTTTAACCTATATAAAATAGTGTCAGAACACTGTGTTCTCTTCTGTCAGCTTGACACTTGATACAAGATATTGCGTGTTGAGAGGTGGAGCTCAACGCTGTGGAAAATCCTAATTATGTAATTTATTTCATTATTGTACAAATAAATTAATTTTACAGATATCAACTTTTATCGTGGAGATATTTGTTATGTTTCACTGTGAGTTTGGGACAACTTTTCGCCGCTGTAGTATGTTTTTACAAAATGATAATTTCAGTTGTGAATCTTCATTTAATTGGTAAATATTTTATTTATTTCTTTTAGCAGGTTGTCAGAGAGATTCTGGAAAGCTGGTGTTTACAATACTTTATTACTATTAAAGAGATTCACTCGACATTGCGTGTTCATTGGCGGTACCCAACGCCGTACTTTTGTACCATCAGTTTTACAGTGGATGCGTTTGTGTTTCTTCACGACGGTGGCCTCAAATTTTAATAAATAAAGAGATCGCTCTCACTCACTCGGGGCTTGATTTTATATAAAATACTTTATCGTTTTTAGTTATTTAGTTTTGCTTTGCTGTATTAATTATGAGAACTGAATTTATTATTAGTTGGTTATTGGAAAAGTAATTAAGTTATTGGTTAGGCAATGGAAGAATATGGAAAACCAATTTATAAAAAATTGGCAAACTTTAATTTTTACAAGCATTATTTTCTTTTATTTTGTTACTTTAATTTCTGACATATTAAAAAAATATAATTTTCGAGTAACGGAAAGTACCTTGTAACGGAAAGAACTGATATTTCAGCTTCAAACGTGAAATAAAATAATCCAATCCGCTCGAGTTGCACTCAAATCGTCGATCATTGCTCTTAAAGGTCGAGGCTGTATCGCCACTACAGCCTGACAAAAATAAAAACGAATTGTAAATATATTTTGTTAATATCATAACATTTAAAAAGAACATTTATTTTTCAGCATTTTTCGCGTTTTACTTTTCAAATTTTATCACTAACGTATTGTTCACTCGATTGTCAACCAAATGGAACTATCTGATTAGGCAAGTGGCTTCGTCTAATCTAAACGAGTATATCGATTCCTCTGCGGTTTTTCGATGCAATATCACATTCTTTAGTATACTGGGACTTACTTTTGGTGAGAACAAAATTATATTATTTTTTCCCACCTGAGGATATAAAATATTTAATATTTTCATATTCTTCCTCTTTTAAAAAGACAAAATGTGGCGATGAGTTCAGCCAATCAACATAATTATGCTGAAAGTGGAGAACGTGTATTCATGAGTACGGGCTGTCTTAACACTGGGTTTTAAGTATCCTTCTACCCTGATCGAACCATGGAATATGCCGGATGCAGCGTGAAGCTAAAAAAAAAATATTGCGAGGAGGAAGAGACGATATACCGTGCGGTGACAGGTGGCAGCGATGGAGAGAGAGGCAGGTTGGAGGCGGTGGAGAAGATTACGGATATATTATATGGATTTATATCTTGTGATTTGTTTTGATGCTTGTGACTCCTACTCCTACTTCATTAAGTGTTGTCTTAAAAATTACGCCAAAAGCGAGAAACAAGTGATGTAAAACTAAAATTTGCTTGCTATCCTGCTTTATGGGGATCACAGTTTAAAGCCCACATATAATAGCATAGTAAGAAATTGTCTCGTGTTAAAACATTGATCTACACTTGACGTTCAAATTTGAGTGCAAGTAAAAGTTCAATGGCTGAACTCAACACCGTGCCTTGTCTTGCCAGTTCTTAATAAACATTTTTCTTACATTACAGTGGAACATATACTTACAATAATTTCGAAACTAGCAGTCGTCCAAGATTGTTACCAGAACAGTGGAAACGCATTTGAAACTTACACAAGAGTGGCATTTCCTTGGTTTTTTCGATCTTAATGTTCGTTATTCACCTTTTATAGGAATCTGTTTATTGGTAATATTTATGTATTAAACAAATATATATTTTATTTATTTTTATTAGCAACAAGGTAAAGTATTTTGATTTTCTTGAGTGTGATTCAAACATACCTACCTTTCAGATTCAAAATTTACTATCAACAATAAGTTGGAATTTCGCTCATATTTTCATTGTTTGCATTAGTTACTATTTGGGGTCTGTTTTGGCACAAATAAACAAGAAAATTTTATCTCATGAAGGACAGGTATGGACGCTCTAGATTTTCTAGATTTTATATAAATTTAAGTTTAAGGAGTAATTTTTATATTTTTTATAACTTAGTGTAAACTTTGTTATACTTGCATTTTATTTCCTTCATTCGATCTTTATATTAATATTATTAGCTCTATCGGATTTTACAGCGTCTCCGAGTAAAATGTACTCTGTACATGAGATAACGATTAGACCGTCTAGCAATCACGCGGTGCTTACCACGTGGTTGCTAGAGGATGATTTAAAGGATGTTTAGTTTGTTGTTAAATAAATAGAGCGAAGGCATAAATGTCTTTTTTTTTCAGCTTCACGTTGTAGCCGCACGAGGCAGGGTAGGCAGAGGGAACCCGGGAGTGGTAGGACACTCTGTTCCACTGCCGTTCCCCACTTTCCGCCGAATTTGAAGCATTGTGTGTTGAGTGGTGGAACTCAACGTAAATTATTCTCAAACCTGTAAAAATGCATGTTTTATATATTACCCAGTATTTACCAGCGTCGTACTGGCGACATCTCCGTGAGGATTACAACAGGGCAACGCGACTGATACGTGACTTCGACGACGTCATTAACAGCCTCATATTCGTGTCCTTCGCGAGTAATCTGTTCTTCATTTGCCTTCAACTGTACCGTGTATTAAGGTAAGATTTTTTTCATTAAATAAAAAATTGTAAAGCCCCTTAAAGCCCGAAAAATATACTGATAATAGAGGTCCCTTTTCATGATTTGACAGATTAGGGACGAAATGAAAACCACCAAAAATAAAATAACATGTGGAGGCTACTCATAACTGTTGTCCTAAAAAAAATAAAAAAAACGAGGGTAGGTAGAGAGAACTTGAGAACCTTGTATTGCTGAAGACAAAGACCTTTTCGTTACCCATTTTTCGCCAAATTTGAGGCATTGCATGTTGAGTGGCAGAGTCACTTCGCATGCAATGCCTCACTTTGCCTTTTTAATATAGTGAAATGTTTAATATATTATTAAATATTTAATTTCTTCTTATAACAATCGAGAAGCTACCGCGTTTGCTCTTGCACCACCACAGGCATAATGTGAATCTTAATTATTCAAATTCTTTACAGCGTAGGTATAAATCTGCCGCACGAATCACCGGATCATCATATATGCATGAACTTTTCTAATGGGTAATTCTTTATTCAATATTTATTACTCAGGTTCACGCTGTATTCCGCACATGGCAAGGTAGGCAGAGGGAACCTGGGAACCTAGTGTTAAGATACTATGTTTCACATCCATTCCCCGCTTTCCGCCGAATTTGAGGCATAGCGTGTTGAACTCAACACTGCGTTTTGTCTTGTACCAGAGCGAAGAAATGAAAACATGAATACTAAACTTAAATTTAAAAAGCGTATAAAAATTTTGAACGAAGCACAAATTGAACCCGCGCCTCTTGAAAACCGTTCCAGCGCTCTGACCAACTAAGCCATTCGTTCTCACCAAGCTCCGTCGAAATTCTTATACGTTTGTTACAACTTATTTATATTGTTAGCATCTCTGTAGGGAGATATTTACAAATTTCCGCTATCCAAAGACAACTCGTAAGAATTATCGTTTGGCAAGAGAGAATACTATTTATTTTAATATTTTTACTATGTTTTAAAGTGTTATTCCACACTTAGGACAGAAAATACTAAACTTAAATTTAAAAAGCGTATAAAAATTTTGAACGAAGCAGGATTTGAACCCGCGCCTCTGGAAAACCGTTCCAGCGCTCTGACCAACTAAGCCAATCGTTCTCACCAAGCTCCTTCGAAATTCTTATACGCTTAGCGTTTGTAAGCGTATAAGATAATACAATGTAAAATCCGCAAGGTGTAAGCTGAGTGATGCATGCGTGTGAGTCGTAATCTTGATAAGAAGAACAGAAAATATTCTGTCTTGATACTCATAGCCTTACAGAAAAGTCACTCTGTTTCCTCACAGTGATGATATTGTTGACCTTAGAAGTAGTATGATAATAACGTATATCTAAGTGTAACGTATATCAGAGTTACGGCGGTTTCCAAGATACGCGAGAATTTGTTATGACGTGACGTTCTTATGTATACAATTACATAGTAATAGACACTGCAAAGCAAACAAAGCAATAGAATACCAAAATATTAATTTATGTCTTATTTAAATATAATCTTACCATACATTGTATATGGGTTGTTTCTTTCAGATTATTTCATGGCTACGAAGACGTAGTGTATTACACATTTTCTTTAGCGTTTGTCATATTACGGTCGTTCCTAGTGTCTATGATAGCTGCAAGAGTACATTCCGCGTCGTTGGTGGCGGCGCCTTCTCTTTACAACGTACCGTCACCGTCATATTGTACTGAGGTAAATGGCCGGAGTGTACAACACTCATTTAAAATTCAAGACATATTTAAGTTATAACTGATCACTTTCTATGCATAGAAGATAAATAGAAAAATTAAGTGAGAATGTGAGAAGATAAGAAAAAATATATAACAGTTGTTTATTCGTTATATTTTTACTAACTGCTTACTTAAATATAAGCTGTAACTGATCGCTTCCTATACTTTGTAGATAAATAGGAAAAATATTATTGTGGAAATTTAACAAAGTTCTACTAAATAATTATTTAAAACAAATATAATGTACCTTTGTGAACGCTAAATTTATGAACGACGAACCATTTTAAACTCAATGTTAGCTGTACATAGTGTGTTGGTAAAATTTATACTGTTTATTTTATTTCAATCAGTTCACAGATAAAAAAATTATATCATTTTACTTGCCCATGCAGAAAAAGTCACAAGTGCAGTTAGTATACAAATAAATATACTATACAGGTACAGCGGTTCATCGAACAACTTCACGGCAGTACTGTAACACTCACTGGGCTCAATTTTTTCTATGTCACAAAGGAATTACTTTTATCAGTAAGTACTACAATAATCAAAATTCATAATAGAACTGCCATGTAAAGTGTTGAGTACGTGCGTTAGTAGTACAAATTCAATTCCGAGTGAGTTCTCGATTGTTCCGTAAGTTGTTCTGTCTTGTTTTGTTTTTTACATAAAATAATTTGAATAAATGCGGAAACTAAAACATTTATTATCAAAAGTGTTATTATTTTATAAAGTAATAAAGTCAGAGGGAACCTGGGAACATAATGTAAGGCCATACCGGTCTCATTGAGTCACTTAATTTCCCCACTTACTGCCGAATTCTGGAGGCTGTACCAGAATGAACAACATGAAGATATCAATCAGTTGTCCTCATTGTTTTTTTTTCTATTTATATAATTATATAATCGCAATTAAAAACACATTGTATATATTCCAGGTTGTCGGTACAATCGTCACTTACGAGCTAGTGTTGTTGCAGTTTAATGGACAATAAAAAACAATATCATTTATATTGTGAAGCCTGTCGTGGCGCAGCGGCACAAGAGTGTGACTGTAACCGACAGGTTCTGGGTTCGATCCCCAGTCGAGGAAATGAAATATTTAATATTTTCAATTTAAATATTTAATGTTTCATTTCTTCGCTCTGGTAATAAGGCAAAGCGCGGCGTTGAGTTTCGCCACTCAACACGCAATGCCTCAAAATTCAGCGGAAAGTGGGGAACGGAAGTGGAACGGAGTGTCCTAACACTAGGCTTCACTTCCGTTCCCTCTGCCTACTCTGCCTAGTGCGGGATACAGCGTGAAGCTGAAAAAAATATATATTGTATGTAATATTAATAGTGTGTGAAAATAAAAACAAGTTATGATAAATCTTTATAAAATATTTTATTTTCTTTATTCTACCTTTTACCTTGCTGCTTGCTGCTTACTTAGCTTTTACCTACTTTACTTAGCTACTTACACTTTCGGTGTAAGATAGAAATACTAAAAGTTGTGTACAAAATTATTCTTTGTACCCCTCAGATAAATAATTATTTGAATTAAACAAACTGTAATGTTTTTTTTATATAATTTTAAATATTTTTATTGAGCATAACGCTGTCTCCTGCACACGCGAAGTGAGGCGAGGAAGTTACCGTTGTATATTATTATTTTTTTTAGCTTCACGCTGTATACCGCACGAGGCAGGGTAGGCGAGGGAACTCGGGAACCTAATGTTAAGACACTCCGTTCCGCTTTCGTTCCCCACTTTCCGCCGAATTTGAGGCATTGCGTGTTGGGTGGCGGAACTCAACGCCGCGCTTTGCCTTATTACCTACATTAAATAACATTTTTTTTTCACTCTCGAGGTAAAAGAAGCGTCCGTCTGTGAGTATTTGTCTGTCTGTGGCACCGTAGCTCATGAATGAATGAATCTATTTCAGCGCGATTTTTTTTAGCTTCACGCTGTATCCCGCACGAAGAAAAGATTTTTTAAATCGAGAGCATAGATGATAACATTAGTTTACTTTTCAAAGATGAGGCAGTGTTTTTGTGAATGATAACGACGTATATTTGACTGCTGTAGATGCTTTATCTACAGCATTCTTGCATTATTAGAACACTAGCTTTCCTTCCGTCAACACATTCTTTTCTCCTCTCTATTCACAATATCCAAAACATTAACTCTACGCTGCGCTTTCCTTCCTACAAGAACGAGGAATTGAAAATTATTTAAATATAATATTTACCCCAAGTGCGGATCAAAACAATGGCGTTAATACTGTCCATACTTCACAACGGCTGTGAAGTATGTTTTCATTATTAAATTACAAATTATTCACATATTATTTACTATAACTCAACATGTCTAATATTTGTTAGTATCTAATAGTAGTAGAGTATTGAATTATGCGTGTAACATATATTGTATAAATGTATAGTCTGCTGTTACGTCAAATCCGGTATACGTGACGCTGAATAATCTCAACGTTTGCGATTACTGTGTCGCAAGTGACATATACTAGATCTTATACAATGGCTGTGGGTTCGAACTCAGCTAGTTTTTTTTTATTAAAAACTTATTATATGTTATGAGAGTAAAATTTAACTTAAAAATAAAACATTGATGATTGGTTTCTATTTCTTTTAATATGAAAACTATACTTCAAAATAATTATACGATACGAAAAATGTTTTTGTTCACTTTTGATTATTTAAATTTTAACTATATATTAGGTGCTTTAGTAACATCTATATTATCGAGCATACATAACTCTATGCTAATATACGGGTCACTTGTTGGTAAGTGATTACCGCCGCCCTAGGCCCCGTGTAGCACCAGAGGAGCTACAGGAGCGTTGTCAGTATTTAAGGTGAATGGTCACCGGGGTCCGGCATTATCTAATACGAAACGCAGTGGCTGAAGCCACTACTTAACGCCAATTTTAAATGCCCGGGCTGGTAATGATCTGGTCGATTCTGCCCATGCGTGTTGCCATTGCTGACAGCGCGACTCTCCTATACGTACTTCAGTCGCCTCCCACTCCACCAACAATACCAGGGTGATCCTATTCTAAGCTGGAATCACACGGCGTAAATTAGTTAATATTAATTGAATTGAAAAAACTATTTGCTTATTTGGAAAATCATTTTACTTTTAGATGGGTCGTTTATTAAAGAAGGCTAGGTATTTTCTACGTTATGATATATTAATCTTTTCAATATATTACATAGCGTCCGCCATCTGCGTTCAAAGTTTTCTCGGGGACTTAGCATGTGTCCTTATTCATATAAAGCTTTTAATTATTTCCATGTACATGCGCGAGCTCATTCAGAAATATATACACTTTATAGTATGAGTAATTTAATAATATTTTGATATTTAGTCTCAAGGAGTGTAAAAAGGTTAACTTTATTAAATGAACTATGTATGATTCGTTCAAAGATTGTTTAAATAGAAAAAGCATCGTGAAAGTAGACAAATCTATCACGTCGCTGGAAGAAAAGCTGGAAACAGTACTCGTAACTTATCATCCAAGTTGATGCCTAAGGGGTTTTTAAACTGCACATGAATGCTACTTTTTCTCTAAGTAATAAATATTATAATTTCTAATTTTAATGTGACCTCACAACCATCATTGTATATAACTAGTTCTTACTTTCGTAGAAAAATTAAATTAATTTAAATAAAAAGTTTTTAACGATGTATTTCACATACCATACTAGTAGATTTAGACGAAGAGAACGTAGAGTTCAACTGCTGATATATCAGAAAATATTTTCAATTTTTATAACAAAATAACACTTGAAAAATAATAAAAACCAAACAGCCTCTTTCAAAAATTATTAAATTATTATAAAATTTACAAGTAAATTAATATATTGTAAGGAGTATCGATATTTTGACGTTTCTAAACGTCAAACACGCAGGTCTGTCAGTTGTCATTGTCAAGTTGAGTCGACACTTTTGCTCGAGACAGCGCTTAGGACGGCCAGGTGCATCACTGAGACTTTTTTTCGCGGTATTGTGAATTGTCTAAACCAGAAGTTAACGAAAGTCCTTGGTTGTTAATTATTTTTATATCTAATTCTAATCTAATAGTTTGTGTTTCGGTTTGTAAATTCTAATTCAAATAAATCATTTGTTATAAGTTTGTGTTTTAGTTTACATCAGAAGTGGGATTCGCCCTCCTCACTTCGCTTTTGTTAATTTCTGGTTATTATTTTTACTTTTAAATCTTGTGATTTTGTTTTACAAAGTTATTGCTTAATCGTGTTTTGTAGTGAGTGATTTTTATAATGGGTAAAGGAAAGCGTGCTCGCAATCGCTCTCGGGAACGAAGCGTGTCGAAACATGTCGAAATGCGTAGAAGTGTGTCGAAGCGTCGTCGCCGGCGCGCCCGTAGTAATTCTACCTCGCGATCTCGAAGTAAATCTCGCGATTTGAAAATTCATGAATCGTTACATACGATTATCACACGGTTGAATGCGCTAGAGGATAGGTCCTCGGTGGTGGCTTCGTCAAATTCTAATGTGGAAATAGGCGGTACGTCTATTGATTCGACTAAAGAAATCGTCGAGGCTATTCATTCTTTAAAAAGTAATTCTACTTGTGATTATTACGTGTCTAATTTTGATCCTAATGTGCATAATATTGATTCTTGGTTTGATGAAGTAGACCGTGCTCAAAGTGTTAATCGATGGGGTGATATTGAATGTTTATCACGAATAGGTCATTGTTTTAAAGGTGACGCGAAAACGTGGTTAGATGACTGGGTTACCACGGATCGCTCGTGGAGTAATTTTAAGAAAGATTTTAAGTCTTTATGTGTTAAAAATATTGATATAGCTAGTATTTTGTACAGTGTTATGTGTACTAGTTCTGACGTTTACCCTACGTATGCTGAATATGCACGTCGATCTTTACTTCGTTTGCGTTTGGTTAAGGGCTTGAGTGATGAACTTATAAGTGCTATTGTCATACGTGGTATTAATGACCCGCTTATTAAAGCATCGGCTACTAACGAAAAATTAATGCCTTGTGATTTAGTTAATTATTTATCCACCTTTATTAAACCAACTAGTGTTAAAAATGCAATCGCTGCATCATATGGTTCCACAGTGCGTCGCCCTATAATAAAACCACATGCCGTTAAACGTGTGGTACCTGCGTCATCATTTAAATGTTATTCTTGCGGTCAAACAGGACATAAGCAAGCGGCATGTTCTCTTAATCAAAAGGAGTCTTCTAGTAACAATACGACTAATGCTGATGTAAAACATAACCTTAAAATAACGTGTGCGTATTGTAAGAAAGTAGGACATCATATAAATAATTGTTTTGCTAAGCAGCGTTCTGATCAACGAAAAAATAACGTAAATTTTTGTTCGTTACCTAAATTAAATGGTTCTAAAGACGTAGTTGTAGGAGTAATTCAAGGGATACCAATTGACATTCTTATAGATAGCGGTGCACTAGACGTGTCTTTAATTTCATCTTCTGTCGTTAATTATTTCGCCTGTTCTATGAAACCAATTTATCGAGAGTTAAGGGGCGTTGGACATACTATCACTCGAGTGTTTTCTTATGTTACCCTCTTAATTGAATTTGAAGAAATCACACTTGAAGTCGATTTATTAATAGTACCAAGTGAAAGTATGAACGCGCCTATTATAGTAGGTACAGACGTACTTAATCGTGAAGGTGTGATGTATATACGAACAAAATACCATCAACGTTTAATATGTAGTTCTGTCTCAGTAAAAGTCTCGGCTGTAAAAGCGAATGAACATTCTATCACGACATCATTGATTGGTAGTGACCTTGATAGCCTTAATGAGATTTTGAAGGAATTTTCAAAATTTATTATTACCGGTATTGCTACTTCAACTGTGACTACGGATAGCATGCATATTCGCTTAAAGAGTGATGCACCTGTTTATTATAGACCGTATAGATTATCAATTAACGAAAAATTAAGAGTTCGTGAAATAATTCAAGATCTGTTATCGAAAGGTATTATTCGTGAATCTGAATCAGCGTATGCGAGTCCTATACTTTTAATTAAGAAAAAAGATGGTTCAGATCGCATGTGTGTCGATTTTCGCGCGTTAAATAGGGTGACAATCAAAGATAGGTATCCTTTGCCGTTAATTGAGGATCATATAGATCGGTTAGGTAAGAGTCGTTACTTTACCACTCTAGATATGGCATCTGGGTTTCACCAGATTTGCTTAGATGACAAATCGGTTCCGTTGACAGGTTTTGTAACCCCAGAAGGGCATTATGAATATCTAAAAATGCCCTTCGGACTTGCTAATGCACCGGTCGTTTTTCAGCGCATTATTAGTAATACGCTCCGTTCTTTTATAAATGCAGGTAATGTCATGGTCTATATAGATGATGTTTTGCTAGTAAGTAATACAATAGAAGGAGGGTTACAACTTTTAAAAGATGTTTTACGCACTTTGACAAATTCCGGATTTTCATTAAATATAAAAAAATGTTCATTTTTGAATACCGAGATTGAATACTTAGGTCGAATTATTACAAACGGTGAAGTACGTCCCTCTAAATCTAAGATAACTGCATTAATTAATTCCTCTGTGCCTGAGAACGTTCGGCAGGTAAGACAGTTTTTAGGGTTAGCTGGATACTTTCGAAAATACATCGAAAACTATGCCCTTAAAACTTCATGCATAGCGCGCCTTACAAAGAAAAATATCGAATTCAAATGGGGTGATGAGCAGGAACGCGTACGTCAAGATATTATTATGTGCTTGACAAGTGAACCGGTACTTGCTATCTTTGACCCTGACCTTACCACTGAAGTTCACACCGACGCTAGTAGTCTTGGATATGGTGCTGTTTTATTACAGATTCGTAAGGATAGTAGTAAGTGTGTTGTAGCGTATTATAGTCAGGTCACTCATGGGGCTGAGGTGCGATACCATTCTTATGAATTAGAGACTTTGGCAGTGGTTAAAGCTTTACGTCATTTTCGCCATTACCTTATAGGCATTGAATTTAAGGTTATCACCGATTGTAACGCCTTAAAAGCCACTCAAAATAAAAAGGATTTGTTACCCCGAGTAGCCCGGTGGTGGGTCTACCTTCAAGATTTTTCATTTACAATTGTGTATCGTAAGGGTGTTTTAATGCCTCATGCCGATTACCTGAGCCGTAATCCTATTCGTGTTGTAAATCATATTGACAAACCACGTAATTGGGCACAAATCGCGCAATTGGGGGACGAAGAAGTGCAAAAGTTAATTGGTCAATTAGATGAGGGACAATTGGATGCTAGTCGTTACCATAAAAAGAATGATATTCTTTATTACAAATACACGCCAATAGGAAATATACCGCGTTTATTATGTTACATACCTAAAGGTTACCGATTAAGTCTTTTGAGGATTTTCCATGATGAAAATTGTCATGTGGGGGTAGATAAAACGGTAGGATTGATTTTAAATCACTTTTGGTTCCTGGTCTTGTCGCATTTGTCAAAAAATATGTTGGTCATTGTTTAACTTGTATAGCTAATAAAAGAGTGCCGCGAGCTCCATTACAACCTATAACTTCATGGTCGAAACCTGATACTGTTTTCCACACACTTCATGTGGATGTTTTGGGACCGTTACCTGGATCTAATGGTTATAAGCATGTCATGATAATTATTGACGCTTTTTCAAAATTTTGCCTTTTATACGCCTTACAAAAACAAGATTTTGATGAACTAAAGCGGGTATTTCAAAATGTCATGTCCTTATTTGGTGTCCCGCAACTTATTGTTACTGATAGGGGTCGAATGTTTGCGTCCACCGAGTTTGTGAAGTGGATGAATGATTCTGGGTGTAGTATCCATCACATAACTCCTGAAATGCATCATTCGAATGGTCAGGTGGAAAGATACGCGCGTACTGTTTTAAATATGTTGCGTATAGAAGTTAATCACAAGAAAAGCAATTGGTCTGAAGAGCTATGGCATTTACAACTAATACTCAATATTACTAGACAAAAGACGACTCAGGCATCTCCATTAAATCTCGTGGTCGGTATAGAAGGAGCTACTCCTGTGATACGAGCGTTGGTTCGTGATGTAGCTGTTGATTGTTCTGACAGTAATCGACAATCCTTGCGGGAATTAGCCAGGCAAAGGGCAGCCGAGTTCTTAAAAGATAATCAAAAGCATCAGAATGAACGTGTCAATAAAGGACGTAAACCACCCCAAGAATTTCATGTTGATGATTTGGTTTTTGTCATCAAGCACGCACAATCGAAAGGAAAGTTTGATCCCGGAATGCGTGGCCCTTATAAGGTAACAAGGGTCTTGGAGAATGGTCGCTATGAGTTGCAACTTGTTGCTGGAGCCTATGGGAAACTGACTTATGCTGCAGCTCAGTTTATGGTACTTTGGAAGGGAGAGTGGACCCCTGATGAATGTGGTGCTTTCTTTGCTAGTAAGTAGTCTTATACATTTTATACTAGACCTTGTTATGTTATGTCTAGTCTTATGTATTTCATACTAGACCTTGTTATGTTATGTCTAGTCTTATGTATTTCATACTAGACCTTGTTATGTTATGTCTAGTCTTATGTATTTCATACTAGACCTTGTTATGTTATGTCTAGTCTTATGTATTTTATACTAGACCTTGTTATGTTATGTCTAGTCTTATGTATTTTATACTAGACCTTGTTATGTTATGTCTAGTCTTATGTATTTTATACTAGACCTTGTTATGTTATGTCTAGTCTTATGTATTTTATACTAGACCTTGTTATGTTATGTCTAGTCTTATGTATTTTATACTAGACCTTGTTATGTTATGTCTAGTCTTATGTGTTTTGTACTTGACTTTGATGTGTTATATCTAGTTTCGAGAGTATACTAAGCCTTGTCCTGTTACATGCAGGGGTACAACTATTTACTTGATCTTGATATTTTGCTTGATTTTGTAAATTTGATTTTGCTTTCATGCCTAGTTCTGTGATTGCCTACTAGAGATTGCTGTTTATGTTTAGTCTCGAGCGAGGCTAGGCCTTGAATGTAAAGAATTAACGTTTTCATTTTCCAGGTGTAGACCAAGCTGGAGAGTCAACGACCTCTTCCACTGTTGGTGACGAGATTGAAGCCAGTGGCACCTATGATCTCGGCGAAGAATAAAGATCATCTTAACCTGTCGAGGGCGCCAGGGTGTCAGGAGAGGCCGTGTAAGGAGTATCGATATTTTGACGTTTCTAAACGTCAAACACGCAGGTCTGTCAGTTGTCATTGTCAAGTTGAGTCGACACTTTTGCTCGAGACAGCGCTTAGGACGGCCAGGTGCATCACTGAGACTTTTTTTCGCGGTATTGTGAATTGTCTAAACCAGAAGTTAACGAAAGTCCTTGGTTGTTAATTATTTTTATATCTAATTCTAATCTAATAGTTTGTGTTTCGGTTTGTAAATTCTAATTCAAATAAATCATTTGTTATAAGTTTGTGTTTTAGTTTACAATATATTAACATATAGCATAACGAAGCTGATCGTCAGATTAATCGAGCGTTGGTTTGCTTAAGCTGCGTTTTATTACGAGCCTAATCGTAAACTGTGTTAATTATGTAGGCGGTGTATGAACAGATTTTGTAAGTCTATAATAATAGGAGAGTAATAAATATATATAATTATACAATTATTATTTGTTTTTAAAATTAATATTTAGACATACCTAGCAGAAAGGCAATGATACTGCGTCTGAATGTAACACGTCAGGTCGAGAGTTCGATTTCCACTCGGGTACGGTACGATTAATTATTTTTATTTCGTAGCTTTGTTAACTAGACTAAGTGCGGTGTTGAGTTTTATCATTTAACATTTCTCAAAAAGTGGGCCACTTTTTACCGATCATCATACATTCGAGTCAGTAAGGAAAAGTCTTACTACTACTCCGTTATTTGTCCTAATAAAATTAATTAAAATTCAAATCAAAATTATCACAATCAAACTAACACGCTACTATTGCGCTACAACGGCGTAATCGTAGCAAATATAATCTATAGGTTATTTTTTATTTGTTTACAATGAAAATAATTGGCTAGTATGTAGTGATATACATCGACTATTGAGGACTGCCGTTGGTTGAATCACGCGAAGTTTAGTATTTTTTGTTTGAAGTAGTCATTAAATGTCACTTTTGATGAAAAAATTGTATTAAAAGTGGTATATAATACTTTTAATGCTTTAATGATTTTTACTAATTAAATAAACTAAAGATCAATCGATGATTGTAGATACAAATCCTCTCGATCTCTTTTTTTCACGCTATAAATAAAAATAATTTACACGGAGTATCTGGTTTTCTTTGTAAGATAGCCAGATTATATATGCTGGTAACTCTGTCAAGTCATCCAATATTATGGTAATACTAATCCATATCGGCATCTTTTGTTTAAGAACATTTAGCCCATTTGTAATTATATCGCCCAGTTTGATAGCTCATATTCTACGTTAAAAAGCGGAATTTGTGTATTAACGTATTTATCGAAACCTTACATAGAATGGTAAACCTTAATTCGTAAGCCATTCTCAGCTTTTCCTATAGATTGAGGAAATTAAGCTATTTAATTAATGCTCGTGCCCCCGCGCCACGACGCCTTCATCGTCGACGCCAACATCAAAGATATTTACGATATATCTAACCCAGAATCAAAACGTGTACAAACATTTTACCAAATGTACCGTTATTGTAATTTTATTAAATATAAAATTGGATATTTAAAAATTATATAAAATTTCGAAAATTTATTGGACATTTTACAAAACTCCATAATCTATGTGCGGGGCTGTTCAGTAGATATTTATCAAAATTATATCTAATGCTCATTCTGGGACTAGGTATATTTATTTACAAGTTAAAGTTAAGTGATGAAAGATTACATTTATGTAAAAAAAAATACATTTATTACTTTCTCGTAAAAGGCTATTTCCAATTTCCTAATTCTTAATGTGTATAATATTAGTTTAATTAAAAGTAACACTTGAAAATAAACAAAGACCATCATTTTGTCATCAGGAGGTGTACAAATACATTTGCCTTCATTGTCTATCAATCACATAAGCTTTGATGATTTTAGTCAATAATAAAGTGTCTATTAGTACGTATACTCAAGATCTTCCGGATTCTAATATGAAGATGAAATATGTGAAAAATAAATACTTTACCTTCTGGCTGCCTATGGAAAGTAAGTGAAAGGTCTATTTTTTTTTAATTAATAAAACTCGCATTAGATATAAAATATCCGTGACAATACATCAATCACAAATATGCAACTTAATTCTCTCTGTCTGAGGGTTCCTTACCATGCGTAAGTCAACGGGAACGTGATTGTGGGCTTGTAATATTATGTTGATCTTACGAAATGAACTACAGATATAAGTTTGTAATGACATTTTGTAATTTAAACTATACGCTAATGTACCTGTTCTTTTAGTTTTAACTTTTTACCTTTTTACCAACGGCTTCGCTCGCTGGAATTACACTATTTTAACTTATATTTACTCAAATTTCACTAACTTTAACTACTTTAATTCTTGTTCTAATAATAACATCACTTTAAAGACAACATATGTATATTGAAAACTGAAAATTCAGTTTAATATATAAAAAAAAAAATGTCGAAATTAATAACAAACATTAGATGTTGAGGTAAGACTGGCAAAATACAATAGTGAAATTGCAATACAATGCATTAAAATCTGGTTAGACGTTTATGAGATTAGTGCGCAACAAACATACAGACAAAAACATAAAATTTTCATGAATCACTATTTTGGCCTCATTACTATCTCACCGTACATTGATTGCATATATCTCAAAACGGTTCAGGCAGCGCACGCTGAAATAATTCCCAATCGGCATAGTATTTTCAAACCTCATTGATAAAAGACTAACAATTTCTTGGAAAGCCTTAAGGTTATATGACCTTTCACTTAAGTAGCTCTATCTATTTAAAAAATTCGTTATGTACATTTAAAGATCTAACTATACACAGAGACAGACGAGGAAAGCGACTTTCTTTTATACTATGTATTTATTTTCAAATGGTCAATAGTTCTTACAGACGGACACACTATGCATATAAAGGGTTTTTTCTTTTGCGTTATGTAACCCGAAAAAAGCGAACAATTAAAATTTAAATACAAGCTTACAACATTATTTCATAATAACATGAACTTTCAGAAAATAAAATTGATGTAATGGGACATAAGGCTGAAAAATATGTCGCCTCGTTTCAAGTGTGCTTACGCGCGACTCTCGTGATTGGCCAGATATTCTCTCTCATACCGGTGAGTGCAGTGTGGAGTGAGAGAGCTTCTGATGTCAGGTAAGTATTTGTAGTTTAAAATAGATAAAGGGGTAGTTTCATTTTATATTTTTTTCCTGAAGACTGTGACCATAAACGTGACTGTGAGTCTCAGTTGAAAAACATTTTTTTGATTGTTTTGATTTTTGAGCTCCGATAACGAAATATTTGAACACAACATTGACTTTCGCCACTCGATCCGTAAAATATCAAAACCATATTAATTTTTAGTTTGAATGAATAGACTTATTAATAAATTGAAATTACTGAGGGTTAGTAATAAATATATTAAATTCCCATTGCAAGCACATTGTGGATTCCATTACATTATAAAAATATTTTATTTTTTTAAAGGCACATACTTGACACCCCTGCACCACGTCAGGCTTTTATACATAGCAACATGACATAATCTAATTTCAGATTCGTATGGGCGTCATGGAGGTGCACTTACTCATTACTGTCGTTGTTCGGCCAAATCTTTATAACTTGTATGTGTGTCCATAAAGTGTTACACTCCGCGTCGTCGTTAAACGGCACAAGTACGTGTTTACTTTATATCTTCTACTTTTTTTTTTCTGAATCGTTGAGGATGTTCTGTATTTGTTTGCTAGTTACAAATGAATAAAGTATTTTCATCTTATACGTATGTTTATATAATTTCCCTTTTTTATTGGATAAAAAAGAGAAAATAAAAAATACTATACTTATATTAATATGCTTCACGCTGTATCCCGCGTAAGATCCAGGGTTGGTAAGGGGAACCTGGGAACCTAGTGAATACTAGAGACATTGGGTGTTGTTTGGTTGTAACTTGCGGAACGTTGCGGTTTATTTTAATACCAGTAGGTTTGTATATTAAAACAGACGCCTCATAAAAATTAAATATGAAATGAAATTTTTCATTACAGTATATATTTTTAGTCTTGACTTAAGCCTTTCCTTTTCTTCTCCTTTTCAGCACCAATAATCTTCTACAGTACTACATGTATAACTATGTTCTTATTCCTACAAATAGCGAGAAAATGGCCAGAACTTGTGAAGCAGATCGCACGGATTGAAGACTTAGACCCATATCATAAGAAACATCTGGCTTACAAATGTAACGCTACATGTTTTGTTGTTTTGAGTTTGGCATTGTGTAAGTTTTGCTTTATTTTTTGATATTCTATTTACAGGATACTTTGAATAATGCAAAATAACCTACTTTCTCTAATAATCCAGTTTCTGAGATAAGAATGTTCAATTAAACGAACACTACATGTTTATAATTTTATTTTTATTTAAGCGATCTGGCACAATGCATCATTGATTTCCGCAACGCTTTAAATAAACTGACAAAAAAAGTTCAGAATGAAATGTCTTACTTATTTTTTTGGCACACCTGTAGTATATATATATAAGAAATTGATAAATATATATAAGTAATGATTGTTTCAGTGGAACACATTTTATCTTTATTATCGGCGGTTGCTGGAACTTTGGCGTGTCATTCCAACGGCCTCTCCTATAGGAAGTTTGTAGTTCATTTCTATCCTTGGGTCTTTAAGTTCTTACCATATTCTTTTTGGTTAGGAGTTCTTACACAGGTAAAACAATTAAATAATATATAGCTTTGTTTAAATATGTGTCTCATAAGAAACAAATTGTGCAGTTAAAATTTAACTTTTATCTTCCATAAACTGTGTATTATACTGTAGGTATAGTGAACAAGAAACAGTCCCTCAGTAATGAATACCATAATTGTAGAAAAAATCTTCGTAAAACTCGCATTTTTAAAAACATTGGGATAGAGATATATTTAAATTAAACATGTATACTTACATCATCTTGTTGATACAGACTCTCTTTTTACTTCGTTAAAATTTTCATAGTATATAAATGATTGTTTCAGTTTCTTCATTTCCAGTCTACATTCATTTGGAACTTCTCAGATTTGTTTGTAATTTGTATGAGTTATTATTTAACAGCGCGCTTGGATCATGTCAATCAGAAATTATTGAACGCCCAAGGGAAAGTAAGTAGTGTGTAACGTATATGAACTTATAAATACTTTTATATTGGCTGTTAAATATTTTGTATTTTCTATTATATTTAATTCAAAGTGAAGCTTCACGCAATTTTTGTGAATCAGTTTTAACCTTGTTCTTCACACTTTGTTCTTTGTTTTTCGTTTAATTTATGTATTTTAAGTGTCAGATATCATCACACTGCTTTAGTTATTAAATCAGGGATAAGATTATTATTTAAACAATTAATAATGAAATCATTTAAGTAAGTAAAATTCCCGCGGGTAGTTTGATCAGCTAACATTCATTACGTTTTCACTCCAACTCTTTCCCATCGTTCCATTCCCTACCCTGTCATGTGCCAAAAAAAGAAGACTACGCGCCGCGTTGAATTCAATTCAGTCCAGACAGAGAAAAAGAAAATTATTTCGCCCCTGAACCAAGAGAAAATATTGTACTTTTTTACAGTATTTACCAGAAGCGTTTTGGAAGACGACTCGCGAAGACTACGGACGTGCAGTTCAACTTGTGAGGAAAGTGGACGAAGTGATCAGTGGAATAATATTCATATCTTTCGCGAATAATCTCTTTTTTTATATGTCTCCAACTGTTTAATACTTTGGAGTAAGAAATAGTTTGTTTTTATAAAAAATATTTTTAAAATAATACATAGTTACATTTTTTAAATCAATTTATACTTATACTAAATTTGTTACTCATTGCACGTTAGGCAACATACATGATCATCGAAGATATATTTAAAAAATATATGTATGGGACGTTTTTAATGAAAAAGATGTTCAATAGTGATTTTTAAAATCATAGTCTGTTTGTCTGTGCGTCCTTGGTTGCTCAATATACATGTTTTTCTAAAAGTGTAATATTATTAAAATACGAAAGTAATTAATATTCTTAAATAAAATATACTAGGACGAAGCCGCAAGTCAAACGTTGTTCTAATATTATATACAAAGAGACAAAACCTAGCAAAATATGTTTGAAATAAAATATATTTTCTTAATGTACTGTAAACTCAAATATTTATAAATAATCTTTTCAGAGATGGTATAAAAGGACAGGCTGAATGCTCTAATCGAGAAAAAGGGTAAGCTTAGGCTTAAAAATCTATACTACAATAAAACTCAGAATTAGAATTATTAGCATGAAAATAAGAACATTTATTGGTTACATTGATTTTTTTTGTATTATAATATGAAATAATATTATTTTTCAATTTCAAGATATAATATATATTTATACATTACAAAAGGTCAGTCATGGTGCATGGTCATAAGTGTGTGGCTGTGAGTTTGATTCTCACTTGAGAAAATGAAATATTTATAATTTTTAATTTCTCGCTGTAATAACAAAGCAAAGAAAGTGTCGTTTGAAAACCTCTTTCCTAGTCGTCTTATATTTTGAATAACATAAAAACTGTTATTTACAGAAAAACAAATCTCCTCGGAGGTTACGAAGCGGCTCTGTATTTCCTCTTCTCTCTATTTTATCTCATAGCTAGATCAGTCGCGGTCTCGCTTATTGCATCGCAAGTGAACTCAGCTTCCACTGGACCTGCGCCTGTGTTGTATGATGTGCCATCTCCGGTATACTGTGTGGAGGTATTTATATTATTTGAATATGGAGAGCAAAAATAGAAAAATTACGTTAATTTATATGAATATAATTTAACTAACTGACACACACTGACATAATTGATCCTTGAGACAAAATTAAGAGAACATATTGTTGTCCTTATTTACAATACTACATTATAAATGAGATCTTGTTGTTGCAGGTCCAAAGGTTTCTGGATCAGGTGAACGGGGATACGGTCGCGTTGAGTGGATTGCAATTTTTAATATTACCAAAGGATTGTTGTTGACTGTAAGAGTACTCATTAATATTACATTGAACATATAACAAATTGAACGAATTTAAACCTGCGCCAGGTGGATACCGGATATAACTTAAATTACAGATAGTTTTTTATATTACACAGACATATTTAATAGTAATAATATGAATACTACACACAGTGTTCATACTAAACAGTACACTTTTTTAAAGTTACACACACGTCACCGAAGCAACGCCCATGTTACAGATCTAGAGGATCCATAAATTATTTATAAAATGCCATAAATCGTTTTTGGATAACAGCTATTAGTTTGTTATTAATTGCTTGGTTGAATCTCGACTATAGGATTTTTATTAATGAAATTGCGAATTGTTAGATAATTATTTCTAATGAACTAAAGATTTCAAAATAATGGCGTGGTTATTATTTTAATTAAATTTGATTAATTAAAAATAATTAACGATAAATCGTCTCTCTTTACAAAACTGTGTAAAATAAATCAAAGAACATGGTTCTTTGATCAATCACGGCGAACAAAAGCTCCAAGCTAAAGCTGTGACAATCACCGTTATTTAAAAAAAAAACGAAATCCATTTTTGTCAATTGAACTTTACCAGAGAAAATCCTAGTATGATATGCTGAGGGAAGTTAAAAATTAAATATTATATGAATTTGAGTGAATCTTGCGTGCCACTTCAAGAGGAATTTAATTTCAGCCAATGAACCAGCTTTTAAGTATTTTTGATCTTTCGCTCGTCGATCGTGTTAAATGGACGTATTACATTTTTTATGGTTATCACAAGATTTTTTAGATTAATAATACGTTTTTCTTTAGATTTGACCAGTACTTAATACGACAGAGTATGCGGAGACACATAGACGTTAAGGCGCTTTCCTAATTCAATCAAAGTTAATGGTCAAGCTAAGAAAACCATTGTTTTACAGAGAAATGCCATTCTGGCGCACAAGTGCGTGACTGTAAACACAACTGTTGTGAACTCGATTCCCACATAGGAAGTGAAATTTTTAATATTTTTAATTCCTCCTTCTGGTAACAAAGCAAAGTACCGTCACTTAACATGAAATATTTTGAAAATTGGTCGAAGAGTGTGGAATTCTTCCCTGCATATATAGGATACAAATTGATACTAAATTATATGTTTTTTCTGTCTACAGGTCGCCGGTACAATTGTCACGTACGAGCTAGTAATGTTCCAGTTCAACGCGTCCCCACCAATTGCTCTCAATACGACCACTACTACAAGTGCACCTCTTAATATGACTACGTTAGCTTTTAATATGAATCACTAATTGTTGGAATGATAATAAAGTTGTTAATTGAAAGTGTTTCTTTTCGTCCAAATCTTGAGGAATTGCACGTTAAGTGGTGAAAATCAAAGCAGCGCTGTATCTTGTAAAAATGTTATATATTGCATTCCTCCCAATGGAAAGCGAACCCATAACCGTTACCTTTGCTATCGGTTGTGACACTGCGCGATGATAGCCTCTAATTAGTTATAAATGTTCTGAATATTGTCTATATTTTTATTTTCTATATATGTTTACTAAGTATAGGCAAAGCGCGGCGTTGAGTTCCGCCACTCAACACGCAATGCCTCAAATTCGGTGGAAAGTGGGGAACGGAAGTGGAACTTTCAACTTTCACTTCCGTTCCCTCTGTCTACCCAGCCTAGTGCGGGATACAGCGTGAAGCTGAAAAAAAAATTAAAAAATAAAATGTTTACTAACTACCATTGTCATTTCCAAAAGAATTTTTATTATTCTTAGAAATGACTCTTGGTTAGAGAATATTTATCAAAATTATCAAACAGATTTGGCTTAAAACGGATTTGGCTTATGCCAACCATCAATCGCTCTAAGATTCATATATTTGTTCAAACTATTTGAAAACAATAAGTGTCGAGAGAATTTTTTTTTTATAAATGACGGTTGTAGGTTCTAAAAAACAAACACGATACATCCAAGATGTACGATCCATGTAACATGACTTATTATGTGTATGTGTGTTGTAATCTCTTTTAAAACTTCTTACAATTTATATGATTATTATTTAAAATTTAAGTATCTTTATACACTCTATCTCTTAATCTATTCCCATATAAAACTGCCGACTTTTGAGACATCGCGCTGGATGAACCATTTGTAGAGCTGAAATAAAAAAGAAAAATATTAAAGAACTTTATAATATGTGTGTCATCACACTTTGTATGACGACATACTCGTAGATATTATGATGACCAGAGAAATCAAAATAAATTTATAGTAAGTCTAGTCACATAAATTATCCTTGCAAATAGTCCGTCGAGCATGACACAAGTTTACAAAAAATTGATATCCGCGTTTGTACCGACTGTACATCATACACACAGGTTGATTGTCATCGTCAGGGAGATCTTGACATACGTTGAAACAAATGTCTTTTGACAGCGTTTTATGAGAAAGATACAGCAATGCTGGAAATATATAATAATGACTTTAATAAGTGAAGCTTATTATACTATTCAAGAATATTAAAAGGCTTAATTAGCATAGAATAAAAATAGAACAAGCAATATAAGATTACGTAAAAACAAATTGTAATGCCATTGAATAGAGAAACTGTTGAGTTTCTTGCCGATTTAATTACGGTCACGGTTGCTTACTTTATATTCTTTTCATGATACAAAAGTAATAGTAAAAGCTTATTTTAATAAATAATATTTTCAATTTGAAAATACTGCTCAAATTGGTAGCTAAACCTATGACCACCCGAAGTTGGATCACTATCCATTCCCAAAAAAGCGATAGCTGTACATCACGATGCAGGGCGTTGCGCCTATTGATTAGCGATCGAAAATCTAAATGGCCGTGTTTCACTGGAGTGAACTTTAGTACCATTAATTGCAAAATTCAGTTTTTCCCATCCCCCTATGAATTTCGACAAATCTTATCTCAGTACACAACCTACTTACATGCAAAATTTCTACCATATAAAGTCCCGAAGTAGTTTACATGAATAAATATATAATATTATTAAGAAGACTGTTTATTTATCAAAATAGATACTCACCAACATAAAACTTGAGAAAGAAACCAAATATCATGATGGCGGTTACGGTGACATGAGCTAAATATCAGAAAGAGATATTTATATGGTACTACCAGTAAATTTTCAAATGATTTTCAACTATTTATACTATAATATAAAATGTTATAACGTCGACAAAGGTGGGTATCGATACCTTCGCTCAATTTCAAGTTGAAACATCAAAATAAGTATTTATTTTGTATAAAAACATATCGTAAAAATAATTTAAATTTTGTAAAGAAATTCATGCAAAACATATACAGAAGAGGTTTTAGTACATAGTAACGTATACCATAAAACAGGTATAGTACCTACGTATATTTTATTGAAGTTTAGCTCATAAATTGGGTTTTCGATAGCTTTTACATAACAACGTTTTGTATTATGAGAGTTAATAAAAATATACAGGAAATTGAAAATAGAATTAATTTTGATATTTAGGCTATATTTTAGATTATTAGACCTGATGTCGTATATTATAACTCAGAACAGTTATTATAGAGTTCAGTCTGAGGCCTGTCGTGGCACATGGGTGTGACTGTAAACGTGACAGGTTGTAGATATTTTCCCGAGTCAGGTCGCACTCGAGAAAATTAAATATATGTATAATATCTTCAATACCTAGCTCTGGTAACAACGCAAGGTCAACACGATTCAACACGCAATGCCACAGATTCAGCGGAAATTGGGGAACGGAAGTGTCTTACTGCGAGTGCCTTTACACTAGGTTCCCAAATTTCCTATGCCGATCCCGCCATGAGCGGGAATCAGCAGGAATCTAAGAAAAAAAATATTTAGTTAAATGTCGCTTCGTCCACTTGATTTTGTTCTTGATAATAGACAACTTATGCATTATTTTGACGATTAAGCCTAATAATATTACTCCATACTTCATATAAATACATGTACAAGTTTTATACCGCCGAGATTTAGTGGCACAATCGTGTTATTGTACACACTATGGCAGTGAGTACAATTTCCACTCTGAGCTAAGCGTGACATTATATTATATACTAAGAATTCTGTCATCATCATCATCATCATCATGTTCGTAAGTATCTTAAAACTTAGTTACTCTGCCTACTATGCCAGATGCTGGCGTATCCCCAAGAAGGGCGTGTAGCTAAAAGTTAAGTTCAGTCAGACATAGATACGACTTACCTTGTGTGCAAACACAGGCTGTACATATACCAACAAAAGACATTATAATATAAGATATACCCGGGATAGATATCCCATTGAAATATATGCACCACTTTTTAAAATAGAGGCCTGTCGTGGCGCAGTGGCACAAGAGTGTGACTGTGTGAGTGTGTTGATCCTCAGTCGAGGAAATGAAAGATTTAATATTTTCAATTTAAATATTTAATGTTTCATTTCTTCGCTCTGGTAATGAGACAAACTTTTTAAAATATATTTTACATGTATCCCTATCTATTTTGACACATATTTTGTAGTGCAGAGGGGTTTTTTAAACACTTTAATGAGCAAAGATATTTTTAGCAGACGCAAAAAATGTTTAAACTTTTCAAATGTAAATATTCATTGTTTCATAACTTTATAAATAGTAATGACAGCGTCATACTCGTAGTAAACATATTGTCAAATCTGCTCAGATTCAGATTTACAATACAACTATTAGAACTTTACTTAACAACTTACTTGTACAAAAGTAAAATTTCTATCTAAAACGCCCTCACATTACATGAACGAGGACAACAAAGCAACACGATCAGTTCAAAGTAGCAATTTAACATACGCCAGGGCTCTTTAATAAAACACCTATATAGTACTGTACGAAAGCTATTTAGAAATCGTTTATTGAGTGAAGATTTGAAAAGAACCTTTCATCCCTTATTTTGTTTGACTGGCGATTCGAGTAAGGTTAGTGTAGAAGGTACTCGTACATATACATATAAGTAATATGGATCCGGCGTGTTCGTAGAATGCTAATGAGTTTCTTCTGATCTCTATATGTATATGTTTTTTTTTTCATCTTCACGCTCTGCATTTCATTATATAGTATTTTGAGTGCAGACATCAACGCCGCGTTTAGTCTTGTTTCAAAGGAAAGAAATAAAAATATTACAAATTTCATATTTAATACTAGCTTTTACCTACGGCTTCGCTCACTTAGTCAAGCGAGATTCGCACATTTCAAAACGTCAATGAGAAACGTTACAAGTATTATAACTTTGAATTTCAACAATTACTTTCACAACTCGTGCGTGATGTCAAAGTAACTTTATCAAAGATATATACATACATACATACATAGATGCGGTAAACAAATACATTTATTTTCATTGAAATTAAATATTTCAAGATTTTTTAAGGTGATGTGTGATGAAGCCGTGTGTGTCTTAATCTCATTTTTTAGTAGCATTCAGAAAATGTTATATCTGTAAACCAAGTTTAGTTTTGTTATGTTAAGCAAATGAATACAAATATCATTATATTTTATTTTATTAAGACAAACTAGTATTCTATTAAAATATCTACCCAATACGATCTATTTCTAATGAAAAAAGTGCAAAATAAAACCTTTAATAGCGTTGGCCATTTTATGCTTACTTGATAACTATTTCAAAAATTCTTAAAAGGAGTTCCTTAAATATGCTATGATATTATCAATGAAACCTATCATGGCGCAGGGGCACAAGCGTGTGTCGGTAATCGACAGGCTGTGAATTTGATTCCCACTGGAAGAATGGAAATATCAAGTATTTTTAATGAGATATTCAATATTCTCATTATATAGGTATATATAGGTCTGGTGACCGCGTGGCGTCGTAATACTTCGAATTCGGTGGAAAGAGGACAACGGAACGGAGTGTCTTAACACTAAGCTTCCAAGATCGCTCTGCCTATCCTACCAAGTGCGGAGTACTGCGTGATGATGAAAAAATTATGCAAAAAGAAGTTGGAGCTAAAATAAGTATAAACGAAATTTACTTTCTGAGATAACCCCTCTACCTATTCTTAATTACAAGATATAAAAAATAAACAAATCATGGTGCAAATTTCAAAAACAATTTGTGTATTGAATTCACATTCACAAAATAGTAAATTCCTAAACCTCTGTTCAATGTCGACAAAAATTATATAACATTTTTATCTAAATTTTGACTATTCAATGTCCTTATAAATGTCTTAAAAGTTATAATGTTACTAGAAAGTAATTGAGATTAATAAATAAATTTTAAGACGGCGAAACCGCGTTAGATCTCGCTTATGACTTATAAAAATATTTTAAATATAAATGTATCTCAATATAACAAGTTTACCAATTATATATATTAACTTTACTTATTAATTACAAAATTTAAATGGCATGTTTACAGTAAATCACATTACCTTTAAAAGAATTACAGCGTTTGACGCAAAAGGTTAAACAAACCCCCAATACGGCCTGTATTAGGGATTTGTTCCATTAAGCACTATCCAGGCTTAATCAAGAGGACGTCACGTCACACGCTCATTGCTGTTAAAGCTCAGATGCCCCAATAGATTGTAAGGCTGTATATGCACTCTGTGTGTGACTATCTTAATTTTTTAACATTTGAAATAGCTATAAAATAAAACTCACTGTTTTTGTAAGCAAAAATTTATTCTGTAAGAAAGAACACATCTTAGGGTTTTATTTTTTAAATATGACATCTTGTAAACGTGAACCATTATTATTCTTACACTCCTGTAACCGGGACTGGAAATTTTCAATTACCACCAGACAAGTGCTCGTCGAAATGTTCTGTATCTCATTGCAAATGTTTTCTTTTAACTGTTCAATACATTGTGGGTTATTTATATACCTTGCTTTTAAGATATCCCCAAACGAAAAAGTCCTTTTGAGATAAATCTGGGCTGCGGAGTGGCCAGGTGATGTCACCTCTCTTGGATATCAATTTATTGCCGAAAATTTTACGTATTGCCGCTAAAGAATCATTTGAGGTGTGACATGTTGCCCTGATTTGTTGAAATCAGCTTCTTTGATTGAAGCCAGAGAAGTCCTTTAAAGCTGGTGCAAAAAAGCTCTGTATCATTGCAACATATCGCTCTGTGTTAACTGTGAGTGGACGGCTTCTCTCATCTTCGTTAAAATAAGGACCAATAATTCCTCTACCTGATAATGCTGCCCACACGGTGATTTTGGGCTAGTGTAAAGATTTTTCGTGTTTTAATTTTTGGTTGATGTCACCCCAATACCTACAATTTTGTCGATTGACGTAGCCATTTAGGTGAAAATATGCTTCATCTGAGAATGGGGTTCACGATGGAAGGCTCTAGAGGGCTGCAACGTTCCATCAACCACAATGTGCACTACACGAGCGCGCACTGATAGGGCGTCCCCCCAAGGCGACGCGCACCAGTGCGTCCCCGCTGGTGTGATAAGTGGAGACGAATGCGGCGTTGGGGACCGCCACCCAGCACGCCATGTCCGGAGCGGCGGGAAGTGGTCCTCCACGGAGCTACAAATAGCTACGTGGAATGTAAGAGGAGGGATGGAAGAAAAGATGAATGAATTATTAGATGTGATGGAAGACAGAGATCTGGATGTTATTTATGTAACTGAGGCCAAGCGAAAACGCAGTGACACGGCCGATTTGCCTGGCAACCGGATCGTTCTCTGGGCCGGCGTACCAGAGAGCGAGCGAGGGAGTCGAGGTGTAGGCGTGTTAGTGTCTTCTCGGTTGGTTAGTGCAATAATAGAATACAAGGCGATCAACTCGAGGCTGCTTTGGGTGCGCTTCAAGCTGGGGATAACAAGAGTTTTCTTGTTAGCGGCGTATGCGCCGGTATCCTCAGCTCCATTATGCGAACTCGAAGAGTTTTGGGAAAGTGCGAGGGACGTTCTAGGTAGTGTTAGAGAGAATGAAAAAGTAATAAAATGCGGTGATTTGAACGGATGGGTCGGAACTGCGCGTAGCGGTTACGAAGGAGTGCTAGGGAAGTACGGTGATAAGAGAATGTACGAGGCTGGAAAGCTTATATTGGAAATTTGCAAGGAAAAGAATTTGTTTGTGGCAAACACGATGTTTGACCACAAACAAATTCACATGTATACGTGGGAGCGAACGGAAGAGAAAAGTATGAAGCGAAACGTGGGTATTACAGAAGAAGAATGTAAGAAAGATGATTGCTGTAGAGATGCGATCTCTTCGTCGGATATGCGGAGTCAGTTTATCTGATCGCATATCCAATGAAGAAATACACAGAATGGCAGGTACTAGCGTGGATGTCACAGTGAGAATAAGACCTGAAGAAGAACGTGCTCAGGTGGTTTGGGCACGTCGAGCGAATGAGTGAAGAAAGAATTTTAAAAAAGATTTATGAAAAAAATGTGAGAGATAAGAGAGGGGAGGGGAGACCTCGGTTGACCTTCGAAAACACAGTATCGACGATACCGGAGGAAGGTCACGTAAAAAGCATGAGGATCCCCCGGAGGGCATGTATAAAGAGGTTGATGACAGTGGACGAGGCGAAAGAGGTATGCCGAGACTGTAGCGTTTGGCGCTCCGTTCTCTCTGCGTACCCCGCTATAGCGTGAAGCTAAGTTAAGTTAAGTTATGGTAGTCGTAACACATGTGCACAAACGTGACTGTAAAAGTGGGTTTGTTCCCCATTCGAGAAAAATTATACATTTTAATTTCTTTGGTCTGGTAACTAGGCAAAGTATCGCATTGAGTTTCGTGACAAAACATGCAAAGCTTCAAATACAGCCAAAAGGTGAAAAATAGAAAATGCCTTAATGGAAACAGATCACTAGGTTTTTAAGATCCCTGTCTACTCCGTTGTGCGCGGGATAGAGTGTGAAGTATAAAAAGAAAATTTTTGTTCGTGTCACAGTTGCTAGCTAAAACTAGTAATAAATTATATATAAGGCTACCTCCATATCCTTTGTCACATTTTCATAAGATCCAATGATGAAGTATCTCTTGAAAACACAAAAACCACCAAAAAAATCATTTATCAAAGACTTATTTATGCCCTTCTAGGGATGAAGGGCTACTTTGTCATCAAATACCTTTCCAAAGGTAAGGCTTGATGAAATTAAATAGTATTTGTGGACACTCTGAAAGGGAGAGGTATCAGCGTTTAAGTGACTATCTAGAAATTGAATATAATAAAGAGAAATCTCAAATAAAAAAAACCAAATGCTGGTTTTTTTTTATTTGAGATTTCTCTTTAATTTAATATTTAATCGTTTTGTTATCATCATTTTTGTTGTCAAAAGGTGAAAAATCATTTATCAAAGACTTATTTATGCCCTTCTAGGGATGGAGGGCTACTTTGGCATCAAATACCTTTCCAATGGTAAGGCTTGATGAAATTAAATAGTATTTGTGGACACTCTGAAAGGGAGGGGTATCAGCGTTTAAGAGACTAGTTCAATTTCTATTGAATATATTAAAGAGAAATCTCAAATAAAAAAAAACCAAATGCTGGTTTTTTTATTTGAGATTTCTCTTTAATTTAATATTTAATCGTTTTGTTATCATCATTTTTGTTGTCAAAGTAATGCTAATAACTTGTGGATGTCATTAACATCTTATTAATTATAAAACTATATAAGTTAAATAAAAAAAAGATGCTTATAATATTAAATAAAAAATTGAATTTTTCAATTAACACTTAATGATCATTCAGTGATAATAAGACCAATTAATACAATAAAAGCATGCAATCTTACAGAAGTGTTTCCTAATTACGTTATCACGTAGAATTATCGTGCTTAAATTAATTTTATAGATAGTTTATTTTATGTTCTAAAATATAATTAATAATTAATTATATTACGTAAGTGGAACGGAGTGTCTTATTACTAGGTTCCTAAGTTCCCACTGTCTACCCTGCCATGGGCGGGATACAGCGTGAAGCTGAGTGAGTGAATAACTCATTATAGTAATTGAGCATTATATGTCAGCGGCACAGTGTGTAAATGTAAACACGACGGTTGTTGGTCGACTTCCACTCGGGGAATAAAAGATTTCATTCTCAAGTTATAGCAGAACACGTTAACCACCGTTTCTCCGAGGTGGGAGTGAGCCTTGCGCCTTGATATTGGATTTGCTTGGCCTATCTTTTTATGCTGAGAAAGAGTAAAACTGATTTAGAACATAATTCTTGGGTAAAGCTAGTTCATCAATAAACGTTTCAATGTATAAAAAATGTATTAGAAATCCACTCGACCTTTTTGAATAATACTAAAAATTTATAGATGTCGTAAAATCTGATTCCTTTTTTATTATTTTACTATAAGGAACACTATTGTTATGACAGTTTATTTTCTTTATATATTTTTTTAAATGAAATGATTCTCTATGAAGATTACATTTTATCGGTATCCATTTTGAAAAAAATATTTTTTATATCCTCAAGATATTGATTACCGCTTATACGTTATTGAAATCATAAAGGTAACTCAAAATATATAATGCAAGGATTTTGTGTCCCAGTGTGGCAGCGAACGACTGTAAATCCAACGGTCGGGAGTTCAATCTCCACTAGAGAGAATCGGCGAATCGGCCTCCTAGAATCGGCGAATCGGCATCCTAGAATCGGCGAAAATATAGGAATAAAGTTTTAATAGGAACGGGTTATCTTAACATTAGGTTTCTCGGCTCCCTTTACCTACACTACTTTGTGTAGGATACAGCATAAAAAAATAAAAAAACAAATGTTAAATAGGTTACAGCTTTTTAAATATTACATAATCGTGTGAATATATAAGGAGGTTGATGTGGTAAGCGTGACTTTTGAAGGATCAATACTTATTTAGGGGAATTACTTCTTTTCACTTCTTCCCTGGTAATACATAAAAAGCTGCACAGAGACATATCGAGTACATAATAAATAAACACTAAGCTCTTGGTTAATATATATTTAAGATACGTCCATTTTTCTAATCTTCTAAATATTAAGCGATGGGTCGCGAAAATAAATTTTTAGATAGATTTCCGCGACCCATCGCTTAATATTTTGAAGATTAGAAAAATGGACGTATCTTAAATATATATTAACAAGAGCTTAGTGTTTATTTATGATGTACTCGATATGTCTCTGTGACTGTAAACGCGGTCGTAACGAGTTGGATTACCACGAGGTAATGACTTATTTTTATTTCCCCATACTAACAAGATTAAGTACTGCGATAAGTTCCACCACTAATCACTTTAGAGTCCTGGAAAAGTCCTAGTGTAGAGACACTTTTTTCTTTATTCTATTTAATAAAAGATAAACATTTTTTTGTCCTACCATATATTACATAATTACATGTCACGAAATCATCGTGAAACATTAATAATTTCCTCAGTTAATTTACGAATTGAGTCAAAACGTTTACATACTTATGTTTTAAAACCGAAGAATGAATAGGAATGTACGTGCTGATTTTCGGAACTACATGCTTTAAGAAAAATATTTATATGTTGGAAAGCCCAATTACCAAGGAAGGCTGTTAAACGTATGTAATATTTAGAACATCTTAATCGTTCTGATGTACCCTCGAGCACCGAGGAACTTATACTATAGTTACTCTTACTTGACTAAGCGAAAGAATCCACAGGTAGACAAAGTTAGTTAGCATAGACCGCATAAACATAACATGTGTCGTGCATCTGTAGACGCAACAAGTTGTGTGTTCGTTTACCACTCGAGGAATTGAAATATATAATGTTGTGTTTTGTTAGCTCTGGTCAAAAAGCGGCGCTGAGTTCCACCACTCTTCTCTAATTTGTAAGAAGTGCCTTTACACTAGGTTGAGAAAAGAAATTTATATGTAGAGATCAAATTAAACTCATTAGCATTCCATGGGGCAAACCGTTTGGACGTCAAATCGATATTACATATACGAGTATTTATATATATGTACATATCTGGCACACTAACCTTCAAATCACCAGTTAAACAAAATAAGAGATGAAGATTAACTTTATTAAATTAATAAACGATTTCTAAATCGTTTTAGTAGTTTAGGTGTTTTGTTACAGAGCACTAGCATATGTTAAATTGCTACGTTTGAAACGATTCGACTCGTGTTACTTTATTGTCGTAATACCAGAGCGATTTTGTTAAAAAAATACTTTTGTACGAGAAAATTGTTAAAGAATTACTGTAGATGTAATTGGTTCTACTTTCAATTTACTGTATATGTTTTACCAACCTTGGCATAGTTTAAAACGTTGTTGGGTAAAAATTATCCAAACCAACATTTGTAAACCTCAATAAAATGTATATTCTACAGGTATTTTGTAGTATACGTTACTCTTTACTAAAATATCTTTTGAATATGTTTACATTTACATTATATTTATTTACAAAATATAAAGTAAAAAAATAAATAAATTTACTATAGGTACTTGAACTTTTACGTGCACAAGGGTGGGTCCTATAGTCTGTCGGACTATCCTAATATAAAGTGCCGTATTATGTTTAATTTAACTTAATTTTCTTAGACTATAAATAATCATTAATCTTTACATAAATAAGTAAATCGCTTATTCAAAACAGTAATATTATCAGTACAGTGAACCGAGCGAGCGGGGCTTTGTGGTGAGAGAAGGGAGCAGTGCATTTTAGTAATTTTTACCATAATTATAATCCAGTAATTTATTAGAAATATCCAATTGCATAAGGCGAGTTGTATGATTATAATAAAAAAAGTAAGGAACATAAATAGTAGAAATTTGTTTGAAAATTCACAGGTATTATTGTATAATATTATTATTATGAAATTTAACTCAGCTTCACGCTGTATCGCGCACTTGGCAGGGTAGGCAGAGGGAACGGAAGTGAAACCTAGTGTTATGACACTCCGTTCCACTTCCGTTCCCCACTTTCCGCCGAATTTGAGGCATTGCGTGTTGAGTGGCGGAACTCAACGCCGCGCTTTGCCTTATTACCAGAGCTAAAAGCTTAACTCCTTCCGCCGTAACTGCGATCATGATATTTAATTTGTCTAAATTGTTTTCTTTTGGTGATTATACATTTATATACATTTTTATAAATAAATATTATGCTCAAAAATATCATATTTTGCATTTAAAGTTTTAAAGTTCATTCAAGCGGTCTTTAATATTTTTCGGTGGCTACTCCATGGGCTCTCGCTTTCTTTGGAATAGAAAGGGTTTCAACTACGGATTATCATAGATTTATCTAAGGATTTGAACAATATTTAAAAATTTCAAATATTAAATTAAAGATACAATTGTAAATAATTAATTTGAGAATTTTAATCATCAAATGAATATGAAGTAAGCCACCGGCTCGAAGGTGTTTTGCTGACAAAAATCGACAAAAAATTCAACAGTTGCTCTATTCATTTTATTTAATTGTTACGTATAGTTTTGTTTAAGTTTTTATCCTGTTAGTATTCCTAAATAGTATCAAAGGCTTTACTTATTAATGTCATTATTATATATTTCTAGCTTTGCTCTATCTTTCTCATATAACGTCATCAAAAGATATTTGTTTAAACGTATGTCATGATCTTCCTGACGATGATAATCAACCTGTATGTATGATGTACAGTCGGTACAAGCGCGGATATCAATTTTTCGTGAACTTGTGTCATGCTCGTCGGACTATTTGTAAGGATAATTTATGTAAGTTATTATTTCTCTGGTTTAGTAGACAAATTTCGGTGATGAGATCTATACATATATATTATATAGTTCTTTAATAATTTTCTTATTTATATCGGCTCTACAAATGGTTCATTCAGCGCGATGTCTCAAAAGTCGACAGTTTTATATGGAAACCTTTTAAGAGATATAGTATATAGATACTTTGATTTAAAAATAATGATAATATATGTTATAAGAAGCCTTAATAAAGATTACAAAAACACAATAAGGCATCGTGCATGTATTGTGTTTGTTTCTTTGACCCTTCAGCCGTAATTTATAAAAAAAAATATTTCTCTCGACACTGTTTGTTTTCAGTTAGTTTGTACATATTTGTGGATCTCAGTCAAAGCAATTAGGTGCTTGGCATTAGCCAAATGTGATGATTTTGTTTAATTTTTCTATACCAAAGAGTAATTCTTAAGAATAATAAAAATATTTAGAGCTGAAACGGTAGTTAGAAAATATATACAAACAATAATGTTGTAGACAATATTCTGAGCAATTAATAGACACACCGTAAATTTAATAAAATTAGAGGCCATCGTCGCCCAGGGCCACAAGCTATTCCAACAAATGATTGAATGACTTGTAATTATCATTGTTTTTATATTCTTATTTATATTTTACTTTTATTGTTCATTTTGGGTGTAGGGTTTTAGATTAGGGATGTTTATTTTTATATCTTGTTGAGCTAGCCTGTGAGTGTGATGTATAATGGAAAACATTTTTTTAAATTTTGCATGTATATATAAAACTTATTTTGTATAATTTTGTATATTACGTTGGCTTGCCTAATAAATAAATAAAAAAAACGGTTATGGGTTCATTTTGCATTGGGAGTAATGCAATATGTAATATTTTTATTTTCTATAAAAACGAGGTACAGAGCGGCGTTGAGTTCCGCCACTTATTGCGCAATGCCTCAAGAATTTGACGGAAAAAACACATTAAATTAACATCTTCAATGTAATTCTAGTAGTTAGAGTTAAATGCTGTTTAAAGTTAAATGGTTCACATAAAATGCTGACGTGGTTATATTAAGAGGTGCACTTGTAGTAGTAGTCGTATTGAGAGCAATTGGCGGAGACGCGTTGAACTGGACCATTACTAGCTCGTACGTGACTATTGTACCTGCAACCTGCATACAAAAATCATATTATTTGACTTTTCTTTGGTAAAACAGTCAAACACTTCCATCGAACGAACAATCAAAAATACTTAAAAGTTAGTTCATTGGTTTTAATTAAATCCCCCTGGAAGTAGCATTCAAGAGTCGTTCAAGTTCATATAACATTTCATTTTTAACTTTCCTCAGCATACTATAATAGGATTTTCTCAGGTGAAGTTCGAATGACAGAAAAAAGATCTTTGTTAAATTGGAGCTTTTAAATAAGAATGAATCAAATTTTAGAGCTTTAGCTTGGAGTGTTTGTTCACCGTTTGTGATTGGTCAAAGAATAAAAATGTTGATTTCTTCGATTTAGTTTTTTAAAGACAAACGATTTAGTTTTTTTGTTAATTTAAAATTATATTCAAAATAAAAAACAATGATTTAAAAATATTCAAATTAGATATTTTGATTTAAAACTTTAATTCTGTATATTAAAATTTTAATATTTGTAATACGATATATGATTATTTTGTATATTATATTTATATATAAAAATGTATACTCACCAAAATAAAACAATTTAGACAATTCATCATAAATATTATGATCGCAGTTACGGTGAAACGAGCTAAATTTCAGAACAATAATATTTTACAATAATGACTGCGAATTTTCAAACAAATTTCAACTATTTATATCTTAATTTTTTAATTTCAATCATATCACTCTATGTATTTATTTTTATAAAGTTTATAGTTTGTTTACTCCGCAACTTTCTCTTCCACTTTCATTGGTTGGCTGGAAGAGATTTCTTTTAGAGATAAGTCCGCCATTGTTCACTTATTTTTTTTATTGTTTAATTTTCATTTTGTTTTTTTGTTATACAATAAAGAATATATATATATATATATATATATATATATATATATATATATATATATATATATATATATATATATATATATATATATATATATATATATATATATATATATATATATATATATATATATATATATATATATATATATATATATATATATATATATATATATATATATATATATATATATATATATATATATATATATATATATATATCACTCGCCATATGCAATCGGATATTTTTAATATATTACTGGATTATAATTGTGGTCTAATTTACTAGACTGCACTGCTCACTTCTCTGTTCGCGCACCACAAAACCCCGCTCGCTTTGCTCACTGTACTGATAATATTACTTTTTTTAAAAAAGCGATCTACTTATTTATATAACCATTAATGTTTAGTCCGACAGACTATAGGACCCACTTGTCCACGTTCAAAGTTCAATTATCAAAATGAGTCATTATTTAGTAGAATAAAAAAATATAAATTTACATGTAAATAAAATGTAAATGTAAACATATTCAAAATATATTTTAGTACAGAGTAATGTTTACCATAAAATAGCTGTAGAACAAACGTTTTTATTGAGGTTCATAAATGTTGTTTCCGATAGCTTTTACACAACAACGTTTTAAACTATACCAAGGTTAGTAAAACATACAGTAAATTGAAAGTAGAACCAATTTTGATTTTTGGACTTTATTTATATAAATAGATTCAACTAAAACACCTTTCGTGGTGTAGCGGCACAAGCTTACAATTGTAAACGCGACAGGTTGAGGTTCAATTACCGTTCGAGAAAATAAAATACTTAATATTTAATTTTCCTCTGGTAACAAGGTACAGCGAAGTGTTTAGTTCCACTTCTTAACGTCTCAAATAAAATCGGTGGATATTGGGGAACGTGAGTGACTTACTGGAAAAAGAGTCTCCTAACATGGTTCCCAGATTGGTAGGCTGACTAAATTTAAGATAGCTGAAGCTGAAAAAAATTGTTATGTAGTCAAATGTTTTTATAGACAATGGGGCGGGGGCTGTTGATAAGAGATAATCTCGGAAATTACCAGTGAAACTACTCTGCTTCAGGCTGTATTATATCGTGTTATGGATAGCTATATGACTTAGCACTAATGCTAAGACATATAGCCAAGAAACTCAACGTTAATAATAAAAACAATAAACTCCTCCACGTTCGAATCGAACCCACACCTTTCGTGTCTACAGTAAGAAGTCGTGTCACGCATGTCACAGCGACACAGCGTTAGCGGGTGCTTAGCTTAAGCAAAATGCTTAATACTTAATAAGGAGATATTAAAGGATTACTTAAAAATGGAAATACATATAATGTGCTGCATCCTTGACCTCGTACTGGCGGAGCGAGTCTATACGTGGCTTCGCCCATTTAAACTTATTGTGGTATTAAATTGTAACTTAAACCGTTCAGTAATTAAAATTATCTTTCTTCACCAATTTTTACATAAATAATTATTATAAGCAACAGAAAAAATCTGTCATGAAAATATTATATATATTGAGTTTGATTGGTTAGTTATTAGTTTGAGGCCGTCGAGACTCGGTAGCACTGCCGTGTGGCTGTTATAGCCACGGTACATGGTAGTGCTACTGATTATGTTTTCGATTCTGATTGGGTGAAATATTCATTAAGTATTTTAATTTCCTCGCTCTTGTAGTAAGGCAGTAAGTCAATGGCCATGGTGTTGAGTTCCGTCATGCAACAATCAATAGCTTGGTCAAGTAGGCATTGTAATGTCTCAACAATTGGTTCACAAACAATTTGTTCCTTATTAGACAAATTCTTACTACACTTCTCTACTATTCGGCAACTTAGAATTTGTACACACAAATTGAATAATTATATTATAATTATAGTCTTGAATTTTCACGTTTACGTACAAAAGTAATTTTTCTAGCAATATTGGTCTTGCATTACGGCAACAAAGTAACACGATCGTACAAACGTAATAATTTAACATACGCCAGGGATCTGTAACAGAACACGTATATGGTATACTATTTTACTAAAACCATTTAGAAATCGCTTATTGAGTGGCGATTTGAAAAGAACCTTTCATCCCTTATTATGTTTGACTGGCGATTCGAGAAAGGTTAGTGTAGTAGATACGTCTACATATAAGTAATACGGATATAGCGTTCAAATGGGTTTGCCCATGGAATGCTAATGAGTTTCATTTGATCTCTATATGTATATTTTTTTTCTCAGCTTGCCACCAAATTTCCTCTCTGCATACTAAGCATGGCGTGTGCAGACACAAAATTAGGAATCTCGATTAAGGACACCCCGTCCAATTCCTCTCTTTTCGCCGAAGTTGAGGCATAGGGTGTTGAGAATTCAATACCGCGCTTTACCTTGTGACAGGGCGAAAAATTAAAAATATTACATATTTCATTTGAAAATATGAAATACCTCGTGTCTCTTGTCTTGACTTTTGACATCACTATCTATCTATTTTTTAACACTAACAGCAACAATATATGACGTTCAAAATATATATCTAATGTACTAACAGAACAATATAGTTTTTAATTAAGAATGGTAAATTTGGAAAACAAGCAGCAAATCAATGTTTGTGTATATCTGTTTAATAAAAAAAGACTGGATTCTATCTACCTGCCCGTATCCAGTATTTGGTGGTACTAATCACGTTATCTCGTATCTATCTACTGGGTAATTATTGCTCTGAAACGTTCCATTTGATCTGTCGTCGTAATTGAATTAGACTACTCAAACTTTAGGTGAGCGATAAATTAATTAATAGATATTAGGTAAATGCTTTGGGAGTAGAGAACTGAAATAACACAATATGTGTTACTGTTTTGAAACTGTCTGTCTATCTTTGTGTTGAGTGTGCCATAAATAAGTAGTTGAATGATTGATCCGATTTGAGTGAAGTGTTTTTTAGTTGAAAGCGTCTTTCATAGCCGTGCTCCTCAGCTATGTTTTGTGAAATTCGAATCAACAATAAGAGCTCTAAGCATTTTGCCAAGATGTGGTAGCGATTTCTGGATCAGGTTTTTTTAAAATCTTGGATATTATATTTTTATAATTTATAAGCAAAACTATCTCAAATTATTTTTCATTTCGATTTATTAATGATATTTCAAAATTTAAAAATATTGATGTTATATTTTTAGTAAATGATGTTAATTAGCTCATGCTTAGTCCTAGTTTTTTTAGCTTATACCTCGATATATTACATGATGAATGGAAGATCTCAACGCTGCGCTTTTTATTATTTCTAGGATCAAGACGAAGCAGCGTTGAGAACCGAAGTTAATCTTTTTTATTTTATTTTATAAAATAAAAATTATTTTATTTTATAAAATAAAAATTGTTTTATTTTATAAAATAAAAATAGATACACGATTGGGAATTGCAGCCGTAGCCGTCGCATTAACAGTGAGAAACTGTACCAATACGTCACGACTGCCTGTATACATTAAAATTTATCATTGTTAAAAAAAGTAAAAAGATCAAAAACAGGTAGAAATTTCTTTCGAAATCTACCTGAAACCGTTGGAATAGTAATTCACTCTATAAAGTATTTCTTCTTCATAACAACAATTAAGAAAGTAATTTAAGTCACAACGTATTTACTTAAGCATACATTTAACTTTATAAGGCAACGTTACAAGTATTATAACTTTGAATTTCGGCAATTATTTTCATAACTCGCGCGCGCGATATCGAGTTAACTTTATTATCGACGTAAGATATTTATTTTGTTACTTTTACTATATTTTAATATTTTTAACATATTTTATTATAATTCCAGAGACGACTCCATTTTATATTAGGTATTACTATATGTTAATATTTATTATTTTTTTCGTGGAATTCAAAGTTTTGACCAGAACGCTTGATTGACTTTCAAGAGGTGCGGGTTCAAATCCCACTATGTCTAAATTTATATGCGGTTAGAAACCGTAATCTTACTTTACTACTAACGTAATAAATTCATGCGTAGAATATGTTTATGAAATATTAAAAATATACATAAATATGTCAACTTATTATATTTTGGTTAATTTTGTAACGCTTTTGTTAACGCTATGATACCATACAAAAAGATAGGCAGAGTGAACCTAGAGTTAAAACACTGCGTTCCTCCGCCGACTCTTTGCCTAATTTATTTCTTTACTCTGGTAACGAAGTAAAGTGATGTGTTAAGTTCCACCACTCAATACACAGTTCTTCAAATCAATAGAAAGTGGGGAATTGGGACGTTTAGGTGTTGGGTTTCCACCACCACTCGGGGAGTCGATGTGGGAAATGAATGTGGTAAATAATACAACGGGAAGCGAAATTGAAAATACAACTTAATAGTTGTAGTTTCATGTTCTCTTCCCGTTGTATTTATTATATACAAAGGGATAACCACTTATGTTAAGATACTTGTTTAAATAATTTTAAATTTAATCAGTGCTACAGTAAGTATTCTATTATTATGAACGATGTACTTTGTATCAAATACACTACAATGACTTTACAGTTTCAGAGTCAAGAATAGTACAATTTTCCCCAAGCGCAGCTGTAATACAATAAGAAAAATAGTGAAGAACAAATTGTACGAATAGAAAATAAAAGACTTTTCCAATTCAAAAACCAAGTATATGAGTTTATTTTCTAAGATATCTGTAACATTATGGTATTTTTTTTAATATATTTTTTAATAGTGGTAAAAAAAACAGCTTTTCCAAGTATTCATTATGGACGAAATCTAGGGTTAAGCACTACGTTTTTTTTCTTGACTATACACACCAGTTGTAAGTTTAGTCAAATAGGAGAATAAACAGTTTTAGGAGAAGTACAGAGAAGAAGTGAATTTTCTAGTCGTAACTACGTTCTATATAATAGCATTCTTGAAAGGATAAATGCATAGTGTCAAAAGATCTCTGAAAAATCATCATCCAATCCATCCATCCATCAAGATTTTTTTCCCTTCTACAATTAATTTCGGATATTAGCGGGTTCGACCAAATAAACAAACTTTTGAGGTTTTTAATATTAGTATAAATATCAATCTTAAATTAACTCATCCCATTATAATTGTTAAACGCTTTGACTGCTGAGCGGAAAGAACTTCCTCTTTTATCTGTTTCCACTTCACCTTCTGCGCTCGAAGCAATCATGTCAGTTAACTGATACTCAAAGTTTCTATGTTATAACGAAAGTATCTTTATGAGAACGTGTCATAAGAGTAGGTTTTGAAAACCTCCCTCTTTCTACGCTGCTATGTGGACGATTACAGCCTGAATTAAAATAAATAACACGTAATACCCCTGTGAAAAGTGGGGAATGAGAATGTTATAATGGACAGAGTGCCTACTGAAAAAAAATACGTCTAATTCTAGCTGGAAAGGGAAGTTTAGTAACGGAACCTCTTAACACAAGTTTCTATTATATTTCTATAATAGTAAAAAATATAATATAATAAACTTGTCGATATTGTTAATCGTTAAGTAAACTTGTCAATAAAAAAACGATGATTGCCATTTTTAAATCGTTAATCAATCATGGGTTAATTATGGTGAAAGGTGTTTTCAACTCTGGCACTCAAATTAAGCGGTTGTTAACGAAATCGTTTCCTTACTTCTGGTTGTAATGGATTTCAAAATTTTGATTAATTCGGTTACTCAATTGTTTTACTAACTTGAAGGAGAATTTTGTGAATAATTTTAATGTTCTCATCCATTTTCCAAATTTTAATGTGAAATTAAAATATTTAAAACCTTTGCGCCATGATGATCTATGATATATGTAAATATGTTTACAAACAATACTTCAAAGTAACACCACTTTACGGTACTCTAGATTTTACTATAACTCAGTTTATGTTTTTTTAGCTTCACACCTGGGAACCTTGATTTGAGACACTCCGTTCCGTTCTCCACTTTTGCCGAATTTGAGGTATTGCGTGTTGAGTGGCAGAACTCAACACCGCGCTTGGATAATGCCTTGTCACCAGATCGAAAAAAATAAAATATTAAGTACTAACGATCCACCTGAGGCTTTGTCCGCTTGAATTACACTGTTTTATTTACTTATCTCAATTACTCATATCATATTTTTTTCTATATCTATACATTAAAAAGTAACATTTAAGTTAACGAATAAAAGAAATATAGCAATCCAGTCAAACTAAATATTTTTGATGACGTAATTTGTATTTATTAATGGATAAAAATCAACTGATAATTATGTGTTAAGGGAATGATGCCAAACTATAACATTGAAAACTCTGTTTAAATCTGGTTGGCTGAGATAAGTGCCTGGTTCTGATACTTGTGCGAACAAACACACATACAAAGTGATTAAAATTTTAAAAACTTCACTATTTTGGGCCCTATTATACTAATAAACGTACGTAACACTAATATAAGATCTCTCTCTCTCTCAGCTTCACGCTGTATCCCGCACATGGCAGGGTAGGCAGAGGGAACTTGGAAACCAAGTGTAAAGACACTCCGTTCCACTTCCGTTCCCCACTTTTCGCCGAATTTGAGACATTGCGTGTTGAGTGGCGGACTCAACACCGCGCTTTGTTTTATGACCAGAGCGAAGAAATGAAACATTAGATATTTAAATTGAAAATATTAAATATTTCATTACCTCGACTGGGGATCGAACCCAGGATCTCTGTTATATATGTTTCATGTACAGACTGTGATAAAGATTTATTATAAGTATAGATTTCATTTCCCCGAATAGTGATCGTACCCACAACTAATCGCGTTAAAAGTGTCACGCTTGTAAACCTGCGCTACGACAGGCCTGAGTTATCATACATAACCTTATACGTTCTCGTTCTCACGCACCAGTATCCTCAGCTCCGTTACGCGTACGCGAGGAGTTTTGGGAGAGTGTCAAGGACGTTCTAGGTAGTGTTAGAGGGATTTTTTACAAATTCTTAATTATTGTTGGTTGCCCTTAATTATTGTTGGTTGCCCCTTGCCCTGTTGGAAATAAACATATAATCTCGCGTACTTTTTCTTATAACTTTTAAAGGGGAACAATCCTGTCATACATGATTTTTGCGGACCTATATTGGCTTACTCAGCGCACACACGAAAGTTTTAAAGTTTGTTGGATTTCTCAATATTTTATTTCTACTTCTATAGCTTTACCAAATTGTGTTCTCCATGATGTCCTCGTCACCAAAGCAAGGGAATTAAAATATTAAGTATTTCATTCGCCCTAGTGGGAAATCACAACTGTTTACTTACTCTTGCATGACCTTATCCTATGGCCTTATCCTAATCTTAATTAATCCACAGGATAATGTATTAAACTTAATAATTTTATGATGTTTTTATTTCAGTACATTATGAAGGCAGCATTACATCTAACTCTTATATAATTATCTTATCTAACGTTGAATAATTGCTCGTAATTGTATATTTTAATAACCAGAATATTAGTTCCAACGTATTTTAATTGTGATTTTTTGCTTTTCATTATGATTTTTGTTACGTCGGTGAATTTAAATTAATAAATTTAAGATAAAACATAAATAAAACATATTTGATCAAAGCAATAATTGCGTGATGATGTTCATTCATAATTTTTGATTTTACAAATTTTTGGAATTGAATTTGGACAAATAATAATTTAAGTAGAAAATAGACATAGAACTATGGACTTCTGAAGAGATTATTATTAGCTCGAATTCTTCAAAGCTTTAGTGAATTTTTCTATATTTTTTTTATGTTTAAGTTGTCCCAAACATTCTATGATATTATACCATAAGATGTATAAAGTTTACTACTGGAAAAGAAAGTAATATTTAGATAATGAATACACATTAGTATTTCAATTCCAATTGGAACGAAGAAAATGAATTAAATATTTAAATTAAATATTTAACTTCCTCGAGTGGGGATCGAATCCACAGCCTGTCGCATTTATAGTCACATGCTTGTGCCCCTACGCCACGATAGGCAGCAATTCAATTAATGAACAACAAAACAAGAAAACCTATAGAAAATGTGATAATTGAGAAAGTTACCATTAAAAGGAAAAAAATATGCTTTTTTTGCATCACAAAATACCCGAGCTAGGAACTTTCGCTGTTTAAGTACAACCTTAATTTATTATTATAGCTATAGTTTATTATTATAGCTACGGAAGCAGTTATTTTTAACACATCACGTTAAAAGAGGGATGCTACAAGGTTACCATCAACGTGTATGTGTGGCATTGAAGCTTTTAAATTTTGCTGTGATTCTTTCATATTAAACCCAGTATCGATGAGGTGGTATAAATTATTTTTGACGCTGTATCCTACCCATGGTAGAATAGGCAGAGGTATTTTGGATACCTGTTACTAAGATACAACAGTCACTTCCCTACTTTCCGCACAAATTAAGGCATTCCGCGTTGAGTAGTGGAACTCAACGCCACGCTTTGCCTCATAACCACAGCTAAATTTTAAATATTTCAATACCTCACGTGATGTTTGAGCCCACAACTTCAGCAATATCTCAGGTTATTAGTAGTGTTCGTTTTTCTTACATTGTAAAATGTTAAAATTAAAATTTTATTTTAATCTTAAAAGTTTAATGGAGACATATTTAAGTACGTTAGACTTTAATAGTCTAACGTCAACCCAAACGGGTCAAAAGTGAAAATTGGAATGTTTTGACACTACAATCCCTCTGCGGGACTTGCTCTGCGGAATAAAGCGTGAAGTTGATGATTATTATTAACCAGACAAGTTTTTTTTTACCTGAGATCTTTGACACCGTACTATTAATTACAGAAAGAAAGCAAATGGTAAAATTAGGAGAATATTTAAGTGATAAGGCCCCTGTGACCTATGGCGTGCCTCAAGGAAGTGTTCTAGGCCCTACCTTATTCTTATTTTATATAAATGATCTTTGCAACATGGAACTAAAACAAGCAAAAATCTTCTCCTATGCAGATGATACTGTGATCATTTTCAATGGCAATTCCTGGACAGATATCAGAGAAAGAGCAGAGCTAGGTATGGTTCGGGTAACCAAATAGTTAAAAAACAATCTACTTACTCTAAACACTGGAAAAACCAATTTTATTTCGTTTACAATAAACAATCAAACACAGCCTGACAACGACTTTCAAATAAAAATACGCACATGCGAAGACGTGCAAAACAACACCTGTAACTGTCCTACAATAGATAAGGTCACGAGCACAAAATATTTGGGTGTTTCTCTGGACCAAAGACTATCGTGGTACCCGCATCTAGAGGAAGTAGCGAATAGAATAAGAAAATTAATTTTCATATTTCGTACACTGCGTCATGTAATTCCGAAACCTACTAATGATAAATTGCCCTCAAGGAACCTTCTTACGGAAATATATGTCGCTCTAGCACAGTCAGTACTGATTTATTGTATTCCTATTTGGGGTGGTGCTCTAAAAACGAAATTCCTGAGTCTAGAACGTGCACAGCGAGCTCTTATTAAAGTTATATTTTTTAGAAATAAAAGGTTTCCTACGGACAAACTGTATCAACATTGTTGCTTACTGACTGTTAGGAAACTCTACTTATTACACATAGTTTTAAAAAAAACACAAATCCTTACCGTATGACACACATTTAAATAATAAAATAAGGAAAAATATAATTGCACCTACCCCAGTAACTAGAACATTGTTTGCTAGCATTCAGTATGAGTCACGTTCATACGTCTTGTATAATAAATTAAATAAAATAATAAATATATACCCTATGCTATATTTGCGGGTAGACACAAAAGAAGATAGATACGTTTTTAAAAAAGCTCTATAATTATTTTGTATAAAATATCTTAAAAGTGATGTGCTAAAATTTAAATACCTGTGCTTAAGTTGATAGTAACTACACTCACACACTTATTTTCTACACTAATATCATTATGAACACACCTGTGGATCAACTTTTAAAAAGTATGGAAGAGCTCTCCTCTGTGTTTTCATCCAGAATGGGTGAGTTTGAGAAAAATTTATCACAATCTGGTTCTACAACTTCCAACACCACAATAAAAACTTTGGCTGCTGAGTTCACCACTTTCAAGTCCTTTGTGTGGAAAACGCTTAGTTTATTGAAGTCGCAGATTGAACTTTTAGTAATTGGTATGGACCGCTTAGAAACACAGTCTAGGAGAAAAGTTCTTCTGTTCCATGGCTTAGAGGAGACTAATAACGAGGATGTCCTGCAAAAGATGCTTCAAGTATTATCCATGCAACAAAAAATGTCCGATATCAAGTCCACTAAAATTGAATCGTGCCACAGGTTAGGTGCCAAAAAAAACTCAGCTCGACCTATTCTTCTTAGATTCAACAGCTGCCAGCTTCGGTCCAGTGTTTGGAAGGCGAAAACAAAGTTAAAAGGAACAAAGATAACAGTTACAGAATTCCTAACAAAATCTCGCCAGGAAGTGTTCATAGCAGCTCGTAAACATTTTGGCATTAAGAAATGCTGGTCATCAGATGGCATGATTGTTATCATGTTGCCAAATAACTCAACAGTCAAGATTTCTTCACAGCGCGAACTTAACCAAATAATTGAAAAAGGGTCTATAATGAAGCCTTCTTAAAGGAAGTAACCTAACATCTTTGTTCACTCCGTTACAATTTGGCCGGTTAATAGTTAGTTATAGTTTAAAAACATTGTTTTCTCCATTGCAGTATATGTAGGCATATTATTGTTTAGCTACATTTAAATTAAATGTATTTTAACCCTCAAATTTAGTTAACTGCAATGCAAATCTTTGTTATTTTATTATATTTTGACATTTGTCACTTATGTTATATGTCATTTTGTGTCAACTGTTAGTTTTAATCTGTTTCACGTTTCGTTTTACATTTATTCCTTGTATTATAGTAATCTTTCTTTTTAAGTTTAGTGTACCATTGTATTTAAATCAGCTTGTGCAGGTATAATAATGTTTTTTTTTATAGTGTATTTTTATATTTATATATTTTTAAAAAAATATTTTTTAATTTAACTTTATATATTTATATATATTTATATATATATATATATATATATATATATATATATATATATATATATATATATATATATATATATATATATATATATATATATATATATATATATATATATATATATATATATATATATATATATATATATGTATATATATATATATATATATATATATATATATATATATATATATATATATATACATATATATATATATATATATATATATTTGGTATTTATTTTATCTATATTATGATTAGTGATGTTGAATATTTTTCATGTTCTTCTAGTGTTTCTGATAGTGCCAGCAGTGATAGCAATTCTGATTTAGAAACGCTTTTTGATAAACTGTCAAATTGTTTTGATAATTGCTCTAAAACTCTTACCTTAGTGCATATTAACGCGCAGAGCGTTCCAGCTCATCATACTGACCTTCTCGCATCCTTTAGCTCCGGTGTAGTTGACTGTGTACTTATATCCGAGACCTGGTTAAAACCATCGCTTCCTTCTGCCTGTTACTCTCTTCCAGGTTATTGGCTATTTCGCAATGACCGCATTGGTCGGGGTGGTGGTGGCGTTGGTATCTATCTTCGCGACTACATCCCGGCTAGTGTTGTTTCTTGTTCTCCTCCTCTATCTAATGGGTCTCTTGAATACCTTTTTCTAGAATTGACTTTGCATCATACAAAGGTACTCCTCGGGGTCTTGTACTCCCCGAATGACCAAGTCAATTATTTCAGTACACTGGATAGTATTCTTGAGGATCTCCGACCCCAATATGAACATGTGATTTACATGGGCGACTTAAACACGTGCTTATTAAAAAATGAACGTAGAACTCATTTGCTAAAGGAACTAAATGAGTCCTATAGCCTACAAATTTTACCTATGTCTTCTCCCACTCACTACTTCCTTAACTGTAGGCCTTCTCTTCTTGATCTTATCTGTGTCTCCAACCCTAATCTTGTTTCTTCCCATGGTCAAACTTCCGCTCCGTTTTCCTTCCACGATCTAATCTTTCTATCTTATAAACAACACCCCCCTAAGATTAGAGGCAAAATTTTTTTTCAGCGCAATTTTAAGCCTTGAACGCTTAAGAAAGGATGTGAGGAACATCGACTGGTCTTCCATAATGTCGGAAACTAATATTGACAATATGGTAGCATCTTTAACTACTGAACTGATTAACATCTACGATATTCATGCCCCAGTAAGACCAGTTCGTATGAAGCATGCGCCTGCCCCCTGGTTGACTCACGAGATTAGACACATTATGGCAAAACGTGACAAAGTGAAATCCAAATACAAAAAAATACCTACTTCAGAAAATTTTGCTGAGTATAAAAAGCTGCGAAACATCTGCAACAGAATGTGTAGGGATGCTAAGCGCCGCTATTTTCACAAGACCATCCAGAGTCTCAGCCAGGCACAGGTTTGGAGATTTTTGGAGTCGTTTGGTGTAGGCAAGTCCTCTGAAACTGGTCAAGTCTCAGTAGATCTTCATTCTCTCAACTCTTTTTTTACAACTCCACCATTAAATGTAAATCCGCTAGTAAAATCTAAAACACTGGCTTTCTTATCCCATACTGACCTACCAGACTCTATTCCGTTTTCGTTCAAAGCTGTAACAGAGGATGACGTCAAGAGGTGTGTTAACTCCATTTCCACTAAAGCCTATGGAATTGATAATCTCAGCCTTGAGATGATTCTTCCTGTGTTAGAAAGCATTACTCCAGTAGTCACCCACATTATTAACTTTTCGCTGTCAAGTAATGTCTTTCCTTCACAATGGAAGAATGCTCATGTCATTCCATTACACAAAACCTCAAATCCTTCCAATGTCGCAGATTACCGTCCTACATCTATTCTTCCTGTCCTATCTAAGGTCCTCGAATCATTAGTCAATAATCAGCTTTATTCCTTTCTCTCTACTAACAATCTACTGTGTCCTTTTCAGTCCGGTTTTCGTCCCTTCCACAGCACAGTTGGAGCATTGTTGAATATTACGGAGGACATTCGGTGCGCTATGGATCAAACCAAGCTCACTGTTATGGTACTACTTGATTTCAGCAATGCTTTCAGCTCTGTTGATTTCGATATACTCCTTGGCACGCTTCGAGCAGTCAATATCTCTTCTACAGCTTTAAACTGGTTTCACTCTTATCTCTTCGACCGCTGGCAGTGTGTAAAAGCAAACGATTCTACATCGACTTGGCTTGAACCCACTGCTGGCGTTCCCCTAGGCAGCGTTCTCTCGCCACTTCTTTTTTCTATCTTTATTAATAATATTTCAGCAACCATTACTTCTCCTTTCCTTCTTTATCCCTTCCCTCCCTTTCGTCTTATACTCGATCATAACATGTCCTGGGCACCACACATTAATGCAATCAGCAAGCGCATGCATTTCTCTTTCCATTCCTTTAAGCGTCTCCAACACTTCCTCCCTCACAAAACCAAAATTATGCTAGCGCAATGTCTTCTCCTTCCAATTCGCGACTACGCGGATGTTTGCTATTTGGATGCGACCGAGGAGCTTCTCAACAAATTAGAGCGACTTCAAAATCTCGCCATACGCTTTATTTATGGTCTGCGCAAGTATGACCATGTTTCCCAGTTTCGTGCTCAACTTAATTGGCTCCCAATCCGACTTCGCCGTGATATGCACATCCTTACATTTCTTTTCAAGATCCTTCATTACCAAAATTTTCCTTCTTACCTACGCTCCCGTTTCAACACTCGTCCCCGTCCATCACGCTCTAGGCGGTCGTGTGTCGTCCCGGCGCTCGACATACCTATGAGCAGTACCAAATTCCTACAGAAATCCGTCACGGTATATGCTGCTTCACTGTGGAACCAACTCCCTATTCCTATCCAACGATGTCCTTCTTTAATATCTTTTAAATCCCATTTAAAAAAACATCTTTTTCATTCTGTGAGCAACTAATTAAATTCAGACAGTTTTTTCTTATTTTTGATATTTAAGTAAAACAGCCACTCTTTACTCGTACATATGTATGTATGTATAGTATATGTGTATAAATATTTATTTAACATACTTATATATTATAATATATATTTGATATATGTATGTATATATGTATGTATAATTGTATATAATCTAATATTTTATATATTTATTAGAATACTAAGCTTTTTCTTTATTATTATTATTTTTTTTTTTACTTAACGGCACTGTATTTTCATCCCGCTGTTTGATATTCATCCACATCCATTGGTTGGCTGGAAGAGATTTCTTTAAGAAATAAGTCCACCTTTGTTAACTAGTTTTTAAGTTTGTATGTCTTATGTTTCTTTTTTTTTTTTTTCAAGTGCAATAAAGAATATATTATATTATGAATGTAAAAGGAAACTAAAAGGATGGCTTACACAACTTACATACGATGAAACTGAAGCTCTTATGGAGCATGCTAGATAACAACACAAATAACATAAATTAGCACAAAAATCATAAAAAATAATATCATTTATAGAAAAATACAAATATGAGTAGGTAACACGTCTGTGAACAGAGCAGTGAAATGACAAATGGAAAAAAATGTATAATAATTAGCATATTAATATATTTATTAAAATAGTATTGTTAAGCTTTTACGCTAATGGAAGAGCGGAGTCTCCTGGTACAGGCAATTACATGCTTAAAAGGAGATTAGAATCACTAGCAGATTATGTAAGAAACTAGTTTAGTAAATAAATTATTATTATTAGTATTATTAATATTAAGAGATTATTATTTAGTCTGGTAATAAAGGCAAAGCGCGGCGTTGAGTTCCACCACTCAACACGCAATGCCTCAAATTCGGCGGAAAATGGGGAACAGAAATGGATAGCAGTGTCTTAACACTAGGTTCCCGGGTTCCCTCTGCCTACCCTGCCTCGTGCGGGATACTGCGTGAAGCTAAAAAAAATAGTAGAATTAATGTAGCTTAAGTAATTTCAATGTAGTTAAGAGCAATATAAAAAAGCACCTAAACTAGTATTGGCAGCTGTAAAAGATTCTTTAAGATTTAAGGTTTGCTTTATCTAAAGAGATAAATAGAAATATATTCTTTCGTCGATCAGTGATTAAAAATGAAATTGGAAAGTACAAAAACCTATTTTTAAATCGTCATATGGATGGTATGTTAAAATAAATTTAATCCTAATGTACTGTTGGGTTTGGTTTTTTTTTGTCTTATGGAGTCGGGTTTTTTTGTCTTCTCAAAATGTTTTTGTTAACTCTACTTAGTAGTATAAGATACTTTACCAATAATAACTAGATATAATATCTAATTAGTACTGATTATTTTTATCGTAATCTACGGTCTATGTTTTATATATCAATAGCTTAAATTGTCTAATTTTTTTTTTGAAAATTTAGCCTGTCCTGGAAACTTTGCATCACGGTAGTTATTAGCTATGTTTAATGGAAAACGTATTATTAAATTAAGAGCTACAAGAGTTTTAACAAGATGAGGTTATCTCGTATAGTAATGTGTATGGTGAAATGATATGCCGTAAATTTGGAGACAGCACATGTGGCGTAAATTATTAAAAACAAACACGTTTATTTTATTTCTACATAATTCTATATTATTTATCATATTGTATTAAAATTAGTTCATATTTTACAATCACAGCTGCAACCTGTAAAAAAAAAAAATATCAAAAATTTACATAATATGAAAAACAAAAAATTGATATTCCTTAAGAAATGAAATAAATAAGCTATAAAAATTATACATTCTTTGAAAATTTGAAATGTTCACCCTTAAGGAACATTAAATTTCTATTAATTTTTAACAAACCTCTAAGAGCTTCTGTCGATCCAAAGAAAAAAATCCCATTCCGCTTAAAACCACTTCGTCGTGGCTTAATTGATTTTTAAGCCTTTTTATCTGAAAACCACAAAATTTTCTTGTAAAAAGTAATAATTTATTAATAAAATATTACTTTTTACACGAAACACTTAAAAATGTGCGTTCTTAAAAGTTTTAAAATTAGCAAAATTGATAGAAAGTAAAAAGGGTTTTTTTTTACTATGTACTGTATAAATTTACTATCATAGATTTTAGAGGCCGTCGTGGTGAAGAGGCACAGCTGTGATTTAAAGCATGACGACTGGTTCTCACTTGAGGGAATGAAATATTTTAAAATTTAATTTCATTTCCTTTTACTTAAAATTTTCATTTCTTTTTTATTTTTTCGGCAACAAGGAAAAGCGCAACATTGAGTTCCAATACCCAACATGCAATGCCTTAATTCGACAAAGAGTGGGAAACGTAAGCATCTTAATGGGACTGAAGTGACTGAAGACTTTAACAGGTTCTCAGACTCTCTCTACCTACTCTATTAGGCGCGTGGTGCAGCGTTAAGCTAAAGAAACATAAAAAAATACCTCTACATTATCATAAGTACTCGGACAAGAGTGTAAATAAGGCAAGGCTCGCTTCGAATGTATATTCACATCAGCCGCCGCGAGGACGACGCTGCACGCCCGGAACAGTAACCAGCCCAGGGAATAGAAATAGTATATGTGGTTAATTAACGAACCGTCTATTTTCCTGGAATATATAACTTTTATTGATTTATAGAAAATTAAATATAAGGTAGGTATTTAAATATAATTTTAAAGTAATAATATTTTTTATAACTTCTATAACTATATCCCGCATATAGCAGAGTAATCTCTTTAAACCTTATTCTAGAACACTTCGTTCTTCACTTTCCTTTTTTCTTTTTAACTTATGAGACGGTGTGTAAATTTACTGCTGGTTTGTCTCGTAACTAAAGCGAGTAAGGTTGAGTTTCGCTACTCAACTCAAATGTAGGCACTGCGTTCCGTTCTCCATTTATTTTTTATATGAGATTGGATTATATAAAATTTTAATTCATTCTTACCGTATACCCAAAAACAGTTGGAGACATATAAAATATAAATTGTTCAAATTAGATAATAATACCAAAGCGCCCAGTTCTATATCAACTTTTCTTACTAATGCCGATTGATTTACGTACGCTTGACGTATTTTCCGCCAGATATTTACGCTATAGTTGAAGTTTATTCTGGACTGTAAAAGATTGATTATATCATCTATTTATTCTAGTTTTAGACCTCGTGGTGCAGTGGCAAAGCCTGTAAGCGACTTTCAATGAAGGTTCGAGTGCCATTGTGGGGAATTATTATTTTAAAATATTCTCCTTCATCCCCGGTCTGGTTAGAGAGAGCGTATGTACAAATGTTCAATCTTAAATATTTTATAAATAACAAGACCTTATATTTCACTGTTTGATTTTTTTCTATTGTCGGCATATTTCGATCAAATATCGACTAACATATAAATTAACTAGAGATGTACAAGTATATTATGATTACGCTTCATCAAATATCCATTAAATATTTATTTACATTAATGAATAACAGAAATACTCAGCTTTACGCTGTATCTCGCACATGGCATAGGCAGAGGGAACTTGGGAACCTAGTGTTAGACACTCCGTTCCACTTCCATACCCCACTTTCTGCCAAATTTGAGGCTTTGCGTGTTGAGTGGCGGAACTCAACGCCGCTTTTTGCCTTGTACAAAAGCGAAGAAATGAAAACATCAAATATTAAAATTGAAAATGTCAAATATTATATTTGCTCGTGTGTGTGGATCGAACTCACAACCTGTCGGTAACAGTCACATGCTTGTTCCGCTGCGCCAGGATAGGCCACAACAGCAGTAGATATAGAAATATTCAATTATTATAATTATTACAATGGATTTTCAATTTCACGTACGCATTTCATCGATTATAATTTTTTTCGGAATTTTCCACGAGCTTAACTACATTTTTTATATTCCAGCTGTGTCAAGTTATTGAAATTTTACTTCTTCCCAAAGCGAGGAAATGAAAATAGTAAGCGCCACGATATCCATAACCCAAATAACCAAATATATTAAAATCACAATATAGCATTACGGTGTGTTGCATATTTTTATAGTTACATTTTCCTTAACTAAGACTCACCTTTTTAACATTCTTAGCGAGTACCTCATATCTTGCCACAAATTTTACGAAGGAATTCATCCTGTGATAACGCGAGGCTAGGCCCATGCTTATCAAAATTATGATCAGATCTTGAAAGTTCCATAGAATCGTTGCTGATTTGCTCAAAATGAATATTGGTATCGCTAGCCAAAGCGTGTACTCGTCTGTATGAATGAGATATTTAAGTGAATTTCGACTTTTTAACGGGAATTCTCTATTATGGCGCATTTGAGATAATTGTAGATTCCATTATATGGATTAAATAAAAAAATATTATAAATTCTCAACTATTAGCACAGTGACAGACTACTATAGACAAACTGCAATCGTTGAGTGTTCACAACAACACCGGGTGTTTATTTAAAGATATTTTTTTTCATTTTTGGGTCTCTGTGCCTATCCTTAACACGTTCTTCAAGTTAACCAAACTTCATATGCCATGGTACCAGAAAGGCAACGAATTAAAATATTTCATATTTTTTTTCCTAGAGTGGGAATCGAGCTCACAACCTGTTGCACTTACAGTATTATCCTTGGATATTATGATATTTTAATTTAATTTTAAATAAATAATCTTATTTGAGAGTCATGACTCTTAGATTGTATAGAGTTAGGAATACATTAGGTTTTACATAATAAAATTAAGAAAAATTGAATTTATGAAATACTTGATAATATGTAATAAATTAATTTTAATGGTTTTTCGTTTGATCAATGAATAATAAAAAAATGCAAAGGAACAATTCCTGAATAAACAAGTAAAAGTAACTACTTACGTGCTTGTATTAAAAATCCATGAGAAGATAAGATGTATCGTTCAAAATATTCTTCCGGAGGACAATCGAAGCCCGTAGCGGACATCATGCTTAACATATGTTCCACTTAAAGTTTTTAAGTATCTTTTTACTGAATTATGTTAATAACACTTATACTAGCCACCACCACTCACTACCACCACCCACTTGACATGCAATGCCTCAAATTCGGCAGAAAGTGGGGAACGGAACTGAGTGTCTTAACACAAGGTTCCTAAGTTCCCTCTACCTACCTTGCTATGAACGGGCTCAGCTTTAGGCTAAAATAGGCAAATCTACAAGATGATTATTACATTTGAAATAGTAAATTTAAATTTCACATCAAATACAATTTGTACGGTATATTGAAGTAACATACTCGTAGAGCTTTAAGCGACATTTTATCTGGTAAATGCAGAAACGATTTAACATTGTGCTGCACACATCTTGTATCGTTTACATAAAGGAAGTAATAAAGGAAGCAACTTTGAGCCTCTCGTCGCACAGTAGGTAATGTATGACTGTTATTTGATTGTTAATAAGTCGAATCCAAATTAGGTGACGTTGGTAACTATATCTAAATTATTTCCATTTTTCCACTTGGGTATGATTATTGACAAGGTACGTAAGGCTCCGGGAATGAGACCCAACAGATTTATAATTAAAGAGAGTAAGTTAAGAATTAACAATTTTCTTCACAATTTACTTTAATTGCTGTGAAGAAGAGACGTACCACACGTCTTTTAATAAAATAAATTAAAGTTTAGTACAACAAATTTGATGACAATTGTTAAAATTGACGACAGATATTTGTCCCGTTATGTGCAGAATACAGCGTGAAACTACAAAACAACGAAAAATATGTTATATTACTTACCAATAGCACAAAATGTTATGAATATAGACACAAAAATGACTCTTCTTCTTATGGTAATATCCGGAGCGAAGTATATACCATGAATTTCGACTTGCAACCAGTACAACGACAAGCTCTGCCAGGTCTTGAGAGTTCTCCAAGAGAGTATCAGAGACAGTAATGCATTACCGTAGAAAATTGAACCAGACAAACGAGCTGTTAGGTTACCTTTTAAAATCAATTAACTTAAGTTGATTAGGATTAAAATATGTGCATTATCAGTATCTATTTTCATTTTATGGAATATAAAAATTAAACATTGGTAAATTACTCTCACCTATGTCATCTTTTTTTTATTTTATGAAAAATGAGGGCAGGATGAAGGAACTTATTTTGAAACGCCCTATTTTAACATTTTTTAAAATCAACTTAGGCAAAGGAAACTAAGTACGAAGACAATTCGTAACTCACTTTCCGCCGAATTTTCGATACATTTCTAGTGCAATGTAACAGATGTTGAGATGTTATTTAGAAGATGCAGCATGACTCTAGTGATTTGTGATAACATTTTTTTTTTTTAGCTTCACGCTGTATCCCGCACGAGGCAGGGTAGGCAGAGGGAACCCGGGAACCTAGTGTAAAGACACTCCGTTCCACTTCCGTTCCCCACTTTCCGCCGAATTCGAGGCATTGCGTGTTGAGTGGCGGAACTCAACGCCGCGCTTTGTCTTATTACCAGAGCGAAGAAATGAAACATTAAATATTTAAATTGAAAATATTAAATATTTCATTTCCTCGAAAGTGGATCGAACCCAGAACCTGTCGGTTACAGTCACACTCTTGTGCCGCTGCGCCACGACAGGCCTCGAATATGTGATAACATATTTATGATTAAAATACATAATAAATTATATTCTTAAACTGTAGAATATATTTTTATGTGTATTTAAAATATAACTTATAAATTTCCAATCCAAACAATATAGATCAATAAACAAACAATGTAATATTAAAAAGAAAAATATTTATATCAATTTTAAAGATACAAAAGGAAAAAAAAAACCTACGTAATAAATAGGTCATGTCTTTTTCACAATAATATAATCATACAGTAAAGCCACGTTTAAAGCTTTACAGGGTTAACAAATCGAATTGTCATTTTATTATTTGGTTATTTTATTCATCTGCTGATTTAAATTAGGTTCACGTCCAACATTACCTGCTGCCCCAAAATTTCATTGATTTCATCTTAAAATAATTTAAATGCTCAAAGGAATTTGATAAAAAAGATGTTTATTTAAACCGATTGTGAACAGATGTTGAAGAGACCGTTCTCATTAAAACACTTCCGTTGCCCACTTCACGTAAAGCACGTTGATTCGAGTTCTGCCAATCAATATTCAATGCCTTGAAAATTGTACAGAAAGTGAAGAACAAGGTGTTTGAACACTAGGTTCCTAATGCTCACTAGTATCAAACCGAAAAAAAAAACAGCTCCAATAACTTACGACCTCCAGAAGAATTAACAGCGTATCCTGTAAGAAGCCGCACTAATTTCCAAATAGCGCCAACTTCAATAGTAATCAACATTGCTAACAAAATTAAAGACCACATAAATGCAATTTTTCCTCCATACGTTGGAATACCGAACCAACGAGCGACTGTGAATATCTTTGTCATAATTGGTAGGAATTCCTGAAATTATACATTTTACTATTTACTTATTTTTCCTTTGTAGAACATCAGCATGGCGTATGATTGATGGAATCGTGAAGGTTGTGGGTTCGGTTCTTTGTTGACACAATTAATTAATTTGATGTTCTCACTCCGGTAACAAGACAAAGACACCTTGGCTTTCGTCATGCGTTATGCGATGACTTAAAAAGTGAGTGGTAAGTAAAGAACGGAATGCCTTAACACTAGATTACTCCTTCCTACCCTGCTATAAAGTAGGTACGGCGTAAAGCTATATATTATACTATAAAATGCTATGTGTATCTTTAAACTTGCCAAATAATTATTAAATTATTCTTACATCACGCTTACGATTCTTGTTCTTAAAGACGTTTTTCTTGTGCATTATTGTGACTGGGTTTCACTGTACCTTGAACGAAATAAATACTTTTAAGGCTTTATAGAGAAAAATGTCTCCTAATTTTAACACATTGCGAATATCTTAATATTTACTTAAATGCAGTGAAGGTAATTTTCATTCGACACACTAACTTTCCGGTAGCTTAAAAAAACCAGCAATTTCCGCTGGTAAAGCATACAAAAAAGTGTTTTGACATTTTTTTCTCTTTTCTACATAAAGCCATGTTAGAATAAGAAAAAAAAGTTTAGATGAGATATAGCTGAGCAGCATATATTTACTACGCATTATAGTTTAGTATGAAAGCTACCCGTGACTAACCTTTACCGAGCAAAGATATTAATGTTACTGATCTGTGGACCTTTTGATAAAATCTATTTCATACTGCGGAACAAAAAACTACAAACTAATCATCAACCACAGTATTTGCTGTCAATGCTTATAACAGCACTTAATACTTTACCATCGAAGTGTACTAAATTATTACTTATAGGTGGCAATTTTGTTAATATTTTGAGTAAAACTTTAATATTATATTATATAGCATTCATTTTCTTTTCAAATGTAACTTATAATAAAACTTTTTATTATTTTTAATCTTAACATAAAAGTTGTGAAAATTATGAATGTTTATGGTGTTTGTTAGCTTCGGCGTCAATAGGCCATTCGTTTCAAATATTCATTTCTCACGGAAAAAGGATATATAACGGATATATAAGAGATAATATTGATAAGCAATTCTAGTTTTTTTATCGACTTTTCTTACTGAGCCATTTTTTAATAACATTAGTCAATTTTATGTTTATTCATTACATGAAAATTATGTGTTAAGGAATGAACATAGTGTCGCAAGACTAGAAGTGTAAATGTATAAAAAATACATTATACTTAACAACGCAGTTCTGCCTTCCTAGCCAGTGATAGTTCAATGTTCATTCGACGATTTAAAAATGCTTTTCAAAAATTTATTTGAAAAACACATACTTAGCATTTCAGTTTAAATAGTGTAAGCTATTTACTTCTTACAAACAATACATGAACATAGTAAATAATGATTTCATTACCTCCATTGTTTCAGAATTGGATGGATTGTCTTTATATTCTGTCAGTGTGGGGAACAAAGTGCCGCAACATTTGGGTTTCCTCTGCCTATTTACATCTCACCTAATTATATTGATTTTCTTGCTCTTGTAAGAAGACTAAGCGTGGCGTTAAGCTCAGTTTTAGTGTACAATTTGAGACAAGTTAAGGGATAAAATATCTTAACAATAGGTTCTCTTTGCCAACTGTTCCTCTATTATCACTCACTTCACTCTTAAGTATTTTTTTTATTAATCTAATAACAGATAGTAATAACATATGTACAAATTATTTGAAAAAAATAGTCATTCAATAATGTAAAATGTCACATAATTACCAAAATATAAAAAAATACATTCTTTTGTTGAAGTGTTAAATTTTGTGGTTAGAATGAAACGTTTAAAATAGAGCACTTCACATTCCAAAGTAAGCAACGATATTGATTTCTACAAGCTGCATGGCTCATAGCAATTGTCTGTTTGTATTTGATTTTCACTTATTTTATATTGGTTGAATAACAATATAGCCTCATTAAAAAAAATACAAATTATATATTTAATTCGTCGCTATCACAAGGTCAAGCGCGGCCTTAAGTTCCGTCGAACCCAATGAGCAATGCCTCAAATTCGATGGGCGACACGGAGTATTTTAACGCTAGGTTCATTAGTTGCCTCTATCTACCTTGGACGTGGTTGACAAAGGGGTGCATGTCAGTCACCTCCGCGTGGTGCACCCTGGGCAACGTGGTCGCTGAATAACTCTTAAAATAGGAGATGTTCACCGACCACGGCGAACGACTGACAAAAGATGTGGAACAAAGCTAAGGAAGTTGGAAATAATAACATGGTATGTGGTTCCAGCATTTAGGTCACTCCTGGTATTTCTCTGATAAGCAGAGTGGACTGTGCGAGTGACCTAATGCCGAAGGGTAGATTTACTATCAGTAGTGGTGAGGAAGAAAACCTCATTAAAAATTACCCTGAATCCCAAGGTCTAGCGTGCTGAAGGGATGCATGGCCGGAGGGTATTCGGTCTCTAGCGCTTGGGGGGGTGGGATAAGGTTCCTCCACCTTTAAAATAGGAGGGAAATATGAATGGCAAACGAAATATATACCACAGGGAGGTACCGGCTGCACCGCAGTCGGAGAGTCCTCCGTGAAACCAGTAGCCCCCGTGTCTATCGCAGAGGCTACGGGTTTCAGTCGCCCCATTTCGAATTCTGTGGGGGGCAACGTATGCCAAGGTAACGTAAGTGAGTCTAGGAGCAGAAACAGGGGTAGGGGTAAGGGTAGAGGTACGAGCCGGAGAGGCAGTAAGTTAGGGGGGGGTAGTACGAGTAGAGGGGGGAGTAGTAGTAGTGCGACCAGAAGTAGCAGCAGAGGTGGTAGAAAGAGTAGGAGTAGGAGTAAAAGTAGAGTTAGTTTAGAAGATAAGGGAGATAAAAGAAGTAAGAGTGTAGACGCGCGTAAGCCCGACTCAAGATCCCTCAGGAAGAAAAGTAGGAGTAATGTTGGCTCTCTGGATTCAGATTCAGATTGTTTGGAAGTGACGACACTAGTTAAAGGCGCAACACACAAGTCCAAGAGAGTCCGTGGACAGCCAGCGACTAGTAAGCAAGTAGTCTCCGATAAAGAATCATTTTTGGTCAACATACCAGAAGTTCAACTGACTGTCGAGGAAGACATTGACAGGATGACGAAAGATGTGGTGAAAGTGCGAGATGTGTTCCGTTCTAACAAGGACTGTGACTTGTCAGTGCAACCAATGGATGCGCTGGAAAAAATGGTAGTCGGTTCACTAACAGTTATTGGAGACGTGGCCCAAAAGTCGAAGAATCTGAAGGGCACGATGGTTAAGAACCTGAAAATGGCAACTGCTATTATAAAAGAAGCGTTCACAGAGCTACAAAATCGGACAGTTCCCGAAGAAGTGGTCTTGCTCAGGGCAGCGAATGCGTCCCTCGAAAAGCAGATCGAGGAAATGAAGCGTGAGATCGCGGAATTGCGTCAGAGGCCGATCGTCATACCCACTCAAGACAACATGAACCTAATAGAAGAGGTGACACGCAAAACTATTGATGCGATTGGTGGTATGGTGAATGCTCGGCTAGCTGGCATTGAAGATCGTCTGTTGCCAGCACCACGCTTGAGGCCGCCGTTAGCTGCAGACAAGAAAAAGGCGGCTACAGTAGTAGCAAAAAGCCCGGACGCAGGAACAACGGCGAAGAATTCTATTCCTCAAACTTCTTCCCATTCAAGTACATTGGGTTATCCTGCGGACATTGCACTCGCTCCACAGGAAAACGGAAGAAGTAAGAAGAGTAAAAAGAAAAAGGGGACATCAATGGCGGCGAAAGAGGCAGCTGCATCCACATCCTCGGTGCAGAAATCACAGCCTCCTTCCGCCAGTATAACTACTTCAGCGCCTTCATGGAGCGCGGTAGTTAGAAGAGGAGTCCAGAAAGAGAGCGGGAAAAATGCGGCCTCACCAGTGGCAAACAAAAAAAAGATAAAGGTGAAGCCACCCAAGACAGCAGCAGTTACGCTGACGCTGCAGCCGGAGGCAGCGGAAAACAATACATACGAGTCTGTATTGAGCGAGGCTAAGAAGAAAATTGACCTTGCGGCTTTGGGTATCGACTCGCTAAGGTTTAAAAGAGCGGCAACTGGTGCCCGGTTGTTAGAGATTGGCGGGGTGGATGGGGCCTCTAGGGCTGACGCCCTCGTGGCAAAGCTCAAGGAGGTGTTGAGCCCTGTTGTGGTTAAGGTGCACCGTCCTGTGATGCGTGCTGACCTCCGCGTCACTGGCCTTGACGATTCAGTCACAAAGGAGGAGGTTGCTACTGCAATCGCGAAGGCTGGTGGGTGTAATGTGGAAGAGATGAGGGTAGGCAACGTCAGTGCGATGGGTGCTATATTAGTGAGAACTCCAATAACTGCTGCCAAAAAGGTTGTAGAAGTTGGCCGAATTGTGGTGGGGTGGATTTCAGCCCGAGTAGTGGCAGTTCCGTCGAAAACACAGCGTTGTTTCCGGTGCCTAAGGACTGGTCACTTGGCAGGAAGATGTGAGGCCATAGAGAATTACGTAGGCCTATGCTTTAAATGTGGGTTATCAGGTCACAAAGCTCAAACCTGCCGAAACGAGCCTAACTGTTTAGTTTGTGCCGCAGAAAACAAGCCCGCAAACCATCTAGTGGGTCATAAGGGATGCACTGCCAACAAACCAGTTAGAGTAGATCAGTGGAAGCGAGGCGGTGAGCGAGGCCGAGCCGCGCAGTCGCTACAAGATAGAGGTGCTATGGACGTCGTCCAATCAATGGCAATGCAAATTTTGCAGGCTAATATCAACCACTCCGCCCGGGCCCAAGATCTACTTGCCCAGACTCTGGTAGAGTGGCAGATCCAAGTTGCGGTGGTCGCAGAACCTTATGTTGTGCCTCCTCGAGATTATTGGATCGGGGACAGTGAAGACTTGGTGGCTATTGTCGCCCCAAGAGTCAATGTACCGTTGACTCTCGAGTCCAAATTTAGGGGTCGCGGATATGTTATGGCTGTCGTGGGCGGTACCGCAATCATAGGGGTGTACTGTTCTCCCAATGCTAGTCTTGCGTTTTTTGAAGAGCTATTGGTGGATGTCGGGGCTTTAGTTGGGAGAATGTACCCTTTACCGGTGCTGGTCACTGGCGACTTCAATGCCAAATCTACTGTATGGGGGTCACCAAGGACTGATGCGCGGGGTGAGGCTCTGGAAGAGTGGGCGGTAGGCCTGGGTTTGGCAGTCCTTAACAGAGGGACAGAAAATACATGTGTGCGTAGAGAAGGTGGATCGATTGTCGATGTTGCTTTTGCTTCTGTTTCCCTAGCGCGCCGAGTCTCAGAGTGGAGAGTCGTTGATACAGAAACCCTATCAGACCATCAATACATACGATTCCAGGTGGCCACGTCGCAACCCGCATCGGGTAGGATAGTTGTAGGTGGTAGTCGAAGGTGGGTGTTAGGTCGGCTGAATATAGAGGTCGCCAAAGAGGCCGCCATAGTAGAGGCCTGGGTGCGGGGTTCACGAACCCCAGTAGACGCAAATGTCGAGGCCACGAAGTTTGAAGAGACACTTACGCGGGTCTGTGACGCCTCTATGCCAAGAGCTAAGCCATATGCGCCGAGCCGTTGGGTGTACTGGTGGCGAGCGGAGCTGAGCGAATTACGTCACGCATGTCTTCGCGCACGTAGGTTCTTCTCGATCGGATCGAAGAGTTATTTCCCCGAAGGGATGTGTGGCACCCACCACAAATGGTTTTGGCCACTGATCGGAGCGACTTGGCTGAGATTCCACCGGTGACTGAGGCGGAAATGCAGGTAGCAGCGCAAAGCTTCGAGCAAAAAAGACAGCCCCAGGTCTAGACGGTGTGCCAGGGCGTTTATTGGCAATAGTACTCAGAGAGATTGGAGAGTGGGCGAGAGAGCTCTTCACTTTATGCCTTACCCGTGGAACATTTCCCAGGTCGTGGAAGACGGGAAAGCTTGTGCTTCTCAAGAAAGAAGGTAGGCCGGCGGATGTGCCCTCGGCGTATCGCCCAATTATATTGCTGAATGACGTGAGCAAGCTCTTTGAGCGAGTGCTTGCTGCTCGCCTCGTGAAGTCCATGTCACCAGGACTGCACAAAACGCAGTTTGGGTTTCGCCAGGGTCGATCAACTATCGAAGCGATTGAGCGGGTAAAAAAGTTAGCAGAGAAGGCGGTTTCTCGAGGCGGCGTGTTACTGGCGGTCTCTTTGGATATCTCTAATGCGTTTGACACCCTGCCCTGGGAAACGATCATGGTGGCGTTACAGTATCACAACGTGCCACTGTATATTCGAAACTTGGTTGCAGACTACTTTGCAGATCGGGAAATCGCCTATCTTACGAGGCACGGCGATTGGGCCAGATGGAGAATGTCATGTGGTGTTCCGCAGGGGTCTGTTCTTGGGCCCCTCTTGTGGAACATCGGCTATGACTGGGTGCTACGAGGAGTCAATACCCGGGGTGTCAGCGTAACGTGCTATGCTGATGACACCCTGGTTACGGCCCGTGGCATTGACTACCGCGAGGCAGCTTTATTGGCTACAGTTAGCGTGGCGCAAGTAGTGCAGCGTATTAGGGCACTCGGCTTAGAAGTGGCGCTGCATAAGTCGGAAGCCATGACATTTCATGGACCACGTAAAGGACCTCCTCAAAACAGCAACATAGTTGTGGGTGGCACGTCCATAACTGTCGGGTCAAGTATGAGGTATCTTGATCTTGTCCTCGACAATAAATGGGCCTTTCATGAGCACTTCCGGCGCTTAGCCCCGAGGTTGATGGCTACTGCCGGAAGTCTGGGGAGAATTCTTCCCAATGTTAATGGGCCTGGCAGTGCGTGCCGGCGCTTGTACGTGAATGTGGTACGCTCCATGGCACTGTCCGGTGCGCCCATATGGGCAGGCACTCTCAGTCGCCAAACTGCGGCCCTACTGCGACGTCCGCAGCGGACCATGGCACAGCGAGTGGGTCGGGCATACCGGACGGTGTCTTTTGAGGGGGCATGCGTGTTGGCTGGCATGCCGCCTTGGGACCTCGAAGCCGAGGCTCTCGCGGCAGTGTATAGGCGCCGTGTTTTTGCGCGGAATGAGGACGGAGATGACCCGCCACCGCGAGTAATCGAGATGTGGCAAGCAAACGCGAGCATGGAAGTTCTACAGGTGTGGATGGAGAAGTGTGGTAACCCAGGAGCTAGTCATGAGCTAGTGACTGCGATCCGGCCCATACTCAGGGGATGGGTTGGTCGTAAGTTTGGACCTCTCACATATCGCCTGACACAGCTGCTGACTGGGCACGGATGCTTTGGACGGTATCTGTGTCGGGTGGTACGTAGAAAACCAACAGCGACGTGTCATCACTGTGAAGAAGGAGCGGAAGACTCGGCGCGGCACACTCGCCAAGTCTGTGCTGCTTGGGAAAACCACCGCGCCGTTTTAACCGCGGTCATAGGGCCTGACCTCTCGTTGCCGGTGTTAGTTCGGGCCATGATCAGTGGTGAGCACGAGTGGAAGGCCGTCACGATATTCGCAGAGTCCGTGATGGCGGCTAAAGAGTCGGCGGAGAGAGTGAGGGAGTGCGACATGAACTCACACTCTATGCGCCGAGGAAGAGGGGGTCGACGACGTCGAGCGTATGTGGCCTCACTGCCGCCATAATAACTACTAGAACGTCGTCGATGAATGGACCTCTGGGCGGTGGACGGGGATTTCTTCTGCCCACTTAGAGGCCAGTGCTGGTGCGCGCCTTTTGTGTTCTTGGGCGACACTAAGCGGAGAGAGGGGGATGCATCAAGTTGCTTCCCCGGGAGAGAATCCGTCTGTGGATAGCTGCTGACGGGGTTGCGGAGCGCTTCTCATATCCCGTGACCTCGTCCTCATTGCAGAGTAGAGCAACACCCCGGATGGTTTAGCGGGTCGGGCTACTTCCTTCTGAAGTAGTGTCTTTTAGGCTGTCTCCTTCAGGGACAGTCGTCCCAACCCCGCATAGCCTTCTCAAGTCCCCGCTTGAGGAGGTATCTGTAAGCAGATTCCTCCGGGTAACCAAAAAAAAAAAAAAGGTGATTATCAAAAAAATAATTCTCAAGTGGGGATGGAACTCAAAACAGTCGTTTTGACGCATTTACAGTCACACGCTAGTGCTCCTGCGCCACGACAGGCCTCATTGAATATTTTATTTAATAAAAATAACATTCACATAAAATTTACCACGTGCTTACATCATAATAACTGTCTACTTCAATAGCTATCTCTTGATTCGTCAAGAAGTTTGAATTATACATACACTAGTTATTATTTCATTCAATAAATATATAATTTAATGCTTATTTAAATAATATCAATTTTATTGTAAAAGAGTTGAAACGTTTATAGAACACAAATTAATCAATACATGAACAACTCCTGTATGTCCGTCAGGCGGTAACAATTTATAGTTTTATCCAATTTACGTGTGATGTTCTCAACAGGCTTTAATGATCACATAAATAAGCACAAAATCGTATAAATAAATTAGACTGTCTATCATCGGTTTTGTACTGATTTATGCTAGGAAAACTCACTTTAGAGTATAATTTATCAATGAAAAGTGTAGACCATAAATAAATCGCCACATTTTATTGTCTTTTGCCTACGTTTATAATATATGTTTTTACTTTAAAATTTAGTTTAAAGCTGTATGTGTTGAAAGCAGCTATAGAAAAATATTCTCTTGGATATGTATCAAATCCACGACCATAATATTTAATAGCAAACTGTGCCCCACACCGCCACGCTATTCACAACGCCTTTTATTAACACCGCAAAAAAATCCTTAAATTAAACAAAACGTTGTCCTGTTGCTATCTCGGAAACTTTAAATTTCAATAGCCTTAAATTTACGTAATGAGGTAGGTTGGGGAACTTTGTCCAAGTATAAAATGCAGCTACACGAAATTTGTCACACTTTGTCTGGGGTTGCTATGATGTTTAAAGGTTTAGATAAAAAACCTTTAAAATGTATACAATTGCGTAATAAACTTATGGTTTCAATGTCATTTTTTACCTTAATCTGTATCAAATTGACCAAGTACCGAACAATATGGTTTATGGCACAATATTTTTTTTATAATAATTATAATAAATGAAACAAGCCAGCTTTACGTATTTTCCAGCATAGCACGTTAGGCGGACCAAAGTTAGAGTTTTGACCTCGATCTCAGTTTACAAATAAATAATATAATTAAAATAAACAATTGAAAATGTAGCTACTCTGTTATACCATTTTGTATAAACGCTATATTCCATTAAGCTATAATCATTTCTTTAGATTGGTAGAAAGAGGATGTAAATGTGAAACATTATAAAAAAGTAAACAAACAACTTGAAAGGCCTTAATTTTTAAACTGGCTGCATCAATTCTCTAAATTAAGGTTATAAATATTATCCATATAGATGGATGTCAAGAAACATAAAATTATATTTAAGTCGTTGTAATCACTTTGAAGCTATGATGTGTCATCACACACATGCATTCATATACACAATCATAGGTACGTCATACTTATCAGACGCATCCGTTTTCGTCGTGGTTAAGAGTCTCATAAAAAATTGAGACCATCGATCTAAACGGCAGAGTGTCATATCAGAATGTTCGCTCTTCCTTCCCCGCTATGCGAACAAAAATTGAAACGCTGCATAAAGAAATGATAATCTAAATTTTTAGAATGTTACTGTCCACTAAATATTATATAACATAACAAATTTTATAGCAGTCGTTTGACGTATTCAAGTTATTCAGTATCTATTTTGGTATGGGCATATCCACCATCAAAGCATAAAGGTCAAAACTTTCATACAATGGGTATTTAAATTTAACTTTACGTTTAGTGTTCTCCTGGGGTATATATACACATTTCTCTTCCACATGGTTATTTACTGAATTACTTTTCATTTTAGAAGGTTAAATGCACGAGCTCGTGTTTAAAAAATCTTTGCGAAGAGTAAAATACACCTTTGTGATTCTAGAAACTTGTGTTTTTAATGTTGAATTATTTGTAGCCGTACTTTGTAGCATAGTGAGTTTATGTACCTTGAGACCTTTTATTTATTTTCCACAACATAATAAAGTTTTCATATTTTTAACAAAAAGAAATGCAAAGCCTATGTGCAATTGTAAATTTGAGAGGTGTGCATTAATATAGCTCGATAAAATCCTCGCGCTGGTGACGAGGCAAAGCATTGATTTACACCACCCAGCACACAATGTGTTAAATTTGGCGAAAAGTAGGATGCGGAAATATCTTAACGGGAACGGAATGTCTAAAAAATAATATTTATACCACTATTTATCTATCATCAATCTCTGTCTTTATTAGACTTCTGTAAGCATTTTTTAATAATTGTAATAACATTAGTTACAATCTGCTTGGAAAGCAACCTAAAAGATATTTTCAAAAATGATAACCGTCACTGACCTTCAGGTGGCTCGACTGCTTCTTTCGTGACTGTACACAAAGGAATCTCACAACCGTCATCTTTACTTAACAAAATAAACTCAAAATTATTATTAATATTAAGTATAATTTTTGAGTTTTATTTCTAAAAATCAAAAGAATATACTTCGAGATTGGTAAAAAAATTATATTACCAACCTATAATTTTACCTTTTTAATAATATCGTGGAAGTGATATTTGATTTATTGTAAAAGACATCGACAGAAGATTGATGTGGTTAATTGTGCGGAAATAAATGAGTATTTAAGTGTTTGTATTTTGTTTTTCTCATTTTTCTACACACTTACATAAAGTAACACACACTGTGTGCGTAACTTTTTTACTTGTCCCTGTGGACATAGAACAGGAAATTAAATAAGCCTTTATCTCTAAATTACATTGAAATTATTAATAATACAGCCTTCATCGACAAAATAACTTTGAGACACAAACAAATTTTTACAACTAGAAATAGTACTTTTAAGATTGACGTATTCAATTATATCTTCATTTTTATAATACTAGTATAGAAATACAGTTATGTTTTTAATTTGTAGATTGAGTATTCATCTGAGTAGTGATTACGTTTATGAATATTCTGAGAAGATTATGTTACGAAATTTACAAGTGTCAAACAAAAAGTGTGTTTAATGTATAATTTTTATGCAACTACTTACAAGAAACTATACAAGAAACTACTTTACAAGAAACTATAATGTGCGTTACAAGTAATGAAGTTATAGTTGCATCTTCACGAATAGTTTTAGATCAGTGGCGGAACTGAACGCCACGCTTAGTCTTATTACTAGAGTATGGAAATAAATGGAAACATTTCGTCAAAAGAGCATTGACCCACAACCGTTTTAAATTGAGTATCATCAGTAAAGACAAGGGTCATAAATGACAGAATAATGCTTCCTCACAACGACAAAAGTAAACGGCGAATGCTTACTAAGAAACAAATGAAAATTTGAACAGATTGAATAGGCTTTGAAACCGTGCCTCTTTCTCTAATTAAGTATTTTTTATCTTTTCTAAGTGTGGATAACGCTTTAAAAAAGTGGGAAAAGGGTCTAAATGTTACGATATTTTTCTTGAGGTGCAAAGGAAAAACAAAGAATTTAGAGTAGTTTGAAGAAAAATGTATTGACCCTGATACTGACATAATAACAGACTCCCACATATTTTCGCAGTTAGAGGTACCTTAATGAGTATGATTAATTGGAACGAATTATTAACATAGCATTTCCTTTACGTACGCGGCAACATAAAGTAGAGTGAAGCTATAAAACATAGCCCATAAGTTTGAGAGAAAAAAGTCATAACACTAATTTTTCTTTGGAAAGGAGCAAGAAACTTTTATGTTCATAAACAAAAACTAATTTATAATGTAACAAACAAAAGTAATGCTTGAAAAAAATATAGCAATAAAATTTCAACTGAGTCGTTTATAATATATTCTAACTTCTTTTATTTCCGTATTGCTTCTAACGTTCATGGATAAAATACGTATGAGGATCAAAAGAAAAAGTTATCTTAACTTTCTCTACAGTCGTATGGGGTGAGGTTACCAAATTAAGCGTACTGAGAGGTCATGGTCAATTTGTAAAGTGTTCGAACTTTTATCTGGAACAAATATCTGTTTAGTTTATAGCTTTTTATTAAAAAAAACCTTTTTGTAATATATTTTAAATATTATAGTATGTAAGACTCGAAGAAGATTAGAATTGGGTTCTCTTGATTTATTTGTTTCTTAATAGTGAAATGTGTGGTGCAGGGCGGCAAAAATAAAACAAGCTGGTGGGAGGGGGTCATGCTGTGAATTCTTTGGATGCGTACAACGGATTCCTCGATAAAAACATCAAATAATGGGTGGCATGATATGAAAAAAATTTAAGAAAGATATTTATTTAGAAAATGTACAATAATTTAAACAAAGCGGGATCTGAACACGCACCTTGTACTTTGAACTTAGGGCTTAGTAATCAGCTTTGAATGGTTATTAAAATATATAAATTACGGTAAGTGTTGATTATAAATTATTAAAAATTACATAAAAAACACATCATCATTGATAGCTAACAGCAGCGTGACAAACAAGTGACTTTTTTTGTTATGGAAAAGACGGCAATCGAGCGTACGGGTCACCTGGTGGTAAGTGATCACCGTCGCCCACGGCCCCGAGTAACTCCAGAAGAGCTACAAGAGCGTTGCCGTCCTTTAAGATGGAAGGGCACCGGGGCGCGGCATTACCTAATGTGAAACGCAGTGGCCAAAGCCACTACTTAACGCCGGTCTTAAATGCCGGGGGTGGTAATAATACGGTCGAGTCTGCCCATGCGTGTTGCCATTACTGGCAACGTGACTCTACCACACGCACTTTAGTCGCCTCTTACGACACCATCAGTACCAGGGTGATCCTATTCTAAGCGCAAGCGCGGCAAGAAGTGACTATTTCCTCTTGGGCGGAGGTATAAATATCAACAACAACGTGGATTTTATTTTTTTTACAATATTTTACTTTTAATTGACTCTAGCAATCACTTGTTGTCGCTCAATTTATTTGAACATTTTTATAACACTAACTTTGCCTCTCTGAAAAGAGCACAGAGATATGATTTTTCAAGGTGTTTTTAGAATTTGTCAAAGAACCTTTTATAAGAACATTTTGATGTCGGTCCAAGAAACTTGAAAGTGAATTAGTCTGCTAATTCATTTTTAATTTGAAAGCTGTTTAATTGTTGCCCCCTTCTTACTTTTATATTTGTTAGTTCGTAGATGGCGCTATTCTATTGGATGTGGGGTATTTGATTCATTTATTGTCGGGGTACTTCTCGTCTAAGTGTTTTTTTTAGTTAAGTAGGCAGAGGGAACTTAAGAAGATTGTGTAGGGGCACAATGTTCGCTAACTTTCACTTTCACGATGAGTGGTTTAAATAAAAATATTTAATTCGTGTGTCGAATCCGCAACCGGCACGTTTACACTCACATGCTGCTACGTTACAATAGCCTCAAATACATTGTCATATAAATTAATAGAATAACTATAACGATTTCTTTTAAGCCAAAATCTTCTTTAAGTCAAAATTTTTAAAGAAAGTTACGTTTCCGTTTCTCTTTGAATTGTTTGCGTACAGGATGTACTTGAAGCTCGTATGAGGAGGAGGAAGTCATTTGAGCGACTCTCGAAAATTGTCACTTAAGAGCTACATATGGATATTTATTTTTACTGTAAATGTAATAATAATTATAAAAAAATATTATTTATTTTATTAAAAAAATATGAGAAAGTTCTTATTGAAAAAAATATTTCTATATTTCATATATTTTTAATTTTAAAGTAAAAAAAAAAGCTGTTCAAAAATTTTGACTTTTACCAAGTAATATGTTGTGACCAACCACAACGGTTCTTATACAGCTTATTTATGATTATACAAATTTACTCTACGTTTTTTTAGGTTCTCGCTGTATCCCGTACAGAGCTAGGTAGGCAGAGTAAACCTGGAACTCAAGAGTTAATGTCTTAACACTCTATTTTCCGATTAAGACACCTCCGTACTACACTTTCAACTGCATTTAATTCGTTCAAATTGTTCGAGGTATTGCTGAGAGTGGTGAATGGAAATATCTTAACGGGAAATAAAGTCACTTTGTAAGACACTTAGTTCCCCTAAGATATAAAATAAATAAAAAAAACTCTTTTATAATGATGGGCTTGTTTTATTTTATAAAATATTATTAAAATTACATTTACACGTACAATATGTAAAAAAAATACTTTTTCCTCCCAAGAATTAACTGACAACAACTATCTCGAAATTTTACATCGTCGCGACGACATCACATTTAAAGTTATATATTTTTTTTTATTTATTTAGCTTCACCACACTGTATCCCGTATTCCGTAAAATTTATTTTCAGTTATACGTTAATAGAAAGCACTCATCACACACATCCTTATTAACTTTTCTTAAGGCTATAGCTTCCAGGTTTTAGGACAAATAATTCCGTATATGTCGCTCAAAATTATTAGACATACAACTAAAGAAGATTTGTCCAAAATCGTCCATTAGTTATATATATATATATATATATATATATATATATATATATATATATATATATATATATATATATACATATATATATATATATATATATATATATATATATATATATATATATATATATATATATATATATATATATATATATATATATATATATATATATATATATATATATATATATATATATATATATATATATATATATATATATATATATATATATATATATATATATATATATATATATATATATATATATATAATATATATATATATATAAGTTCAGACATCGTACTCGTCTAATACTGATATAGAAGCAATATTTGAACCCACTCATCTTGTTTCTCGCCTAAGAGCTCAACTTCTTGTTTAGTTACGTGAAATTCTTGATTTGTTACGTGTGATAAGTAACGTAACGAACAGATTTTGATTTATTGTATGTCCAAATTTTTATATATTTTCTAAAAAAAATGTGATGAATATCGGCAATTTTGTCGCTCATATTTGTATGTCTAGTAAGATAATAAATACACTTTAGTAAAGCTTTGAAACGTGTTCTATTACCGTTGAGTCATTTTGGATGTATCTCAATTTGTAGAAGTGCAAATATTTTATAGCCAAATTATATTATGAAAACATTTAATGTTTAAATAATTAATGTGTAATGCGTTATTTTAATAAAAAAACAGCCAGACTAAGAGATAAATAAACAAGAACTTGTGTGCAACACAATTTAAACTAAGACTTGCACCGTGTAAATTACCTTGTTCAATAAAAAATGAAATTAGGTAGCCTTAATTTGGAACTCAAAGCATTCCTTCGAGAACGTTCTTGAATAAAAAGTATTTATGCTACAACTCCATCCTTTGTCAAACATAAGTAAGAATAGCATTCGAACATACAAATATTGTCTGGTAGCACATGAGTCATACATATATGCCGATGTTATTCGTGATTTTAGTTGTAATATGTATGTATGATTGAATAGGTAAAGTAGGTGGCAAAACGATGTATCGCGTGATCGATTTCAAATATTGGTATGAGCCACTACAATGGCATGCAAGTCAATGTTTAAACAACATTTATATGAACTTTCTAAATAATGTAGAATGTAATGCAGAATTACAAATACCCCATCAGTTACATTACCTTTAAAAATAAGGTAGTAAAGATCAGGATTATTTTAATATGGTATATTTGTGCGTATTATTACTATAATATTATTTTACTTTGGAATGGTGCGTTATATTTAATTTAATAATCAAATTTTTATTCAATTTTTAAGCAATATATCAGCATTCTACAATCTTTCTCTATATAAACTACAACTGTGCCATATTCACACACCACCGACCCAACATAGTATACCGACGTAGTAGCAAGGGAAGCGGAGGACAGGCAGTAGTCGGAGGGAACTTAGATTTAAAATATCTCGTTATCTAATTTGAGAGACGTTAATTTTTCTAACACAAGCACATAATAAATCTTACAAGTGACAATCAAGTCCATAATCACTGCGTTTACAGATATACGCCATTGGGGAGGAGAGTCTCAATTTTAGAGTTCCTCTGCCTACCTCGCTATATGCATGATACAGTGTGAAGTTAAATAAATTATATTTATTAGTTTATATTATTACAGGATTTCTTGCAAACTATGACAAAGATTTTTAAATGTTCGCGTTACGTAGGATTTGTGGGTCTCGAGTCATTTGTATGGAAATTATGGGCGTTTCTACTTCTATCTTTATTCTTGGCGATAGAATGCGAGGCCATTTGGAAAGTAGTGAAGGCGCTAGCTGGCTGGGCTATTGACATGGTTGGACATAGTATGTTAATTTTGTATATTATTCTTGTAACGCATTTATATTTAAAATTTTCTTAGTTTTTTGGAAATTTTAACTTGGATTAAGTTCTTCTTACTTATATGTATGTAAGATTTTCATGTTTTGTTGAAAATCGGTCACGATCGGCCATTTATCTCAAGATCATGTGAAGGTAAGTCGGTCTTTTAGAGTATAAAAAATAAGCTGCTGAGTATATCATGATATACATACATATAAGGATAATTTCTAATAAAAAAAATGGATGAAGGTATAATATAAGACTTATGTATTGTATTTCAATACCAAGGCAATCGCCTGTAAAGTTAAATTTGTCAAGTTCTATTAATTGAACTGCCCGTTGACATATGATTCTGCAAATAATAATGAATTCTACGCACAGGACCCCGACTCGAACTTGCCTGATTTTTTTAATATGTCAAGAAATAATTAAAGAATAACATTGTGTTACGATTGCTGTCTAATATTAAATCATTAAGAGGAAAAAACATTTTCTCAAACGCGGCGTTTTACCCCGCTAAAGGCAACGTTATTACTCAGTTTTTGCTGAAACCTCAGTTTTCAGCAAAAACTGAGTAATAACGTTGCCTAATAAACTTCGTACCTCCTTGTCAAATTAAACTATCAATTTTATTTCAGGAAGTGTAACAGCAAGATTTGCAGGATCTTTGTTCTATGCGTCGGCCATCTTAGGTTTAATACAATGTTGGAGGCTATCCAGCGCTTGGAAAGATCTGTCAAATTACTGGGCGTCAGTTGAATGGGTGTTGAACATAAAGGGATTGTTGCCTGATAGAACTATAACGAAACGAATGTATAGAGCCGCTTTCTTTGTAGCTGTATGCAGCTCGAGTGAGTTAGTGAATAAATCATAGTTCTTTAGATTTTACGACTTTTATAATTCTTTCTCTTAGATAGAAGATGTACCCATCTTATTTGAGACCGCCGTTGTGTGTAGGTTTGCTGTCGTCGTCTGACTATACGTTAAGAATAAATTACGAAAGAAACTCCGATATAATATACACTGGGTGTATTGTGTACAATTTCATAGTCCTTTCTTTCCTTTTGTACGATGGTTGAAAGTTCGATACGCACTCAAATTATTTTCAACTTCAAACTTTGGTGATATTCATGTAATATGAGCGTTTCAAGGCCTTCAATATCTACTCTGCTTTAAGTAAAATAAAGCATAACATTAAAAAAAATAGGAATATTATCTTATGTCTCTATTTGAATACATTATTTATATATTCTCAAAAAGAGATATCGTGTTATTTAAAAAGTTCAAATAAAAATTAAACTGATAAATAATAAATTTGATTTAATTATAAATACACCAATGTTCCCACATGTAATGACATTGATTGATTACAAGCATGTGAACGCACAGCGCCCGGCTGTAAGTGGATAGTGGTTATGTAAGGCAACACACTGTGTTAAATTACGCGCTTCTTATAACGGAATGTCTTAAAATAGAAGTTATTGATAAAGTAGAAGAAAATACTTTTTTAAAAATATTACTTTAAATATTTAATAAGCATTTTAATTCACCATTTGAAATTGCCATCTCCATATATATCTTTCTCGTCTCCATATATTAATTTCCCTGAGAAAAACCAATTCTACACCGATGTTCTTACGGCGGCAGTTTGATTGATTATTATCTATTAAAATCATTTTTGCTTCTTGACTTGACTCCGTGTATTGACGGAACATAACGCCGTATTTAAAATCAAACACGTGTTCCATGACTTTGTTTATATAGGTACAGCCGTAAAGGATTTTTATGCATATTTTATTTTATTACTTTCAGTTGAACATGCATTGGACATGGCAGCTTCTTTTGACTTTCAGTGTGAATCATCTCTGTGTCTTAGAAAGTATATACTAAAATCACATGGATTTTTATTGCTGGAATGTGAGTTATTGTATTTATATGATTTTTAAGAAAACGTAAACTCTTTTTCTCTTCTCTTTCATGACGCTGTAGTTATGCCGTGTAAAGTGATGGTCGAGTGTTCCTCAAAAACCTTCTATTATACCACACTAAGGATATGATATTTCAATCTCGTAAATAAAATTAACCCATCTTAGATACCGCTGAAGTCGATACGCTATTGGTTGTTATACTATGTTATTGTTTTATTTTTTTTCATATTCTCTATTTAATTTTTATTATCCCGAGATAATTATAATTGTTTTTAGTTGAATATTCGCACTGGATAGGAGTTCCTCTTCTGTTCATGAGTATAATAGCGACTATTATATGGAATTTACAAGACTTACTAATTATTTTAATCAGTATGGGACTGACCTCCAGATATCAGAGACTGAATCGATGTGTTAAAAAAATGACATCAAGACATTTTATGGAACAAAGTAATAAAGTAAGTACTAGTTACATTGTTTGTCAACAAAAATTATACAAAAAGGATGTTTTTTTATAAAAACATAAAAGAACCCGTATACACTTATTACGATACTTTTTTTAATACACATGATGATTTTTGCCACAAAAATTCCTGACTCTGTCTTCTTTGGAAATGATCTAAGTGAAACAAAAACATCGGCAGTACCTGTCCAAGAACCGCGGAAGTACGCGATGTAGAACAGTATTGGGCAGACACGTCAAACATGTAACAGTAAAAATTTGAAATAATAACTTGAAGGAATTGTTTTACAGTTTTTAAAAATAAAATTGCAGGCGGCTTAAAATATCATTTATAATTATTAAAAAACATTGTTGCAGGATACAGATTTTTTTAAAATGAATACTTGGCGTAAAATACGAGAAGGGTACGTCAAGCAAGCAATGTTGGTGCGAAGGGTCGACAGTTGTTTGGGTGGAATCATTCTAGCTTCTGCATTCTTTAACTTTTACTTCATCTGCTTACAATTATTTCTTGGTATTACGTAAGTGTATTTTTCATGTCATTGATTTAAATAAAAAAAAGTGAGTAAACATTTCAATTGTTATATTTTATATGATAGTCAAAAAATATGCGTAATACTGAAGCTCACAAGTACATCGCTTGTATGATTTCATCAGATATATGTATTTTGTATTCCAACAAAACCATATTAAGCATCATTCCTTATATACAACAATTCCTAACATCAAAATATGTCAGTAAAATGAAAGAACTTTCTTAACGATCGTACATAGTAAATAACTTAATTATTGAAATGCAATATTTTCCAGTATAGGTCTAGCAGGGCTTCCGTTAAAACAAGTATACTATGCGGTCTCCCTAACCTGGCTCTGTATTCGAACTGGTTACACAGTACTAGCAGCGGCTGATGTCAATAAATATTCTAAATTAGCTTTGCCGTTTTTATACGAATGTGAAGGAAAATTTTATAATATTGAGGCAGGTATCTTAATATTAATTTATAAAAGCAGCTGCATTTTTACAGCTTTATAAATTTAACTGGATGTTAAGGTATATAGGAAAAATCTATTGTCTAAAACATCACCATTGTTACCAGAGCGAGGTAATGGAAACATTAAATATTTCACTTCCTCGAGTGAGTATTGAACCCACAACATGCCGCGTTTACAGTCACACGCTTGTGCCGTTGCACCACGACTAGCCTAATATAATATGGCTTTCTTCGATAAATAGATATTCCCTAGCGGGGTCAGCAAAGAGATTTCAGCGGAGCTCTTTCGCCTCGTCCACTGTCATCAACCTCTACACACATAATTTTTTGTCCTCATAATTTTTACGTGACCCTCCTCCAGTATTGTAGTACAGTATGTTTTCGATGGTCAACCTTTCACTCACTTTTCCTTCTTCCACCAACAAATTATTGGAGCACGTTCTTTATCATTTTCTCTATGAAATTCTCGCTAGAATCTACCATTCTGTGTATCTCTTTATTGAATACGGGATCAGCTAAACTGACTGCGCATATTCTACAAATAGATTCTTCTTCCTTAATACCCACGTTTTGCTGCTGTATAACAGCGTCTATACTAGTACTGGACTAAAAACCTCACAGTATATAAAAATTAAAATATTAAGATGAAATCATTTTTGTCATTTGAAAAAGATTTCCACGTTATTAAATTAACTAATATCTCTCGAAAATTTATTCTATACCCACATTGTGACAAGTACTCAATTTGAATATTACGTATATTACTTTTCCAAAGTTAACTTTACGAACGTATTAACGTTTTAGATGGAAAGACTTCAAAAGCAGTTGAACAAAGATTATGTCGCATTAACTGGAATGGGCTTTTTCAATTTAAACAGAAGTGTCGTATTACAGGTGACTCTTTTATTTAATTTGTCTTACTCTTACTTTGATATATTTCACGTTTTTTATTCAGCTTCATGCTTTTAGTTCAGACAGTTTATTTATTTTAGAATGCAAAACCTAACGCACTTTGTCGTAATAGAGCAGACAAATGAAAATAGTATAAATATAGTCATTCCCCGTCCTTGAGCTCCGTCTTTTTCAATAAATTACATCTAAAAGTCTCAAATTCCGTATAGAAATTTTTCGTATCCACTTTGAGCAGTTAATCCATTTTAAATAATCAAAGAAAAATAATAAATTAATAACTTTACTGCAATAAAATATTATATTTTTAATACAAAAATGCATGTTTCAGATGGCAGGCAGCGTTATGACTTATGTGTTGGTTCTTGTCCAATATGATGATACCGGTACAAAGTAATTATTTAAAAGACATTTTTTTTTATTTTTCAATATATTACTTTTTTTATATTACTTTATAAAGTGTGGACACCAGTCAGTAATAGAACCGTGTCATTTCTAAACTAATTAGTTTAGAAATGACACGGTTCTATTACTGACTGGTGTCCAACACTGTTGAAATTATATGTTAATGTGTTCCAAGTGAACCATCCACTACGGCATACTTTAGTGAGATTGCATCTCACTAAAGTATGCCGTAGTGGATGGTGGAAACCATCCAATAGGCTGTTATATGTTCTTGAGAAGAGCTAAACACTTATTGCTAGATGATAATCACATATTTTTATGTAATATATAAAAAAGCGTTTGAATGTATTTATTTGTGTTATTTATTTTATTTCCATATCATACAATAATACAAGGCTTTTGGATTTTTATGTATATTTTTAAACGTCCTAGATATCCTAATAACTTCATGTGGGGCACCACGTGATTACGTTTATTTCTTAACTGTGTATAAACTTGTGGTCTACAGAGTTAACTAAGACAAGCGACGCAATAAATCATATGATTGGATAAGGAAATAAAAAAATGGTTTGCGTGGTAATATATATCGAGTAGGAAAAAGAGAAACATAGAGAATTTACACAGAAATGTATGTAATATTTGAAACAAAAAATTATACATATACAATAATACATATACAATGTTATCAATTGCTTTCATCATCATTATACAGAGGCGCTACAGTAGGCGTGACGCCAGCAAACTGGAGTAGAACGAGCTCGTACGTCACAATAGTACCGGCGATCTAAAATAGATAAAAATATATTGTTAAACAACCCCCGTGGCATAGCAGTTGCGACGTGTTATTTAAGCATATGCAAGGTTCAAATCTTGAATTTTTTTACAGTACATTCTTAAGTGAATTGGGACAGTCAAACTATTTTTTAGAGAAAAACAAAATTTGATGACCCTGTATCTCGCATATAACATGATACGGAGATGATGACGAGGAACCTACAGTTAAGGCACTTTGTTTCTCAGACGACACCCAATATTCAAAATATTGTTTATTAACTAGTACAATTCAATGCATCGCTTTGCCTTGTTACCAGATCAAAGAAATGTGAAATTAATTCACTCCACCGAGTAGAAATGGTACTCACGACTTTTGTGCATTTAGCTAGTCTCTGTAATATTACGCAACGATGGCTCTTTAAAATATAAACTTGATATTTACTTACAGCCAAAACCATTCCTCTTTTAACTTTAAAAAATTGTAAACCACTTAAAGCCACCGTCTGTCCGTGTATTGCGTCGATAAATCTTTGTACCTGTGGATTGAAAATAAAATTATCTACAACTGTGAATGTATTTTGAAATAATAAACAACAAACCAACCAATACTTTCAAAAGCAAATTACGTTATTTGAAATCTTATTTTTTGTCGTACTCGTCTAGAAAACTATTTGAAATATATGATATCTTTACCGACATTTAAACCTTTTATGAACGTCTCAATTGTAGCGCAATCAAATATATTTTAATTTATTACTAAGAAACGTAAATGACTAACTTGAACAGACACTCCGTTCCGCAAAAAATATGAAAAAAACAACAATTAGACCCCATATAATAAGGTATTATATATTGAGGCAGATTGAATGGAACTAAATAATTAATATAAATTTTTAGTAAGTTTTTACTTTCACACTATGTCTCACACATAGGAGCGCGGAGGCAGACGGAATGTAATGCTAAGATTAATCATTACTACGAGTGGGAATCGAACTCTGAACCATAGGTTGTTCAGCCGATCGCTGTCCCACGTGCTATGTCAGCTTTAAATCTTTCAATTTTAAAATTGATTGTTTCTTTTAAATACCTCAATACAATAAGTCGATGAAGGCACTTCATAAAGCGCATACACAGGAGTCCGACTCGCAGTGTGCACGCCGGACGCGATGAGACACACCGCCAAGGATCTCACAATGAGGAAGATTAGAGAGTAAGTGAAGTACACTGGCTGTTCGTAGCCGCCGAGTGGTCTGAAAAAATATATTTAAGGTTCTGTAGTTAAAAGAACTTTGTTGTCCGTTTGTATGTTTATTCACCGTAGGGTCGGACTGTCTGTCAAGACAATTTATCTCAAGGTCGCGTGGACATATAAAGCTAAAGTTAAAATTGAATAATCAAATCTACGGTTCCTTGGAGCAAGAGAAAGGATAAAGCTTATAAATTAGAATCATTAAAATATACTAGCATATATACAACTTATTTGCTTTATTTTGTATATATTGCACTACGTGGACCAACAGTTCTAAATTGGGACAAGAAGTGTCAACTTGCAATAAGAAAACAGGAAAAATAGAAATTAACATTTAATATCCTAAAAAATATCACTTATACCTTTTATCTGGATAATTACAACCAGGCATTGCCTTGATGCCATCTCTGAAAATAATAACAATAATGTTAGAAAATCAGATTAGGTGATCACATTAATTATTCACATATTTCATCACAGTAAAACAATAATCAACTCACGCCAATGTATGCAGTAGCTGAAGGCAAATAAAGAACAAATTGTTTGCAAACGATATAAATATTATACTGCCGATTTCATCGTCTACACGTCTCACTAGATTTGTTACTCTGTTGTAATCATCTCGCACTGAACGCCAGACTATCGCTGGTACTTGCTTAAAAGTATTAATAAAAATATGTATTTTAAAATCATCTAAGCTTATTATAAACAAAATATATGGTTGAACGCTCTGATCTCAGAAAGTATTTGTTCAAACTAAAGAAAAATGTTTTTGTAGTGAATGGTCCATTTATCAAGGAAGGTTATTGGACTATGTGACATCACTTTAATCGTTTTGATATTATACGCGGTACCTGAAATCAGAGTTAGAGAAAGAAATAATAAGCCGTGTGATTCCGGCTTACAATAGGATCACCCTGATACTGATGGTGTCGTAAGAGGCGACAAAAGTACGTGTGAGAGTCACGTTGTCAGCAATGGGCCGATTCGACCGAATTATTACTACCTCTGGCATTTAAAATCGGCGTTAAGTAGTGGTTTCGCCCACTGTGCTTCGCATTGGGTAATGCCGGCCCTCGGTGCTTATTCACCTTAAAGGCCGGCAACGCTGCTGTAGCTTCTCTGGAGTTATACGGAGCCGTGGGCGATGGTGATCAGTTACCATCAGATGACCCGTACGCTCGTTTGCCGTGTCTTGTCCATAAAAAAAATAGTAGTAAATATGACCTGACAGATCTTTTTTATTTCCATCTGTCCATACATTGGTTGAAGTTCATACAGACATTTTCTATTCATAGAAGGAAGAAAGCAGGAATAGAACCTCTGCTCTGCATCAGCGTTAATAGTGCATAAACATATTTTAAATGGATTAAATCTATTTACTATAACTATTAAAATAATAAGTGGTAACAATGATGAATAACCATTTGGCGAGCAGGGAACCAAATCCACCATTGCCTATTTATAGACACTCTAAAAGTATGCTAAAAAAATACCTTTCCCTTGGTAGCGGCGACCTTCCTGTTTATCTGTTCAAGCCTCGAGGTTAAGTAGAAACTAATGCAAATAACGAATAAATCAGCAAAATTCCAGTTGAATGTGCACTGTATGTTCAGGAACTAAAGAAAAGGAAAATATTACAATAGAAAAGAGCCATAAATGAGACCTTTGTAAGCGAGACAGGTTGTAGGTTCGATCCCCACTTGACGAAATTAAATATTTAATATTCTCATTTCTTTGCTCTGGTGACAAGACAAAGAGCTGCGTTAAACTCCGCCACTTCACACGCATTTCCGGAAATTTGGTGAAGTAGAAAACGAAAATGTCTTAATAAGAACAAACTAACTTAACACCAGGTTCATAAATTCCCTTTGTCTATCCTACCATGTGTGTGATACAGCCTGACGCTGAATAAAATAATACTATAGAAATTTTCTATTAATATTTATCTTTTATACCTTACCTGAGTCAAAGCTGCAAGACCAGGACTATAGTTAAGCTGGTGATTAATCCAAGGGAAGTTGTGCATAATGAATGTCTCGTAAATCTTATCGGGTTTGCAGTCTGCGGCCGTTACAAATCCCGAAAGTTCAGATAGGCCGTGCTCCACTAGAATAAATTTAACTTTTATAACTTATTTATATCTTAACATTTTGTGTTTTTTTTATTCCAATTTATTCGTAAGTAAAAAACAATATCACACTTAGGTAATTGTTCAATGTACTTATAATATTATCAAATAAATAGTTGTGTAGATCAAACAAAAAAAATAATTTAGTCTAAGTACTATTTTTATAATCAAAATAACAAAAAACTATAAAATAACAATAAATAGCAACTCACCTATCGCCAAAAACATAATGACAAAACAAGATACAACACATTTTCTCACAAGCCTCGCATCCACGAAGGGATCTGTGACTTCCGTGCTAGATATATGCTGACATATCTTAGGCCACTTTATAGCCATTCTTAAGAAAAGGATTGTAGTTGTTGTATTTGTTAAGTAGAATACGAGTGATGCTGTAAAATGAAAATGTTGTATTATATGTATGAAATATAATAACTTACTATCCAGAATGTTTCAGCCAGCACTGAACCGGTTATGGTTAGAAATTATCAATTTTCGAGTTTAATTTAATTTTGAGACTATTATTTATATCGCACGTATAAATAGTGCAATAAACTATAGTGTGAACTTGTTTTAAATATTTTCATTATTTATAGGGTTTTTAATTAAACACTAATAATGCAATCTTTTTTTCAAAAAACGGGCTTATCTTTAAAAAAATATTTAGGTATAAATGCTTTATAGATTTTGCTGCTTTATTTAAAATAATAGGTTTTAATAGCTTCACACTGTATGCAGCATATATAGTAGAAAACTAAACACTTCACTCTATTTCGGTCCTTTTGAAATATAACGTGTTAAGTAGTGTAAATCATTGTCATTAGATGAAATTTAATCCACATCTTTCGCCAGCGATTGACGTGAATCGTTCAACATTTAACATGCACTCTATATAAAAAGGAAGAAAGAAATTAAATAAACATAAACATTACTTACTATTAGAAGACACCGATGTCCCATTGTCATTAAAATATTTCAGCAAAAAAAACCCGTTCAAGAAAATAATTTGACCAAGTATTGTAATGTATGTGTAAATGCTGCGCCCAGAGAAATACTTAAATCTAGAGTATACAACAATAATTAATTTATAATTAGTTCACATTTACTATCTCTATCCACATTATATATTTTGAATACTTCCACGCCGTGTTACACATACGCATTGGTAGGCCGACGGAGCTTAGGAGTAGATACTATTCTGTTTCTTGCTTTTCAATCAATTTTCGAGATACTCAGTGTTGAGTGGAGGAATAAACGTCCCGCTTTGTCATGATAATAGAGCAAGGAATTAAAAATAATTCTTTCCACCTAGTCGGAAATTAAATGTACATTTTTATTCTTATGAATTTTGACGCTTTTCCAATATATATTCAGATAAGGTAGAGGGAGCCTAGAATTAAGACAAATTCCTAACTGTCCGCCTAATTAATTAAGACATTTCGTGTGGCAATATTGACCGCATCGCATTGTCTACTAAAATGGATATGAAAAAAACTATTTAAAACATACTACACCTTAGCTTAGACGAATCTGCTTCAGTAACACCGAGAACCGGATTCAAACCAAAAACTTGACCCATCAATATGGGAAGCTTCATAGTTGCTTGAAATGTTGTGTAATTTCTCTCAAATTGTTTTTCGGTTGTAAGTACACTGTTTTTGGGCTGAACTGCAACTTTATAATGATTTTATCAGTATATTTATAATATTTCCTTTCTATTTATAAATGTACTGTGCATGCATGTTGTGCATTTGTATATATAATGTGTATGAAAAATGTCACCTGACTTAGAGTTTATTTTATAGTCAAACATTTCAATTATCAGTATTTACTATCAATGTTATATCTACACTGATTATTATGATCTTCTTCTTCTTCTTCTTCCTGGCATTAATCCCGGCTTGCTGTGCCAGGGTCTGCCTTCTTACTGAGCCTACTCCACTTTGCACGATCTTGTACGTCCTCAGTGGTTAGACCATTGGCTCTCATGTCCTGCATCACGACATCCAACCAGCGCTTCCTTGGGCGTCCGGGAGGTCTCACTCCAGGGACAGACATATCAAGGCACTTGCGTCCGACATAGTTCCTAGGCCGGCGCGCAACGTGACCATACCACCTCAGGCGACGCTCTTGGAGCTTATCCGCTATGTCACGGACTCCAAGACTACCTCGAATGAATGTGTTACGTATGCGGTCAGACCGCTTTACGCCGCACATCCATCTCAGCATCTTCATTTCCGTGACATGAAGCTCCTGAGTGTGCCGAGATAGTACTGGCCAGCATTCGCTGCCGTATAAAAGAACCGGTCGAACGATGCTCTTATATATCAGCCCCTTGAGTTTTATTGGTATTCTGCGATCGCAGACCACACCAGTGACCTCCCGCCATTTGGCCCAGGCAGCGCTTATCCGACCGTGAACGTCGTGATCGATGCCTCCAGACTCGTGCATAACGGATCCGAGGTACCTGAACTTTTCCGCCTTAACGGCTGGTTCAGTACCTATATGGATAGTGCTCGAGTCCGGTCTCCCGCAAGCCATGTACTCGGTCTTCGACACATTTAGTTTAAGACCGCCGTTCTCAAGCGTACCATTCCAGAGGTTCACTTTACGCTCTAGCATCAGCCGGTTCTCTTCAACGAGTGCTATGTCATCGGCATACATCATTAGCCACGGAGGCTGGTCTTGGATGTGAGCCGAGACAGTATCTAGCACTACGTTGAATAAGAATGGGCTAAGAGCTGAGCCCTGGTGAACCCCTACTGTATTCTGGAAAGGTATGGTGTCGCCAACAGCAGTCCTAACCATGGATGCGGAATTGTGATACATATCTTTGATAATCTCAATATAGGCCTCAGGGATCCCTTTCAAACGCAATGCCCACCAGATACACTGACGAGGCACACAGTCAAAGGCCTTCTGCAGATCTAAAAAAGCCACATGCAGAGCTCTCCTCTTTTCCCTGTATGCCTCCATCAAAGTTCTGAGGGCAAAAATGGCGTCCATAGTACACGATCCAGGCTGAAATCCATATTGAGACTCAGAGACAGTACACTCTCGGCGGAGCCTGATATCGATAATGCGCTCGAAGAGCTTCATGGTGTGACTCATAAGCTTAATGCCCCTATAACTACCACAATCTTGGACACTGCCCCTTCCCTTGTAAATAGGGGTAATAAAGCTAAGCCGCCACTGGTGTGGCATCTTTCCAGTGTTCAAGATATGGTTAAAAAGGTCAGTAAGTATGAGCACACCAAGAGAGCCCAACGATTTCCACGCTTCGATCGGAATTTCGTCAGGCCCCACCGCTTTTCCGTTCTTCATGCGTCGAAGGCAATTCCGAGTTTCGTCAAAGGTTATTGGGGCAACAAGTCCGAGGTTAGGCGGTGGGTCGTGATGAAGACTGCACAGATGCTGAGTGTTCAGCAGCTCTTGGAAATAGCTTCTCCATCTCTCCTTCACAGAAGCGGGATTACAGAGCAACGTGCCCTGGGAATCTTTGACGCAAAGACATTTTGCGATATCTTGCGTCGCTTTATCCCGGCCACGGGCCAGTTTGTATATGAGCTTCTGCCCCTCCGCAGTTTCAAGTTTATCATATAATGGTGATAAACTCTCACTGCGGGCTCTGGCTACAGCTTTTTTGCTGACACGTTTTGCTACTATGTACTCCAGTCTGTCTTCAGGAGAGTTGGATTTCTGCCATTTCTTAAAGGCAGCCTTCTTTTCACGAATCACCTCCTGCACCTTGTCATTCCACCACCATGTCTCCCTGTCGATGACACGTCCTCCCTTAGAAACGCCAAGAACTCGTCTGCCTGCCGCAATGATTGCTAACTGAGCTCGATCCCAAGCATCCTGAGCAGTCTCGGTGTTAGTCGTAAGATTTCGACTTTTTACCTCTGCTAGGAAGTCGGTCTGCATCGGTCCATTCAGCAACCACCACTTGATCCGAGGCCTACGTTTCTCGGCTTCTTTCTTCTTTGGAGTGACGTTAAAGTCCATGACAAGAAGACGATGTTGGGCCGTCAAGCTTTCACCTGGAATGACCTTACAGTTAGTAACCCTGCCCATATGACACCGTCTGGTCAACAAGTAATCAATTTGCGTTGAGTGGGACCCACTTTTATACGTGATAAGGTGCTGAGGATTCTTTTGGAAGAATGTGTTCACAACGGCCAGATCAGACGCAATACAGGTTCTTAGAATATTTTCGCCCTCTGTATTGCGAAGACCGTGTCCAAAACCACCGTGAACACGTTCATACGTGTCTGCAGCCTTACCGACGTGGCCGTTTAAGTCTCCTCCAACTAGAATTACTTCGGTAGACGGTATAGCAAGTAGAACCTCTTCATACTGCTCCCAAAATGACTCCTTTTCGGCCGTGCTACAGCCCGCCTGGGGGGCGTAGGCACTGATTAAGTTTGTGGTAACTCCCTCAATCAGTACCTTTACCCGCATCAAGCGATCGCAGCGACGGTCAACTTCGAGGAGTCCATTCTGAAGCTCTTCAGAAATCACTACCGCCACACCGTTTTTACCAGAAGGTGACCCAGTGTATATAAGCCGGTAACCCTGTCCGATGTTACGGGACTTATTGCCCTTCCAGCGAGTTTCCTGGAGGAAAGCGCACTGGACCCGACGTCTCGTGAGTACATCTGCGAGTTCTCTGCATCGTCCGGTAAGAGAGCCAATATTCCACGTTGCAAAGCGGAGTTTTCGTCTGGGTACTCGCGTCTTTAGCCGTGCCCGTACTTGACACGGTAGCCCTGGCCCACTTGTCACAGGTGTAGGGCGATGTGCCTGCGCGTCGTTTAGCGGCGACGCCCTAGCCGTACCCATTCTTTTTATTTTCTTTGCCATAAATGTGGCGGTTGGCGGTTTTTAAATGGAGCGACTGCCATCTGACCTCCAAAACCCCTTCACAGGGAAAAACCGCGGGAAAGAGGGATGGGATTGGTGGAAGTGGGGGAAGGATAATTAGGAGGGACACCACTTTTATGGACTTGATGGAGGTATAATAGTGGTGGCTCGAGGATCCGGGGTCGCGTACCCGTATGCCAAAGAACACATATCGGACAGACATATGTCAAAGACACCCTCTGGATAGGACACTGATTTTTATGCTGTCAAGTATCAAAAAGTAGTAGCATTTAAATTAAAACAACCGTAGGTACTGTTCGCCTAAGATTTTTTTTGTAATTCATGTATGAAGATAAAAAAATATATATTAACTTGTATATTCATCAACCAGAAAAAAAAAAAATTATTCTACTACACTTACGTGAGGACAGCTTTGTTCTTCCATATTTATGTATGTTTACGTAATCCATTATTTCGTTTCGCTATTTAAGAAAAACAAACAAAATCATGATAATATTAAACATTTTCAAAATAATTTTTTCAACAACACTCAATATTCATTTGTCCATAAAACTTCGCCAACATATGTAGAGTAATCATTTTGCAAATGAGATACAAAACCGATTATAATGTTAACACTGGACATAATAGTAGGGTCATTTAAAACTAAATAGCTAACGCTTTTCGTTATTGAACTATAAGTAAGATTTATTAACAACGTTGTATGTTCAATATGTGTTCGTAGAGTTTGATTTACAAATTACAGATGCTATTTAAATTTATTGTATATTTTAATTAAAGCCGTCGTTTGACTGTTAATGTAGTGATTGTTGATTGTTTTTTTCCTCTCGAGAATATATTTAAATATCCACTCTAGTAACAATACAAAGCAAAAGTTTGAAATGCAGAGAGATATACTACAGCTATACGTGGAAGATAGTGTTAAGCTACACTATATTCCACGTATAGCTGTAGTATATCTCTCTGCATTTCTACTACACCTGATGATGAGTGATTTTTATTTCCCTGCTCTGATAAGCAAAGTGTGGTTTTGAATACCGACACCTCATACAGTGTCACTAAAAGAGGGAAACACACAAATTTACACGGCAGAGGAATTATAGTGTTAAACATTCCGTTTCACATAATTCGCTCAATTTAAAAAAGTTACGTGTTGAATGACGGAACTCAATGCCATAATCTAACTACCATAAGTTAATGAAAAATAATTATATATAAACATTCTCACAGGTGAAAATCGATCTGGAAACTGAAACTAGAATCATCGTGTTTATAAACAAATGCTGGTTGAAAAACCGCACTTCACTAAATAGTATACATATGAGCCCAATATCAGGATCGATTTTACATATTTCATATACAATGCTTTACAACCCTGAAATGTCATGTCAATTACATTCTAATTTAAAATATAAAGCAGATATTGGGAGTTTTGTTGATGAATTATGTTTTTTCATCGCAGAATATTAATAGCTTCATAAATAAAGCCGAATGGAGCCTTTTTCATTATGACCACTAATGGTTTTTGAATGTTCGAACCGCTATTGCTGTTGTGAAATGTGGAAAAATACCTCTGGTCATATTTTTTAGATGTGTCTCAACTATTGTCTTGTTTTGTTTATCTTCACGTTACATCTGGCGTTCCTACGTTCTCTTTGTCTATTTCACAGAAAATCATATTACCAAATGATATTTATAGTTCATTTCACACTAAAAGTGTGCATACATCCCCAAAATTATTACAAACTATTATAAAATATAAAAATAAAAATATAAAAAAATTATGAGTCATGATACGTCCTTATTTAACTCAGTCTCAACTGTTATACTTACATGTATAAGTTACACTTTTTGTTGTTTATTTACATATTACATGCTTTTTGGTGTCTCTTTTTCTCCCTCTCCGCCCCCACCTGGACATTACAGACCTGACTGGAGATCGATAGCTAAAAGTAGACAAGAGTGGCATAAATGGAGGGAGGCCTTTGCTATACAATGAGATAGTACAGTCTAGAGAAAAAAAATACGTTAGAAACTATTTATTTCCGAACACCTGCAAATCTTTTGTACACCTACCTATATAATTATTATTTTTATAGAAAATTAGTTAAAATATGAACGTAGCAGGATTTGAAGCTGTGATCTATGCTATAAGATTTTGTTTTGAAAAAAAAAAATTACGTGTTTTTTATGTAATTATGCGAATTTATGTAACGAACGACAATTTATGTAATTATGCGAATTTTGTTTTTTATACGAGTATATACAACGTCAAAAACATAGTGACATATATACGGACTTACCTACGAGTATCACTACTCACGTCTACAAACACATTTGTCTTCCACACAATTAAATTAAAATGTAGCACCTGAGTGTTTCTATGATGAATATTATGTTGGAGCTTAGAAATGGTATGCACAGGTATGTTGATCATAATTTGTGTTTTTTCTTATCAAGTCTTTAACCTCGAAGAAATCAGAAAGGTGTTATAAGTATCTGTAAATGTGTATGATCGTATGTGTATCGTATCTACGTAAGAAATTTGCAACATTTATATTGATTAAAAGTTTTTATTTGAAAAACAAATTAATTAAGAGTGTTTTAATTATTATTCCAAAATATATTTAGATTTTTTTATGTTACCTACTTATTTTCTAAAATATATCAGCCTATGAAGACCATCCTTTTTTATAGTTTTTAATTAGGCAAGAAAAAGAAAATAGAGACTCACATCACATATATCAATATATTCTGTTCTTTATGGCGTTCCGTAGCTGCCCTATTATCATCATGTCATTTATTTATACGACGTAAAAGAAAAATTGATACAGACTAGACGAACGTATGTTCTCTTCGCTTGTATCTAAACAATAATTACACTTTGACGTATACGTATCATAGTGAGTTAGAACGGAGTGTTCTTTCTCGCACCACCACAGGCGGTACATCGTATTTCTATCTATATGTAGAAAATGACCGATGAATGAACTCCACCGAGTGTAATTCGAATCCAAAACCGTCACATTTGCAATCAAGTGCTGTGCCGCTGCGCTACAATAGTCTCGACAGAATTCTACTTTCTTTTATAAAATAATATTAATAGCGGCTATTAAATAATATTTATAATCGGCTTTGAGTTCCGCCACTCAACACGTAATGCCTCATATTCGGCGGAAAGTGGGGAACGGAAGTGGAACGGAGTGTCTTAACACTAGGTTCCCGAGTTCCCTCTGCCTACCCTGCCTCGTGCGGAATACAGCGTGAAGCTAAAAAAAATATTACTAGCATTATATAAATAAAGCACTGTTTTTAAATCATTTTTATATTCGCTCTTCTTAGATGAGGAAAGAGCAAATGTTTGGATCGTTGTACGTTATGACAAGAACGACTTAAGTCAACTACGTTTTCGTTTGAATTGTTTTGGCAAGTCAGCTTTTACCTAGTGAGTTGTATGTAAAATGTATTTTGATAACAATAATAAATTTCACTTTCATGTTGGATAGATTTATGCATTAAACTCAAAAGAAATGAATCTCACTAGGTACTCTACGTCTATGTTATTATATACAAGATACAACGTGATGATGGGGAAAAGTATAGAATAGAATTTGGAAGAAGTATCCTAAATGTAATGTAGGAAATAACTTAAATTACTACTATTGTGGTGAAAAGTAATACTTCAAGTGTAGATTTAGAGTATGGAACTTAACGCCCCGGTTGTCCTTGTTACTACTGCGAGGAAAATATTAAATATTGAAATGTTTAAATAAAGATTTTTTTAAAATATAACATTTAATCTCACCACAGTCGCATTTACAGTCACCCAATTTTGCCCCTGCGTTATGACGCCTCCAGATAATAAGAAGATTGTAAAGATTATAACTAAGATCTGTCGTGGCGCAGCAGATCAAGCGTGTGACTGTAACCAACAGGTTGTGGGTTCGACCCCACTCGAGTATATGAAATATTTGATATACTCTAGTCTACTCAGCTTCACGCTGTATCCCGCACATGGCAGGGGAGGCAGAGAGAACTTGGGAACCTTGTGTTACGACACTCCGTTCTACTTTCGTTCCCCACATTACGCCGGATTTGAGGCATTGTTTTGAGTGGCTAAGCTTAACGCCACGGTTTGCCTTGTATCAGAGCAAAGAAATGAAAACATTAAATCTTTAAATTGAAAATATTAAATATTTCGTTTCCTCGAGTGGGGATCAAACCCACAACCTGTCGGTTACAGTCACACGCTTGTGCCGTTGCGCTTCGACAGGCCTAGTGGAAATATTAAATATTTTCAATTGAAATATTTAATGTTTTCATTTCTTCCCTCTGGTACCAGGCAAAACTCAGCGTTGAGTTCCGCCACTCAACACGCAATGCCTCAAATTCGACGGAAAGTGAGGAATGGAAGTGGAACGGACCCTCTGCCTACACTGCCATGTGCAGCATACAGCGTGAATATGAGTATAAACATTATAAAAATAATGAAACGAGTAAACCCACAGCGACGAAACTAGCAAATAATAAATCATATTCAATCAACAAACATGATTTATGAAATCATAAAAATATCCAGAATTTCTCTGACATGTTGACGAATATTTTATGATAACGGACCAGTGACTATGAATAAATTATTAAATAAAAATGTTCCATTAAAAAAATAACTTTTATTTTTACAAGTGTGACAGCGTTTACAAACTGTTTTTATATCTATTCGTCTCTAAGATGAGTGCTCGTACACATGTTGGTCAGGTATTTCTTTTTGTAATTTATTAAGTCAGTTTAAGTAAAGCTTTACGCTGTATACCGCACGAGGCAGGGTAGGCAGAGGGAACCCGGGAACCTAGTGTTAAGACACTCCGTTCCACTTCCGTTCCACTTCCGTTCCACTTCCGTTCCTCACTTTTCGCCAAATTTGAGGCATTGCGTGTTAAGTGGCGGAACTCAACGCCGCGCTGTGCCTTATTACCAGAGCGACGAAATGAAACATTAAATATTTAAATTGAAAATATTACATATTTCATTTCCTCGACTGGGCATCGAACCCAGAATCTTTCGGTGACAGTCACACGCTTGTGCCACTACGCCACGACAGGCCTTTCTCTTTAAGAAAAGAAGGTTGTACGTTTAATATGTGATATTGTTGGGATCAATAATGTGTTTAGTCTATAATATTTGTCAACAACTTTGCTTAAAAATCTTGAGCCACATTTATCTATGGTTTTGCAATATTATGTAGATCTTGTTCATACAATATTTACTTTTATTTTTATCTTAACGCTATTTGCCGCAATTAGCCGGATATGAAGTGGTAACTAAGGAACCTGGTGTTACGATACTCGGTTTCTATTGAAGCATTTTCACTTTGTTCCTTTTTGTAAATATTTTGTCTCCTTCAGTGGGAATCGAACCTACAATCCACCGTCTTTACTCTCACACTGCGACAGAGGGCTCTCAAATTACTGATATCTTTAATATAATTCATAACATCATAATTGAATAGATTTCCACAGATTTAGTAGTGAAGATCAACAATATGCTAACTAAACAATGCGAGTTGCACGTTTGCCTTCGTTTTTCTATGAGACTCTGTCGGTGGGCTGGCGTGTTCTCGGTGGAGGGCTTGGATAATACAACTATAAATAGATTAAGGTATTTTTCGTCAAATATGTTTTAGGGGACTGTTTTTTAAAAACTCAACCCCTACTCGAAAATATTTTTATTTTTCTTCTTCTCTATCCCCATCTTTTACCACGTTAAGTGGAAAAACACAATGACACGATTGGCCTTGTCATAAATGCAAGTAATTGAAAAAAATATATTTTAAGTTATACCTAAGCGGAAATTGAACATATAAAAATATTGGTAGTATTTTATTTGAGACACAACTTTAGAGGTTAGGAGATACAGGGGCTATAATGATTAACATGAATCATGAGTTAACCTTCATAGGATCCAACAAAATATATGTGTTAACTTCATCATATTAGTTAATGTTTAATACAAGTTAATGTTTAATACAATTATGTTGTTTTATATATCAAATATAAAACACAAACTAAACAGATATATTTTGAATAATCTTAAATACATATTATTGTCTCTATATATCAAATGTTGCAGAATTTTATCATCGTAATTGTTGGTGCAGGTTAAAATTTTATAAGATGTTACGGGGTTTAATTCCTATTCGTTTTTTTTTTAATGAAAGAATTCAATACAATGCAACTTTTATTTTTGTCTAATATATATTTTTTTCTAAAATGGAAAATATTGTTCTTTATTTAAGAATCTTACGTATTTATGTCTGTATATCTGTTCCTTCTAAAATAACCTTCTAAAATTTTCAGATTTAATTTAAGATCGCCTTATGTAATATACCACGTCGCAACGTTGGTATGTCAAAGCGTTCTAGCTTGCCTCAGCACGTACTACTTCTTCGTTACCGACTTAGATCTGCATAACTTAAGTAAGGTTTAATATAGTATAACTATATTATAATATGTGTCTAATATTACAATATTTTAACTTAGGCTATAAAATTTTAACTGAGGATTCGCCTTTATTTGACCGCAGGTACCATTGTTTTTATTAAAACGATTTACGTGATGATTGAAATTATCAAACATACCTCTATTCTTTATATCTTACATGATTATGTATAGATGACTTTTTACTTTTTATAGCGTTTGTTTAATAGGTTATGGTCTTTATGTTATGCAAAAAAATGAAACGTATTCAATTCACATTACTTAATGTTCATAAACAAAGTTTTTGTCTTGAGTATACGTATCTATAATAGATTTCCGCAACGTATTTTGAATTTGCCACTGGAAAATTTTAAATCAAATGTTAAACCAATGTTAGCTTAAAAAGCCGTGTGATTCCGGCTTAGAATAGGATCACCCTGGTACTGGTGGTGCCGTAAGAGGCGACTAAACAACGTGTAGGAGAGTCACGTTGTCAGAAATGGCAACACGCATGGGCAGACTCGACCGAACCATTACCACCCCCGGCATTTAAAACCAGCGTTAAGTAGTGGCTTCTACCACTGCGTTTCACATTGGCCCCGGTGCCCATCCAGCTTAAAGACGGGCAACGCTCCTGTAGCTCCTCTGGTGCTACGCGGGGCCGTGGGCGGCGGTGATTACTTACCATCAGTGACCCGCACGCTCGTTTGCCTCGTCTTATCCATAAAAAAAAGAAAAGCCTACTACATTATTCAAGAATATTTGAACGATAAAAATGTATTTATTACTATATAATCATTTGAATGTCATGCAGGGTAGTCACCATTTTATTCAACTATGAAATACAATTTCATCACGTCGAGCAATTGTTGAGTTTCTTACCAGCTCTTCTCAGCAGAACCGCATTCCGAGCCGGTGGTAATTTTATGTTCGTTTCACGATTCAAAAGTGCTTGCAAAAGTCAATTTGAATAAAGAATTGCGTTTCTTCCGCCAGTTCTTCTCAGGTCTGAGGCAGTAACTTTAGTGAACTGGTTGTAAATTGTTTGACGTTCAAAAAACGAAGCTTGTAACTTCGTATTTTGAATAAAAATATTTGAATTTGAATATTTTGAATTTGAACTTAAGTTGCCAAGTTTGTTACAAGCACTTGTTCAAAGTAATTTAATTATTTTTAAAAAATAATATTAAGTTCGTTTTTACAGTTAGGATATGAACAAAGAACGTTATTGCGTTTTCTAAATAAAATTACCTTGTCTCTTATTCACAAAAAAGTACTTAACGTATTTTTAAGAAAAACAGATTTATTAAATTTCATTTCTTAAAAGAACTTTTGTTCAACGAACCGTTTTAGAGAATAATTTATTAATTTTCTAATTTTGCATTTCTATTAAATTTTTAATATACTAGATTGACACGAATACTTTTTTTATGTTTTATTTCTTTTACCTTCACGCTACATCTGAGTATATAGACACAACAACACTACAATTAAGTTACTCCCTGAGTTTTGTTATAGTTCTGTGTTATATTATTATCACCTACATTGTCAAAATCTTTACTACCTTGCTAAGGATATATCACGATATTAGTTAAAGATTGTCGTAACACTAGGTGTCCTCTCCTTTTCTTGTGCGTGACGATATTTATTAAAGAACTCAAAAAATAAATTACTACATACTATACTTTGATTTTCAATCTATAAAATTATCTGATTTCAGCAAATCTTCTGTTTTACTTTACCAGCTGGATGTCGTCAATGTTTTTACTAAAATTAGCAAGAAATTGGCCTAATTTGATGAAAAGAGCCGGTCATATAGAAAGCTGTGTAGCTCCTATAAGAACAAACAAAAATATTTATAGAAAAAATAATAGAGTTGCCTGCTTTGTCATGATCTTAGCACTTTGTAAGTATTGGAGCAACTATAACATTATATGTCAATGATAGACAATTAATCATAAATGCATATAATATGTGTAAAGCATTTATAGCTTGTGAATGTAAAGTGTGAATCTGTGTTCATATGAACATATTTCATGTATGTGTGTATGTGTGTATGTGTGTATGTGTGTCATTATATGAAAGGATGTAAGATCCCATGTTTGTATTTATATATGAGGGTTTAAGATGAAAGAGGTGAATTGTGATTAGGGCTTTTCATACGTTAATCTAACTGATAGAAGCTCTGGTGTTAGAGTTAAGGAATACATTTTTATTTTCTTTTTTGCTGTATCCCGTATATGGCAGGGTAGGGAAAAATTCAGAGTTACACTGAACACAATTTCATAATATTTTTGTAAAAAATGCTTTGTTTCCTTAATTTATAACGATGTTATAAAAAACGGAATCCAATAATTACAATTGATGAAGCGAAATTGAAAATAAAATAAAATTCAATAAATCTTACGTACGACGTAGAGATCTGATCCATAACCATCACGTTAACTATGAAACGCAACAGCCGGTAGCGTTCTGACAACCTAATGAAATCAACGGAATAGAGGAGAACGCCCTGTTTTGTATTGTTTTCATAAAAAATGAAATATTTTAATTGCCCCGATTGAAATCGAAATGTGAAGACACTATGCCGCTGCATCTCGAGGGCCCTATTTTTTTTTATTTGATAAAATTATAAAAAAAATACCCAAATATTTACAAAAATACCTTTGACAATTATTTGAATCATGAGTAATTATCATTTATAAATTTTATTACAGTCGAACACCTATTATCAGTAATATTCAAAACTAGATTCGCAATAACAGCTGACTCCGAAAAATCGCCAGATGGATTCCGCTTCGACTTGGACACCTCCAGCATAGAAGCATATTTTACAAAAAATGCCCCTTATATTTTTACCTTTATCGAATACAATGAATGGAAAGCTTTGCTTTACGAGGTATTTTAAAGTTATATCTATACAGTCATATAATTAATTTAATTTTGCGATTATGAGTACAACTAGGAGGTTCATTCGCAACGATGTGCACCATATGATTGCGCACTGTTAGAGTGTCCTCCAAGGCGACGCGCATCAGTGCCTCTTCGTTGGTTTGAAAAGAAGAGACGAATCCTTTGTTGGGAACCGCCACCAATCACGCCATATCCTGAACGATGAAAAGTGGAAGATGGAGCTACAAAAAACTATGTGGAATGTAAAAGGAAGGATGAAAGAAAAGGTGTGAGAGTTTTCTTTTTGCGGCGAATGCGCCGGTATCCAATGTTCCATGCAACCTCAAGGAGATTTGGGAGAGTGTCAGGGACGTTCTAGATAGTGTTAGAGGGAACAAAAAACTAATAATACATGGTGATTTGAACGGATAGGTTGGAACTGCGCGTAGCGGTTACGAAGGAGTGCTAGGAAAGTATGTTGATAAGACAATAAATAAAGCTTATATTGAAAATTTTAAAGGTAAGAAATTTGTTTATCGCTAACATGACCCTTGACCACAAACAAATTTTACGCGGAGTAAACAAAATAGAGACGTATGATTGATCTTTTCGTATTAGATCAGCATATTCAATGCCATGTTATGGACACTTGAGTTTAAAGTTAATTTGGCGAGAAGTGATTGGATCCCGGAGTTGCTCGCAAACTTGTAAAATGAAAGTACTGGTGATTTTTAAAGACAAGTATTCTTTTAACAGACCAACTACAGGTTTTGCAGCATTGGGCGGTAGATTAATCAAGAAGATGTATAAATGTTTTACCTCAAGTAACAGCGAAATTCTAAGCCTTGATATAGTTAATAGCATAATCAGTATAAAGAAAATTGAGAGTGCAATACAAAGGTTAAAATGTGGTAAGGCAGCGGGAGCGGACGGAGTTACTGTCGAGATGATAAAATATGATGGGCCACGCGTCTTGGACCTTTTATGGTTTTGTGCAATTTATGCTGAAAATTGGAGGAGGTCCCAAAAGACTGACGAGGCGCGGTCATTTTGCCTTTAAATAAATGTAGAAATTTACAGATAGACTGCGCAAGCTATAGAGCTGTCAGTTTGATTAAGTAGTTAAGTTTATCCTTAAATATTAACAAGAAGAATGCAAGTTAAATCCGAAAGAATGGTGTGGTAGGCCTAAGGAGGCTTTATACCTGAAAGTGTGTATGGATTAGATTTATTCCTTTCGCATAATCACGAAAAAATGTTTGGCAAGACAAAGGTTCTGATATTTGGACAGACATTACGAAAGAACTGAATGCAAGATTACCATAAATTATAAAATATTAGAACAAGTCAACGAGGTAGTATATCTGAAAAATATGTTTAGCAGAGATGGAAGATACGAAATAGATGTGGACAGGCGAATTGCTATCCGTAGTAGAGTTAACGGTGCCTTAGCTGCAGTATTAGGATGGCAGAACGCCAGCATAGCTGTTTGGCCATACATAATACAGTATTGGTGCCGTGTGATAATACAGCGAAACGTAGATATTACAGAAGAAGCGTATGGCAGACAGGGCATGTATGACATGGTTGATAACAATGGACAAGGCGTCAGAGGTATGCCAAGTCCGTAGCGTTTGGCATTCCGTTCTCTCAGCCGACTCTCCTAGGGACACAACTTGAAGCTAATTGAAATGAAGTGAATAACACAAAACAGTTATTTTAAAATTTTCTTATTGTCAGTGAGTGAGTGTTTCGCGGATATAAAATGTTGAAATGGTTTAATCGATTTAAATGAAGTTTATACGTTACACTTTTGCAACCTTCCCTCAAAATTAAGTATTTGTTTTATTTCAATTGGTTCATAAATAAAAAAAGTTGATTCATTATAAAGCACTATTTTAGATAAAATTGTAAATATAATATGACATATACATTAATATTATGTAGTTAGCCGCGAGCAGATCCTAATATTCCAATAAAATTACAAATTATATCCTCGCATTTTTTTATGTTATTCTAGTTCCCGCACAACTTAACGTCACGCTTTGTCGTGTTAGCAGAGTAAAGAAATGAAAATATTAAATATTTAAATTTCTCGAACAAGGATCAAACTCACAACCGGTTGTGTTTACAATCACATGCTTGTGTCCCTACGTCCCGGCAGGTTTTAACTAGTTAACGTATTGAATAAAAAGAAATATATAAAATTTTATATTCGTAGTTACTTGTGGTACCATTTGCGTGTGGAGATTTAACGCCGATTTTATTATCTAGTCCAGAGTGAGCAAATGAAAATAATTCATTCTCAGAGTAAGTAACGAACCCACGTTCGTTGCATAATAGTAGTAGAATGATTGTGGAATCATCGTGTTAAAGTTTAATCACTGTGCCTCTGTACTATTACGTCTAAATATTGATATAATATTAAATTATGCCAATATTATACTTTTAAAAGGTAAAGCTTAGTAAATTATAATAAAACTCTCTAAGCTTAATGAATGAGGCAAACGTCACCTATTATAATCACTCAGTAACGGAAAAGTTATATATACTTGAATTCCACAAAACGCACAGACGAAAGTACTGTCCTGTAAGTAGGCTTAACCTGAAATTCAACATATATACATATTAAAATAAGGGTGCTTTCTAGGATGATTTCTTGAAAATATTTCAAAAACGAAAAGAGCAGAATTTTTTATTTATTATTTTAATTAATTGAGATCAAACTTTTTTTTAAGTTGATTTTAGTTAGTTTACCTTTTAGATTATATCATTTTCAATTCAGGTGGCCACCATACAAGCAACATTCATGTGGAACTTCACGGATGCTATGACGATGTGTATTAGTATTTATTTGATAACGTATTTCAAAGATTTAAATCACATCATAGAAACTCAAGCAAAACAGGTACGTAAAAGTTGTATTCTTTAAAGCATTTTAGCCGTGTGAGGCTTAGAATAGGATCACCCTAGTACTGATGGTGTCGTAAGAGGCGACTAAAGTGCGTGTGGTAGAGTCACGTTGCCAGTAATTGCAGCACGCATGGGCAGACTCGACCGGATTATTACCACCCCCGGCATTTAAGACCGGCGTTGAGTAGTGGCTTTGGCCACTGCGTTTTGCGCATTAGGTAATGCCGGGCCCCGGTGCCCATCCACTTTAAAGGACGGCAACGCTCCTGTAGCTCCTCTGGAGTTACTCGGGGCCGTGGGCGACGGTGATCACTTAACATCAGGTGACCGGTACGCTTGTTTGCCGTCTTTTCCATAAAAAAAAGTATAAAATAAGAGAACGGATAAGAATATGTCTATGATGTATGAGAACGTATAAGATTATATCTTCATGGAGCTGTCTTCATGGAGTGAGACAAAGTGTCATGGGAGTAAAGGAAGGTACCTCGACTATAAATTGCCTGCTGTACGCAGATGATGCAGTGCTTCTTGCATCATCAGAAAGCGAGTTGCAGGCATTGGTTACCACTCTGAAAGAAGGATGCGCGAATAATGGTCTAAGCCTGAATGCGAATAAGATGAAGGTTCTGGTATTTGAAAGAAATGAAGAAAGAAGATCAGTGTAAATGATAAGATATTAGAACAAGTGAATGAGGTACTATATCTGGGAAGTATGTTTAGATTCATCTTACTAAGTAAGTAAGACGAATCCAAAACGAAGAAGAACCTCACATTTTAGTATTTATGTAGAGTGTAAAATGATTCCTATATTGTTACTGTTTAAATTACGAAGCTAAACAAAAATAGCAAAGTTTATTTTGAATTAGAGTATAAAGATTTTCATTTCTGGTTTATGGGGCATGGGAGGTGTTTTACCTGTTGTTTATTTACTTTATTTATTCAGGTAGTCGTCTAACCATGTTAAGTTTTCTTTTAAGCAATCATAGCTATAGAGAAGATATTGGGCGGGACCGGTTTGCTTCTCTTAGGACGAATATGATATATAATGCCTGTGCTGACACTGACGCTGTTCTTCAGGACATGGAATTTCGAAAGCTGGCTGGTCACAACTTTGGTTTGATACGTTTTGCAATAGTGCTGCTTTAGGCAAACGATGACGCATATTGAATCTAGGCCGAGGTACTGGTCAATAGAGATCCGAAAGTGAACATTTAAAAAAAAAAAGTACAGCCGAATTTCTAGGTACTTTAAATATCAAATTGCCAGGACAAGATCCGCGTATATTGCTTAAATCGGCGAGAATCTTCAGAGCTCCGGAACTCGTTAGCCCTCTCAGAGACTGCTTTTGGCAACTTTAGCCAACCTTTGCATTCGTCGTTGTGCACAGTAAATGAGAGCTTGGTCCATACGGAAAAAGAGAAATCTGATCACTCTCTCTGATCATGAACGCTCTCTGTACTTCAAACTCGACTTTTGATGACTAAGGAATGCCGACAATCCCGCGGCGTCAGAGCTCCATGCCTGACTTCAAATTCAGTCTAAAAGCTGTTAGGCGAGCTCTTTCTTCTTTGGAAACCCACAAATCGAGTAGATCAGATGGAATCTCCTTTAGTTCTCCGTTCATGTGCTCCTGACCTGACACAGGTGCTAACGCATCTATTTCGACACTCCTTCTACTCAGTGTAGTCCCAGATTTGTAAAAGAGCATCCTTATCTATCCGATTCCAAAAAACGGCAATGGTTACAACCTAACTGAAGACCTGTTGCTATCACCTCCCTGCGTACAGCCAGCTTTTGATTTGCCTAAAATATCACCAAATGATAATTGACCGTTAATATACCTTGCACCGGAGACGCTTAGCTGGTAATCTTCTTGATTACCTAATCCACCAGTGCACCTATCAGTGTCGAAAGAAACTTATGTCTTCCGTTAAGGCATGTCTCTTTACGGAATCTAGAAGACACAGTTTGCAAGTTACAAATTAAAAAGTCCTTATTTGTCATTACATCATTTTTCCTAGAACGCTACCCATGAAGCCAAGCCTAGTATCAGTATATTGAACCTTAGCAATTTGATAGCGATCATCTGGAAAGGAAGGCCAAATTGGCCTCAAAAAACTAACTAGCTGTAATAACCAGAGCGAGACAGTACTTTATGCCAAAAAAACTGATTGGCCCTATATGTAAGACCCAGGTGCTCTGGTGTACCCCAGCATCAGCTTAAACCGTTTGAATGCATACAAAGTAGAGCGTTGTTTTAATCATATGGAAACCAATGAATTTTAAGGGGATTCTCAATTTTGCCTTGCGTAGAGACGTCCACTCGTTCTGCGTTCTCTACCACATTCATCACGGCAAGTGTTCTGGAGAACTGCTTGACATGGCTTCTAACTTTCTATTTGTACATTAAATCTCAAGCTCACATGTCATCCTCATCATCTAGATACGTGGATACTCTACTACTGTACAGTTTCATAGAAACTTCGTTCTACGTGCCACACATCTATGGAATGGCTTAAAGGCGGTAGTTTTTCCAGGGGTACCTTAAAAGGGCGTCTATCTTTACATTAAAGGCCTGCAACGCATATGTAGCTCCTCTGGTGTAAGACGGAGCCGTCGGTGGTGGTAATTACTTACCATCAAGTGACTCGTACGCTCGTATGCCTTACCTTTCTATAAAAAAATAAATCAAAACAAATAGGTAAACTGTTTAGCCTTTTTTGTCATTTTGAATTTATCCACTCGATGGTTTGGCTAGCAGAGGTCTCCCGTAGAGATGAATCCAACAATGTAATTAAAATTTCTGGGTATATTTTCTTTTTTATTTATACATTTAGTGCAACAAAGATTTTTTATTTTTCAGAGAACAATCAATTGGAAAGAAGTTCGTGTATATTACTCGTATTTAGTAGAATTAGTGCATGAAGTTGACAACAATATGTGCTACTTGATCTTACTATCCTTCTTTACTAATCTTTTCTTTATATGCGTTCAGTTATTTTATCTCATGAAGTAAGTATATTTAAAATGTTATATTTATAACGTATATTTTGTGTATAGCATAGGTTATTCTCTGCACACTGTGGAATTGACAATGAATGTTGAGTGATGAAACACAACTTTCATTTAAGTTAATGCACATTTCAATTAATATGCCGTGTGATCCCGGCTTAGAATAGGATCACCCTGGTAATGATGGTGTCGTAAGAGGCAACTAAAGTGCGTGTGGTAGTGTCACGTTGCCAGCAATGGCAACACGCATGGGCAAACTCGACCAGATTGTTACCACCCCGGCATTTAAGACCGGCGTTAAGTAGTGGCTTTGGCCACTGCGTTTCGCATTAGGTAATGCCGGGCCCCGGTGCCCTTCCACCTTTAGGACGGCAACGCTCCTGTAGCTCCTCAGAAGTTACTCGGGGCCGTGGGCTACGGTGATCACTTACCACCAGGTGACCCGTACGCTCGTTTGCCGTCTTTTCCATAAAACAAGTACAAACAAGAAGAAGTATTTGTTTTATAAAATCTTTATTTTTCAGATCTTATGAAGGTCCAGCTCATATGCTTTACTATTCGTATTCGTTTCTTTTCCTATTCACAAGAGCAACAGTTACTTCTTTGATAGCTGCTAATATCAACACTGTTGCGTGTCAACCAATATTAGTGTTACAAATTGTGCCTACATCCGAATATACTGCAGACGTAAGAAAATATTTTAAAATTATATTTATTAATTTAAAAATTATGTAAATATCTCTACTCTACTCAGCTTCAAGCTGTATCCCGCACGAGGCAAGGTTGGCAAGGGGAACCTGGTAACCTAGTGTAAAGACACTCCGTTCCACTTCCGTTCCCCACTTTCCGCCGATTTTGAGGCATTGCGTGTTGAGTGGCGGAACTCACGATGCGCTTTGCCTTATTACCAGAGCGAATAAATGAAACATTAAATGTTTAAATTGAAAATATTAAATTAAAATAATATTGTATTGATAAATATTTCACTTCCTCGACCGGGGGTCGAACCCAGAACCTGTCGGTTACAGTCACACTCTTGTGCTGCTGCGTTACGACAGGCCTCCAGTATGTAAGTATAGAATATAATAAATTATTTTTATAAAAGCGCTCTGCCTAAAAGTTCTACCATTCAACCTGCAAGGTATTGAACTCAAGTGGAAAGTAAGGAACAAAATACTTTGAGGGTCTCTCTGCCTACCCTATTCTGACATGCGTGATACAGTGTGAAGCTAAGAACCGTAGAAATATGCATAAAATAACTCATTAGGTTTCCTCAGCCTGGCAGAAAGGGAACGTAAAAGAATAACTTAGCTTCACGCTGTATCTCGCACGAGGCAGGGTAGGCAGAGGGAACCCGGGAACCTAGTGTTAAGACACTCCGTTCCACTTCCGTTCCGTTTCCCCATTTCCAAAAGAATAACAACGTACAATATTCATGTATAGATACAGTAGTCTATATACGTTACATTCTTCGAGTCCTACCTCAAACTGAAAACTTCAAGAAATAAATAATAAAT